>CM053792.1:867328079-867928079 GCA_028749045.1 Cupressus sempervirens | reverse complement strand
AAAGATTGAAGGAGTTGCCTTGTGAAAAGAGAACCTAAAGGTAAGAAAATCTTTAAATGTTGGACATGTAATGAATATGGTCATTTTGATTCTAAATGCCCTAAGAGAGTAAAGAAGTACAAAAGGAATTTCAAGTGTAGGAGGCCTAGAGAATGTCTTTATGCAAATTATGAAGACCTGGAAGCTAGTTTGGAAATATTCTTGAGTGAAAGTGATGATGAAAGTGATGAACTAGGATTTGTTATTGTGTTGCATAAAAATGTAACTAAAAGAAAACACATTAAGCAACTAATGCACATTCCTACATTATCATGCAAAACCTCAAAATATGAAAAAATACATGTAAATGAACAACAAAATAGCACTATGCAAACCTCATGAAACCATCAAGTCTAGATGATTTCATTGCTCATGGGATGTGGTTGCTCACAATTCCAACATCATAACAATAAGGTAGATAGTGCTTCCTTGTGAAAATGAAGAGAGGGCTCTCCTTTTATAGGAAAATGGATGCAATGGATGGTTGAGATTGAATGCAAGATGGAGGGCTAGGATCTCTCAGGATCGATGAGGTGTCAATGAGGTGGAGGACAAGTAGACTCCACATGGATTAGGGTTTTGACCATTCAAAGGGGGCAATATGCTCACACATGTGTGAGCAACCTTTGATGGTGACATGATCAATGAGGTGTGAGAAGCATGGCTTCTCACACATATGTGAGACAACTTGATTCTCATGCAAGAGTACAAGTGTGCAAGGGGTGTGAGAAGGATGGCTTCTCACACATGTGTGAGACAACTTGACTCTCATGCAAGAGGACAAGTGTACAAGAGGCATGCAAGACATTAGGGATGAGGGAAGTGTGAACATCTCTCACACATGTGTGAGGATTCCTCACACATGTGTGAGAACACACTTAGGATTAAGAGGTGATTACCTAGGTGATTATGCAAAGCAAGCATGATTAGGAAGTGGGTAGGTTTAGCATGATGGGTTAGGTAGGCTAGTGAGGTTAGGTGAGGGTTAAAAGTAGGAGCCATGTGCTCAAATAGGATTAAATGTAATATTTAATTCCTAGTGGGATTTAGGCAAGGATTAATTAAGTAAATGAAGTACTTAATTAAAGTGAAAGGGGTTAGATGCAAGTGGAAATTGGTTAGGATTTAAATAAACCTTATTTTATTTAAATTAAGGTAAGGCAAATGTAATTAAATAAATGCAAATTTATTTAATTAAGGTATGGGAATTAAATAAATTATGAATATTTATTTAATTGGCTAGGAACGGGTTTTGGACAAATTTAAGTGTCTACATTTTGCCCCTCTTTGATATAGTATTAGTAATGTTATATCAAAGAAGAATAAAATATAGTGGCTAGGAGGATAAGACTAGTAGCGTGATGCCCCAGTCATGAAAGGATGAGGAAGGATGACGAGGATGGAAGGGTATGTCCCCTCGAGAGGACATGTGGGTTAGGAGAACACGGATGTTCTCTCGAAATGGATAGGAAGATGGAAGGGAGTTATGCTGCAATAGCGTGAACAACCTAAGTTTGATATTGTACTTAACACTATGCACCAAGGTATGAGGAACCAAGATGACAATGTGTCCAGTACGTAATAAAAAGGGTCTAATATAACCATATGCCTTATGAAACCATGATATGGAAGATCATGATTCCTGGGACAATAGGATGCAAAGACCATGATACATGCAATAAATGCTAATGCAGACAAGTAACAAGCAACCATGCACAAAAGACCAAAAGCAAACCACCATTTTGCCCCTAGTCAAGCTGAAAACCCATTAATGGATCGATTGATGATGATTGATTAAGGATGGCAAAGCTAATGCTAAGCATAATGCACATCCAAGGATTGGGAAGGATTCATCCCATGATAATGATGTTTGAATATAATAAATGGATTATCAGCTGATCGGGTCAAATTGATGAATCGATTAAAGATTGATGTACAAGATTACAAGAGTAGATTGGTTGAATTAGTATTGATTGCATAGTTGATATGTTTTTTGATTTTTTGATTTTATGGCGGATAGAAGAATGATCGTGGATGAGATTGGAAGAATAGATGTTGATAGGATGAAAAATGATGAGAGTAGAATTGATTTGATGTGAAAGAATTAGAAGAATGGAAATTTGATTGAATGAATGTGAGATAGAATGGATAGAAATGAATTGATTAGAGGAATGTGTCAAAGAATGGATAAGATGAATGGATGGAATGAATGTGAGATAGAATGAATAGAATGGAACCAATGACAAGGGAGGGTCAAGGTATGGGAAATGGAGGAAAAGCAATGTGATGTTGGTGGATGCAAGGAATAATGAAAGGATATGAGGGGCCAAATGATATGGTGTTGGAAAGTGTGAAACCAAGGACCATGTTTCGAAGGAGTCCAAATGCCCCATACCAAAGATATGAAAATGGAGGGAAATATGGTGGGAAAGGATGCATGGAAAAGATGCATGAAAATGGAAGGATGGTATGAAGCTTAGCGTATGGAGGAAGGGAAGGCATGAAAATGGGAAAATGATGTGAAGGCTTAGCGTATGGAGGAAGAGAAGGCATGAAAATGGGAAAATGACGCAAAGGCTTAGTGTATGGAGGAAGAGAAGGCATGTCTTCTGCCAAAGCATGTATGAACATTTATGGTATTGTGCCTCTAATAGTGATCACGAGCATGGGATGAAAGTGGAATGAATATGGGAAATGTGAGGGAGGGTATGAAATAGGAATAATGATATGAAGAGTATGGATGACATGTGGGATATGAAGTGGATGAAATGAAAGGGATAACCAAGATCAAGGACATATGAAAGAAGGATGGAAGCATGTAGGAGTATGGATGGAGCTTGGATGAATGACAAGGACGATGGGATCCAAGATATGGACAACATGTCAAGATCAACGATGTGGATGTGAAAGTGAATGGAAGTGCGTAGGATGATGTATGGATAATGTGCAAGGGATATGGAAAGTGCATAGATGGATGGAAGGAAAGTGAAAGTCAAGATCAAAGATGGAAAGGGATAATGAATGGTAAATGGAAGTATGTAAGATATGTAAGGAAGAGCGGTATGGATGGAGCGTGCCCCCAGTGTAGAGTGTAAGTGGACAAGGAAAAGTGAATGGAGGGATAAGTGGAATTGGAAGGCAATGGATACATGATAAGAAAATGAAGGGAGGACTCAAGCATCTATTTATATGGATGGTATCCCTTGATTTTCTTTTTTTTGCTTTTGCTTCTTTTTTTTTTCAAGGAATTTGTATTATGTTCTCATAGATGTTGATAGGGTAGTGAACAGAGGAAAATGGCTTATGAAAAAGGTTGGATTAAGGGGGTGGAGTGGGTGGGAGGAAGACATGGTTGATGGATGCTAGGTTGGAAGACATGTGAATGAGTGGATGAAGGAAGTGGAAAGATCGTCATTGGCACACACCTTGAAGGGTGATGGAAAGGAGGAAATTGTGGGGGATAGATAGGAGAAAGTTTGAATTTTGGGATCTAGGTACCCAAAATAGATGAAGGAGACGATGGATTTGGAATGGTGGATTTGGGTATATGAGGACCCAAAATGGATGTGGAAGCCTTTAGATTAGCCAAAGTGGATGTCATTTGGAATCTTTCTTTGAGATTCATTGCTACATTAAGTAGCTTTGGTATCCACAAAAATTTTGCATTTTTTATTTTCAGCCTTTGTGGCCTTTTGATTTTGCTTTGGATCAGATTTTTCTTTTCTTGAACATGTCGTTTAGAGGGGACATGTTGATCCTTGGGATTTTGTGGATTTTTGACTTTATTCTCATTTTCTTTTGCATCCAATTTGCTTCCATTGGCTATGGTATGGGTGCGTGAAGGTAAATGAGATGGAGAGCGTATGGATGGTGAACGCTGGAAGGAAGTCAAGGATGTGTACCGTTGTTGATCTTTAGTAGGACTATGAGGGGATGATGTGGCAGACATGGATATGGTGGATGAATGTATGTAAGGGCCCAAAATGGATGGAAGGGATGAAGGGTCTGACGATGGAACATAAGGACCTAGAATGGATGGAAGTGGGGAAGGAATGGGAATATGGATATAAGGTCCTAAAATGGATTTGGTATATGAATGCTGGGAAGCTTTAGGTTTGGAAGGAGGAATTGTGGGGTTGGAAGAAGTGGAAGGTGTACCAACATCTTGAGAGGTTATTTCATTAATGGGATATTTATTATTTTTAACGCAAGATGCGAGTCCATGTGTATGGGGTTCATGAATGGATTGAATAGGTGTGATACGATCATGTGGAGGATTAGGATCACAAGGGGGATCACGAGGGATAATAGGATCTTGAGATGGAGGGGGATCATGAAAGGAAAATGAAGGGGTGCTTTGATCTTGGCTTAGAAGAGGATCATGGAGTGTAATGCATGGATCATGAGATGGAATAGGATCATTGAATGGAGTGGAAGGAATGGAGCCATGAGATAGGGTGATTTGATCTTGACATGGAGGAATATTAATGGATGGAGTGGAAGGAACTTCTGCATGAAGGGGAAGATCTATGGAGGCTAACTCTTGAGATGGAATGGAATTTATTGTACATGGGATGCCTTGATATTGATTAGGAAGGGAATCATGAGATGGACGAGGAGGGATAAATCAATCTCGAGGGATAGGGGAAGGATGGGATGGAGAAATGCTCAGATCTAGAGGAGAAGAGGCATCTATAATGTCATGCTTTGGATGAAGAACTTTGGGTGATTGGCTCTCTTTATTTTGTATGTTACACTTAGCCAAGAGCGATGCGAAAAACCCCTTATGAGGTGGGGATGAGGTTTTTGGAGGATTAGGATTGTGTGAAGGTGGAACTATGGCTAAGGGATTGCATGGAGGGTTGGGGTTGGATGGGACATAAGGACTAGGATCTTCGAAACATGTGGGAAGAGGACACATGGCATGGAAGGTGGCCTCTTGTTGTTGGCTTGCTAAGAGATAATTCTTTAATTGTTCCATTTCCATGGCAAGGGCATTTGTGTTGGAGGAAGTGTGTGGGCTATGAATGGAATTGTGCATAGTTGAAGGGTAATGAGGTGGATTTCCCTTGTCAAAGGTAGAAGAATAATGAACATGAGATGGGTGAGAGTTGGATATGAAGTGTGGAGGATGGATTTGATATGTAGGTTGAATAGGAGGTAGAACTCCATATTGTCTTTGAAGATTGTCAACCATTTGATTAAGCAAATTCAAATCCATAGATGCTAGAAGAAGAAAGATGAAAGATTTGATGAAGGAAATATGAACTTGGGACTAGGAGCGAATGTTGGACTTTGTGTTGATTTGATTTGAATTTGATATTGATATGATTTTATTTGATTTTGATTTGATGTTGATTGGATATGATGTGATTGAATTAAGGTTTGATTTGATTTGATTAAAACCCTATGATATTGCAAACAAGTGAATGTTAGATTTGAATGAAAGTCCAATGTTAATGACAATGCTCCTATGACCAAAGTAGAAAGATTGGTGAAAGATTGAATTAGAAGGAAACAAATGAAATTAGGAAGATTGATTATGGAGGAATATGTAAATGGCTTGAATTAAGAATTGATTAGAAATCAATGAATTTGACAAGGGATTGGAGTAGAAGAATGATGATGTGGAGGATTGAATTAAGAATGCATTATGAGATTGGCAGAGGAAATTGAAGCTAGATGATGATGAATCATGACTAGGATGAAGATGAGGAATGAGATTGAATGAGGAGGAAATGATGTGGCCAAATGGAGATGATTAAGATGTGGAGGAATGTTGTGAATGATGAAGACAAGAGATGTATGAGTGTGATGAAGAAGATGTGACGTGGAATGAGGTGGACAACTTGAATAAGAGGTCTTAAACCAAGACTTGTTTTTGTTGTTTTTGAAATTGTTTTTGATTTTTGAAGTTTTATGATTTTTTTTGGATTTTATGCTTTATGATGTTTGTGGATTTTTAGGTTTAAGATGCAAAATCAAACAAGAAAATATGTACAAGGCAAGTGTGTTTCAACCACTCAAGAACGTCAAACACACCAACAATCCTATAAGGTTTTGACTAGAATGTACAAGGATCAACTAGAGGGCATCCTTGATATACGCAAGGTACGTGAGGCCCAAATCTGTAGATGAAAGAAAATATTGCCACACAGTCGGGGGGAGACGGTAACCCAAATCTCCTCCTTCACTTCCCAAAGGTATAAAGTTCTTTGGGGCTTAGCCAAGAGTGACAATATTTTACTTTCAAGAGAGGTGTCTTTCGATTCACCTCCCTATTTTTATACTCCACCAGAACACGGGAGTTGAGGTTGTCCCAAGGGGTGATGAAATCCCCAAGCAGGCCTCCTATAAAAGAAAAACAAGACCACTTATTTCTTGTGCACCCAAGATCACTCGAAGGCGCGAGGGGAGAGAATAAATAAGTGGCCTTAGAGTTTAATAGACACACGTTCTTTCCCAATGAAGCTTTAAATTTTGTAATCTACTTGAAGACACACGTGATTAAACCATACAATGTTCTTTCCAACTTGAAATGGTGCCAATGTAAATGAAAACACAGGTTCATCAACAAAAAAGTAAAGCGAGTGTGCATAAATGAAATGTTGAAAATGAAAGATGTTGAAAATAAAGTCAATTTCCTTTAAGGTATTCAAGATTGTGTTTAGGGTTTACTTATTAACTTGCATCATACATTTAAATGAAAGTAATTAAACATGCAAGTTCATTAACCCTTAAGTTTAAGTGATAAAAATCACTACAAACTCCTTTAGTGATGAAAATCACTATTGTTTATTTTAAGTCTTTCAAACTTAATTCCCAAGAGTAATAAACATTAAGAAAAACCTACAAGAAAATATGGTTAGGTGTTTAAAATGCTCCCATCTGCAATGCTGCAACAAACAAGTTAATTAGCTTCAACAAAATCTCAAAAATGAAGACTAACTATGAAAAAAAATTATTTTAACTTTTTTTTGTAATTTTTTCTATACATGAATATGCTTGAAATGACCTAAATTCCATGAAACCACCAAAAGTCAAAATTCGATTTATACTTAAAAAAAATTAAAAAAAATTGCAGACGACACAATGCGTAGATGCTAAAACACGCCAAAATACGGAGACAATAAAATGCGCAAATGATAAAATAGCACGGACGACAGAATAGAAGGTCGCCAAAAAATGGCAGACGACAGAATGTAGGCAGAGATGACAGAATGCGTAGATGCTAAAACAATGTAGACGAAAAAATGCAGGCGGAGACGCGCCACCACAACGCAGACGATAATCGACTATGCGCAGATGACAATTTAGCACGCACACAACGCAGACGACAATCTAAAAAGTGGAGACGACAAATTTTTTTTTGGAGATGACAGAATATAATTTTTTTTTAAAATGGAAAAATGCGAAGATGCCAATTTGTGCAGACACTAATCTACGGAGACGTTGATCTGCGGAGATGCTGGTATGCGCAGACGCTAGTCTGCGGAGACGTTGGTCTGCGCAGATGACAATCTCAGACGACGCTGCGGCCTGCGAAGACAACAATCTAATGTTTTACGACTGAACTAGAGTTATTTGCATATTTTTGAAATGAAACCAGGGACGTGGGTCCCACCGGGCGTGCCAAAATGTGTTGCATAAAAATGTAATAAAAAAAAACACATTAAGCGACTAATACACATTCCTACATTATCATGCAAAACCTCAAAATATGAAAAAAGACATGTAAATGAACAACAAAATAGCACTATGCAAACCTCATGAAACCATCAAGTCTAGATGATTTCATTGCTCATGGGATGTGGTTGCTCACAAGTCCAACAACATAACAATAAGGTAGATAGTGCTTCCTTGTGAAAATGAGGAGAGAGCTCTCCTTTTATAGGAAAATGGATGCAACAGATGGTTGAGATTGAATGCAAGATGGAGGGCTAGGATCTCTCAGGATCGATGAGGTGTCAATGAGGTGGAGGACAAGTAGACTCCACATGGATTAGGGTTTTGACCATTCAAAGGGGGCAATATGCTCACACATGTGTGAGCAACCTTTGATGGTGACATGATCAATGAGGTGTGAGAAGCATGGTTTCTCACACATGTGTGAGAAGCATGGTTTCTCACACATGTGCGAGACAACTTGATTCTCATGCAAGAGTACAAGTGTGCAAGGGGTGTGAGAAGGATGGCTTCTCACACATGTGTGAGACAACTTGACTCTCATGCAAGAGGACAAGTGTGCAAGAGGTATGCAAGACATGAGGGATGAGGGAAGTGTGAACATCTCTCACACATGTGTGAGGATTTCTCACATGTGTGAGAACACACTTAAGATTAAGAGGTGATTACCTAGGTGATTATGCAAAGCAAGCATGATTAGGAAGTGGGTAGGTTTAGCATGATGGG
This sequence comes from Cupressus sempervirens, assembly GCA_028749045.1. Lineage (NCBI taxonomy): Eukaryota > Viridiplantae > Streptophyta > Pinopsida > Cupressales > Cupressaceae > Cupressus > Cupressus sempervirens. The sequence goes on along the minus strand of CM053792.1, from coordinate 867,919,628 downwards.
TTAGGTAGGCTAGTGAGGTTAGGTGAGGGTTAAAAGTAGGAGCCATGTGCTCAAATAGGATTAAATGCAATATTTAATTCCTAGTGGGATTTGGGAAAGGATTAATTAAGTAAATGAAGTACTTAATTAAAGTGAAAGGGGTTAGATGCAAGTGGGAATTGGTTAGGATTTAAATAAACCTTATTTTATTTAAATCAAGGCAAGGCAAATGTAATTAAATAAATGCAAACTTATTTAATTAAGGTATGGGAATTAAATAAATAGTGAATATTTATTTAATTGGCTAGGAACGGGTTTTGGACAAATTTAAGTGTCTACAGTTATAATAAAGAAGAAAGTCTTGAAAAAGAAGAATGGTGCAAGAGCACCTAGGTAAGGCTAATTGGTAACCTAGGGTTCCTAGTTGATTTTTGGCTTGTAGTGGCCTTAGCCAAGCCATTAGTGTAATAAATGGGACAGTGAGTCATAGAGTTTGTCTTTTCCGTTAGGAGGTCTAATTAGGTCCTTGGAAACATGCAATATTACTTAGTTGTCCAATGTTGCTAAGTGTGATGCAATTGTTGTCATTCTTGTTAAAAGTGGCATTTGTGTGCTTGGAGGGCTAGATTGGACAAGGAAAGGGTGGAATTTTAGTTTCATGTCCTAAGTGACATGTTCAAGCATTTAGTAGAGTTTTAGAAGGCTTTAACCAAGCCCAGTCCAATTAGACAAAAAGTTGTCAAGTTGCATGACAACTTTTATTGCAAAAAGTGTAATTTCGAGCATAGGGTTGAATAACCACCTTAAAGAGGTTGGATCATGGTTATTAGACCTATATAAAGCCTCCCTTGACCTATGATAGGGGTTGGATGGTATTGTGAAGAAATCTTGGTTAATGAACAAGTATTTTGCCGTGTTATTTTACCACAAATAGAGTGTTTTTGCTTCTTTGAAATATTTTATGGACTAAAGTCTATACTGCAACCTATTTATAAGTTGGTAGATGTAATTACTCAATTTTTTGTGTCATTATATAGGTTTTTGATTCCATTTCTTTCTACTTTTGTAAATAGTTTGGGTTTTGCATTGTCATTGGTCTGAACTAGACAATTTTGGAAGATGGGGTCATAGCTCACCTTTCCACTATGGAATTTGTATGGTCTCTTGGAATGTGTGAGCTGACTCTTATACTATAGGCATGCAAGAGCTTGGGCCTTGGAAGCAAGTTCGACCTTTTTACAATGATGTCGTAAGCAAGCCAAGTGAGCATGATTAGGGATCATAGTGATTGAAACAACATTTGATGGGATTGAGTGCATTGGTTACTTCAATCCAAGTGGATGGAGAGAAGGATATGAGGATGGAGAAGTCTTGTGCAAAGGGAAGTCCTAGTGACATGATATGATAAGGATTTGAACAAACCTTTGTGAACTATGTTAGCATATTGGGAAACCCTTAAATTTAGGCTTAAAGATAACAACCCACTGTATGGACAGGTTGGGGAAGTGAGACCAGGTGAATCTCAAAGGCCTTCCAAAATGGTAGCAGGATATGTAGTTTGATTTCCCCCTTGTTAAGCTATTTTCCACATTATATGTCATTTGGTGAGTTTGGAGGACTAATTCCTTTTAGCTCTATTAGGCCGAGTTTGGAGCAATTTCTTGAAATGGATAGACATTTCTATAAATTTTTGGTTGATATGCAATGGTATGGCTCTAATGGCCTAGGAACAATCCTCTCTCTCCATTTTGGGTAGGTTGTGATCATTTGATGTAGGAGACCCAATAAGGCATCTAAGGAGTATTAATTGGATGGAGTTGAATTCTATATTGGTGTGGACAAGTTAAAAGAAGGGAGGATTGGGAGTGTAATCCTTTTAAGTTAGGGTTAGAGTAAGAACCCTGATAGGCTAGAGAAGTGACCTAGAGGAGACCCTAGGAGAAGTTAGGGTTAAAGAGAAAGATTTGTACTTACATCAAAGAAGTTAGAGAAGAAAAGGAATTAGTGTCACAAGTGGAAAAGAAGAAATCTGATTAGATCATAGACAATGGTTGTTCACATCATATGATTGGTGATATGAATTAATTTGTTGAGTTCAACAGTTGTGATGAAGGAATTGTTAGAGTTGGAAATAATGTAGCTTATCATATAAAGGGAATAGGATCTATCACTCTTGATGGTAAAACAAACACTGGTGATGTTTATTTTGTTGATGGTCTGGAACATAATCTTCTAAGCGTTGGAAAGTTGGTTGACGAGGGATATCAGTTGCAGTTTATCGAAAGGATGTGTATTAAAAAGGATAAAGATGGTAAGATGATTAGTATTGGTACAAGATCAAGAGGTAATATTTTTAACTTGAACCCTACAAAGATGACATGCTTGGTTGCTAGACTTGATAACAATTGGCTATGGCATAAGAGGTTTTGTCACATTATTTTTTATAACATTATGAAAGTAAGAATCACACTTGTTGTTAGAGTTTTTCCTGAAATAGTGAAGCCTAATAACATGGTATGCAAGGAATGTATTATGGAAAAGCAGAAGAAGAGTTCTTTTCCAAGCAATAAGTTTACTACATTAGTGAAGTTGGAGATAGTACACACAAACTTGAGTGGTTCTATAAAGACAAGAGCATTCTACGGTGAAAGGTACTTCATGATTATTCTTAATGATTTTACTAGGATGATGCAGGTAGCATCTCTTAAAGAGAAATCTAAAGTGTTTGAGAAATTTAAGGTGTTTAAGAATAGAGTTGAAAATGAATCTAGATGGAGAGTTTATTTCAAATTATTTTAGCAATTTTTGTAAAGTAAATGACATTAAAAGATAACTTTGAACCCCTAATACACCTAAGAAGAATGGTATAGTAGAAAGAAGAAATAGATCAGTAGCAGAGGCAATAAGAGCTATGATATTTGAGAATAATGTCTCAAAGATATTTTGGAGAGAAGAAGTTAACACAACCGTATAAATAAATGAATAGAGTTCATATTAGACAAGGTACTAATAAGACCCATTATGAGCTTTCGTTTAGACATGCACCCTCAATAAAGTAGTTAAGAATTTTTGGAAGTAAGTGTTATAGTAAGAGATAAGATGATATTGGTAGGTTTGATGCAAGAAGTGATGAAGGTATGTTTCTTGGTTATTCATTGAAGAGTAAAGCATACAATTATTTTAATAAAATAACTAAGACTATTGTTGAGAGCATAAATGTTAAAGTTGATTAGAAGTTTGGAATTCAAGAAAGAATACTTGATAATGATTCTGATGAAGTGACTAGTCTAGAGGCTAACCAAGAGAATGTTGAGTTGTTTTATGAAATTGACACAGAATCACAGAAAGACATACATACTATAGAATAGAGAGAAGAACTAAGGAGTGAACATAGAGTTCAAGTAAGAGTTGTGACCATGACACCTAATAAGAACTTGATAAAGAATCATCTTATTGATTAGATTATTGGTGACAAGGATAGAGGTGTGATGACAAGGAACAAGATAAAAAAGGAATAATTATGTTTGATTTCTCAAGTAGAGTCTAAAAGTGCAAATGAATCTAGTAAAGATGACTTTTGGATTCAAGCTATGAGAGAAGAATTATATTAGATTGAGAAGAACGATAATGGGAATTAGTTCTTAGATCTAAGGACATGAATGTTATAGAAACTAAGAGGGTTTTCAGAAACAAGATGAATGAACAAGGCGAGGTTGTGAGAAATAAAGCAAGATTGGTATGAAAAGGTTATTCACAACAAGAAGGTATTGATTATGAGGAAACATTTGCACCTGTTGCTATAATAGAAGTAGTTAGAACATTTTTTGAATATTCAACTAACAAGATATTCAAAGTGTATCAGATGGATGTAAAGTCAACATATCTAAATGGAGAACTTGAAAAAAAGTTTACATTGAATATCCTAAAGGATTTCCTTTGAAAAAAGAAGGAGATATGGTTTGTAAGTTGAAGAGAGCAATGTATGGATTTAAACAAGCACCCAGAACCTGGTATGTGAGGTTGGATAAATATTTTGCAAAACTGGGATTCGCTAAAGGTACCATTGATAGTAACCTATATTTAAAGGAAATTGACAATGATTTTTTGATTATTGAAGTATTTGTGGATGATATAATCTTTGTTCGTGATGATGAAGCAAGTGAGAAATTTGTTGGTGAAATGAAGGAGTTTGAGATGAGCACAATTGGTGAGATGAAGTATTTCATGGGTTTGCAGATTGTGCAAAATAGTGATGGCAATTTCTTATCACAAACTAAGTTTCTGAAAGACTCATTGAAAAGATTTGGTTTGGAAAGTTTTAAACCTATTGGCATACCTATGGTAATTGGTCACACATTATTTGGAAAAGATGAGACACCTAATATTGAGTAGAAGAAGTACATATCCATAATAAGAGGTTTACAATATTTGAATCATACAAGACCAGATATAGCAAATGAAATTGACATTGTTGTGAGATTTCAAGCCGATCCTAAAGAATCACATTATGCAGCAGTAAAAAGGATTCTCAAATATTTGAAGGGTACTCTTGATTTTGGATTATGGTATGATAGGTCAAATGACTTTACCTTATGTATATATACAAGATTAAATATTATATAACACAACAAAAGAAGAGTATGTAGCAACAATGAATAATTGCAATCAGATCATATGGATGAAGTAGATGTTGAAGGATATTGGAGTTGAGTTTATAGAGCCTGTTATCATACATTATGATCACACAAGTGCAGTGAGAGTATGTTTAAGAATCATGTGTTACATTCTAAGATAAAGAACATATCCATTAAGTATCATGTTTTGAGATAGAAAGTTGTAGAAAAAGAGACCAAACTAGAGTATACCAATACAAAGGAGCAAATAGAAAACATGTTTACAAAGCCTTTTCCAAAGGATACATTTGAGTATTTGAGAGGTATGCTTTGGGTTATGACCCTTCCTACTTCTGAGTGGATGATGTAGAGATTGCATCAGTCCAGTGGTACATAGCGCTATCGTTTGTCCGGACTGGATGGTGGATGCTTCCTCTATGGGGGAGTATCTGTATTTGTGATGACTTGTGAAGGACTCTTGATAGTTGGTATTTAACATCATCTTTGGATACTTGAGCTTAATGAAGATATATTTGTAGTAAAATTGGCATAATGATGCCTTTGTCATTGATGTCAATGGGAGAGAGCATTACATGAAAAACATATTCTAGAAATGAGGGAGAAGTTTTTTCTGTTATTGAAAGAGAAGTGTACTTAAGGATTGGTGAATATCGATGGAAGTATATCAATGGGGGAGAGATGTTCCTACAATAGATTGATTTGATTAATGAAGAGGATTTGAAAAGAAAGAGTACAACAACAAAGTTGTTTGGTATTCATGGAACTTAGAATTTTTTTTCATCTATGTTGCCATCAATGCCAAAGGGGGAGATTTTTAGCATGAATGTTGATAATATTCCCATGGGGGAGTATCTTAGCATTGCTAGAGCATTTGGGAGATTGTTAGTATTATCATATGTTGCATTCATGGTAGTGTTTGTCATTAATGTCAACATACTAGTTATTCTATAAAGATTGACAAAGAAAAAAATAGAGTTTGAGGATTAGAGATGAGGTCAAGAATAGTTGAGGATATATTTTACAGATTTTCCTGATTACATGGCTACAAATCCATGCAAAAATTTGAAGACTGGTGACAATTATTTGAGATTTACTGAAGAAACTATATAGATAAAGTTCTTGAGAAGCGGTTTCTATTTGGATTATATCTCCTAACAGAGATAGAATCTGGTTGAGCATAACTAGACAAAGGTAGAATACATGATGATGATGATGTGGTTGAATGTGTGAAGTCTGAGGTTGCATCTGTGAAGATTTATGAATACTGTAAGCCTCCAATATTATGTAATTATGAAAAAAAATAATGTAATGTGTATTGTTTTATCTTGATGAGGTCCTATTGTAATTGTAAATTGAGAAATCTTCAAGGTCATTTCAATAAATTAATTTGAGGACTTGGTATAAAGGAAATTTGTTTTCCTTATGATTTAATATAAAATGATGTAAGTGAATGTAAGCAAATTGTATAAAATATATGCGAGTGAGCCATCCAAGGGATTTGTGTGATGTGAGTTTGTGGATCCAACATTGAGGTTAGAGAAGTGTTTGGCATAATAGAGCCACAATGAAAGAGTGGAGTAATTATATTTGGCTAAGAGTGCTAATGGACAGTTGATTATTTGGTATTGTTCTAAAAGGAATAATACTAAGGCTAGTTGGACAGTGAGTTTGGTGGTCTTTCCCTTGAATTTGTTTGGATAGTGGGTCCTTCCGCTTTCCATAATTCCTAACAGGGTTGGCACAACTCCTAATAGGGTTGGAATCTCCTTATAGGGATTCAAATATTGTAATAGGGACTGATATGTATTGAATATATTCCATTGACTCCTAACAAGGTCCATCCTTTTGCAAGGAACTTATCTATTAGTACATCATTTTGTGGGTACCATCCCCACTGGGGTTTTTCCTCTAATTGATGGTTTCCTTAGTTTAAAAAAAAATTGGTGTTATTGTGTATGGTTATTGCACTTGTTGATTACATGTTTTAGATTTAATAAGGTTAATAGAAGTTATTTTGATTAGATAACTTATGGTATCGACTACTTGAGTCCTCCTCCTCCTTCCCTAGCTTGTCTTAACCATGTCCCCTTATTTTGGTCCCTTTTTCTTGCTTGTATTTTCCCTTAGATATTTATCTTTTCCTATTTAGGTGTATTTAGTTGTCCCTTCTTTTTCTCTCGTGGTTCAGCTGACTTGTTTTGGTTCTTTCTTATCTTCTCTCCCTCTTTGTCTATGTCTTATTTTTTGTCTTTGTTTTCTGTTGGTCTTATCCTATTTTCACCTTCCCTTTAAGGTGCCCAACTTGGCTTCAATAATGTTCCCTGTATTCCAACTTTCCCTAATTTTCCCTTTACATCTCTTGCTTCCTTAAGATCCAAACTTAGTTTCTTTATTTCTTCTGTCACTAACAACTATACTAAGCCAACCTATACTAAATTATTGTAATATAAACATTTAATATCAATATACATCTTTACTCAATCCTATCTAGAATCAATCATCTATAGGATCACAGAGCAATCATCACAGCAGAGAGATCATTAGAAGCACTTTTAAAGACACTATTTGATCAAATTTAATTCCCTAAATATCTAATTCTACTTAAAATTTAAAGAATCAACGAATTTATAAAAATAAATATAAGACTTGGACTAACACAAATTCAATTAAACTCAACCAAAAAAATAACTAATTGAGAAACATGCTTAGTAGAATAGGTCCCCATCATATCAATATGATCTCATAAGTGATGTTTTCCAATCTCCTCTACCTGACAACATGAAAGCTTTTATCATTAGAACATATAGTTGCTAGTCCCACTTCATTGTTCTCGAGCAACATATAACACTCAGTAAATTATTCCCATAATAAGATTAAACATACTTCAAAAGTTACTTGCAAATAATATTTTACTCAACTTAACCTCGATCTTTAAAAATGAAGAAGTTAATATGACCACACCACTCTTCAATGGCTAGACATAGTTTAGTATTAATTGGTGTATCCATGTCTAAGTATGATTTAGCATAGCTATCTAGATTAAGGTAACTTGCCTTCTCCCTTTGTTCATCATATTCCTACATATGCCAGAAAACCTTTTAGTGGAATTGAGAACCTTCGAGTTATTTTTAGAATCATCTAGGTGCCTCAAGTTCATTGAGTTAGTTCTCTTTAGAATTTGGTCCATATCTTTCCTTCCTCTATTTTTTTTTGACTATCTCTTCGTGTCTCCCTATTTGTCTACCTAGTGTGTTTTTTTTTGTTAAGCCATTATGGAAACAACAATCATTTTATTTCATACTTTTGAAGATTGAACCATGGAATTCATTGGGTCTGTGACGCTGGAAAGATGGAATAGGATGTTGAGAGTTGTTGATGATATGTCTAGGTTAGCAATCATTATGGCTATTGGAGAAAAGGTCTTCAACTATGAATTCACCTGGATGACCAACGGTGAAGTTATTGGTACACTCATAGCATGTTTGACCAGAGGTAATGTGATTCATGGGAATATTATCCACTTATGCAACAATCTCTTTGACAAAAATTGGTTGGAGGAGCTCAACAACACAATTTTATGCATTGCAACTGATCAAGCAGTACCATACCCAAAGGACTATATGGTTCATCCCCCATTAAGCCTACTCCATGCAAGAGTTATTAGAAGACCCATCCTTCGTATTAGAGACCCAACTCAATTTATCTCCTACTAGCCTAAAATCAATGCAAGCATTCAATTCTTGCTAAGATGGAGGTGCATAATTCAAGCTAGGAGCAATGACTGTCTCTTTAACTACTTCTATGCCTTTGAACATCAACCCATGCTAGAGATCGACTTTAGCAATTTGGACAACTTGGAGTTTGTTCTGCTTAAGTTGAACAAGTCAAGCAAGAGGAAAGGATTCCTAGTGCACTTTCCAGGCCATATTGATATCATCAAAGCTAAGGCAAAGGAAGATATCCTGGTATTTGTAAGAGCAAATCCTCCTGAATATTTTGGTTTTTTGTAAACCTAAAATGGTTAAGTTTTTCCCTATTCATAATCTACTAGTAGTATGTTCTTTGTAACTTTTTGGTCAAGTTTCATTATCATTTTTAGGATTCATCATTATAAGTTAACATCTTTACACTCCATGTTCTTAACATGCCCCATTGTCTATATTATAATGTCCTCTTTACTAGTAATCTTAGTCATTCATCATAATAAATTATGGTCATCAATTATTAGTCAACCTTGGTATTTGTAATCTTCTTTATAAATATGAATTTTAGTAATCTAGCTGATATGAAAATGGTGTTTGTAGGTGGTTCTTTGGGCTCCTCAATTAGTGATTCTTTCGGTCTTGTTGGTGTTCTCTCCGGTATGTTTTCTACTTCCTTTTGGTTTAGTTCTTTGTAAGTTTCATTTCAGGTAGTATTGGCCCTCCAAGGTTTTGCATACAATCTCTATGATTTACAATTTGAATTGGATCCTCTAAATACATTTAATTCTATCCAAATATATCTCTTCTAGTGGAAACTATGTAAAATTTGTTAGGATCAACCATAGACAAAAATAAAAATTACATGCAAATATGATCAATATCAAAAAATAATAAATCACATAGATGAGAACACAAGACACAAAGATTTAACGTGGTTCACCCAATCCCTAGGCTAAGTACACCAACAACAAGTCCAATATTATTATTATCCAGTGATTATAATCTACCATTGCTTACAACTCAATACCACTGCAAGAAGCTACAATCTCATGATACATCATGAAATCCCTAACCCTAAGCCATTATATAGAAGCTTTTTTTGCTTACAAAATTAGGGCTATAATAAGTCATCCAATATAAAAAATAATAGCCAATGCCTTTTATAATAGTAAATTCATTTTTGGCTTTAGGGTTGTTGTCCTTGGAAACCCCCACAGAGGCATTTCCCCTCGACTCTCCCTTGTACTATGATATGGAGTGCACCTGGGGCATTGCCCCTTGACCCCATCTTAGGGTTGGTGTTTGAAACTACTAAACAAAAAAATGCTCGATACCAACATGATAATACTCATATAACCTAAGGATTAGCCAATTTCTATTAACAATTACATAAGTACACCATTTGGACCCAACTTCAACAAAACCAAGGATGGTTTCCTACTCTTTTGGCTCTGCAAAACCAAGGTGGCTATACCTAGGGATGATTCTAATGCAAATTGTTGTATGAAAATTATCTTAGTTTCATTCTAATTTTCATCTTCTACCCTTAGACATATACACAGTTTACCAATTTCTTTAATACTTACAAGTTTATATGCATCCCTCATAAGCAGATCTGGTCATAATTCTCCTAGAGTTTACAAGTATTTTCTGGGAATAGTAGCTACATAAAACTCAGAAACTCAATGTAAATGAGTGGTGACCAGCATTATAACCTTGAACAAAATGGAGTGAAAATGACTTTGAAAATATAAAAGTTTTATCATGTAGAAGCAAAATTTACTCTCAACTATGTTTGATTTATATGACCAGTGCCTTATCTGTTGGGAGAAAAAAGTCAAATATTGGCAGGAGATCTTGTTCAATTAACTAATAATTGAATTTATCAATTGTAATCACCTATTTCCATTCTTATGAGATATCCTTTTCATAAGCTCATGAATTCTACTGATTTATTAAAGCATTTACATAATCCATTGAATTAAAAGCAACAATATAACCAATATACAACCCATCCAGACTGCATTCAATCAATTGAACCTTATTCAAATGATCTCAAAATTAACAAATTCATGAAATGGAGATAAAAAATGGTGACAGAGATCTAGTGTAAATACCCTTTTGCATTATCCTTTTGCTGACTAATACAATAACCAATAGAAACTCAATTAAAACCCATGAGTTCATACTGATTATGTCATTTCTATTTGTCATCAGAAAAGTACATGACTAGAAGTAAACTCAAAAATAACTACACATAACTGGACTGACTATACTTTCTTGAAAATTGAAAACATACAAAATTTTAGACCATCACAATGCCTTGAAAACTCATTTATATAACATAAGTTGCAACAAGGAAAGGACAATTGTGATTAACAGGTGTCCTTTTACAACAATAAGTACAACAACCCTTTTCAAAATATCCTAGACACCTTAATTCAAAAAGAAACAACAAAAAGTAGTTGCAGATGACAACTGGAGCATAAAATCTTTAACTTTGTCTTTTTCTCTAACTGCTCCCTATTGGTAAAGCTTTTATATCTACGATTGCTTCCTAGACAATGACTTCTCTCTTGGTGGGCCATTCACATGTCCTAGTTGTTGCTAGTTCACTAATAGATTTCTGCCACCTGGCATCAGTGATCACTCTCCCTTTTGTGGTAAATCTATTCATTTTAGTCTCAACCTTAAATAGGGTGTCAATGAGTTCATTGAAAACACACTCATCAATATCACCTTGGAAAATAGATGCCACCTGTGGCAAGTCTACAATATGGTCAAAAGAATTAGACCATTCATTGAAATCCTTCACTTTACTATTAGAATCAAGGATAGAAAGAATTAAATAATGAAAACCATTTGTTAATACTTTCATTTCATTTTGTATTGCTGCCAGTTTCCTTGTGAAAAATTGCAACAAATCTTTCACTTTGTCCATGCCTTCTTTTACAACAATCACTTTATCTGACATATCTAGCTTTTTTTGCTAACAATGGTATCAATCTGTCAAAGAATTGCATATATGGTCCCCATTGTTGGAAGATTGTATCAAGCCATCCTATTGCATCCTTGCATGCCTATTCTGCAGATTGTAGATTGATGAATGCACTATATGCATCTTGAGATATTCTTTTCAAAATACTTATTTTGTGGCTTAGTATATTCATCATAACATTCTTTTTTGTTTCAATATTAGATTGAGGAGCTTCTGTCTCCACATTGACCATAGGCACTGATAGTATTATCCCTATAGGTATCTCCTCTATTTGGGCCTCTGCTTCTCCAGTGTTCTTTTCTTCTTCCACCTACCTAGGTGCATGTTCAGCCTTTGCTTTAGCCTTAGTTTCTCTTTGAGGGATGCCACTTCCACTTCTAAACTCTAAAATTTTCCCTCCAACTCTTCTATTCTCTGCCTTTTCACATAGCTCATCTTGAGCTCCTTCTCATACATTTTCTTCATATCTATACATTCATTGTATACAACAGCTAGCCTATCCTCAATTTCATCTACCTTTACCTCATTCATGAGTGCAGAGTGTTTAACTAGGCTAGAGATTTCTTTCCCAGTAGTATTTTCTAATGTCCACACAATCATGTTACCTTGTGTAGTTTCTTGTATATCCATCATTCTGGGCTTTTTGGTGTCAGGGGCAACACTCCATACTACTAGGGTTTTTGTGTCTATGTTAAATCCTGACCCCCTCTTTAATCCCTCACTACTATTGGCCTCATAACTGATGGCTTTGTCTTGTCTTCTCATTTGATCAAGAATAAAAGCCCTCTCAATATCCCAATGTGGTATCAGAATCATACCACTCCTATGTACCAACTCCCTGGCCTTTGCAGGGGTCATTGTCTCACTCTCAAGATCATAAGCTAGCAATTTTTCAACTAACTCTTTATTCTTCTTAGGATCCTCTCTTGGCATGAGGCTTAATGTGAGCTCATTCTATTTTATTTTGTAAAGAAAACTTTTAAATTCTGACGATTTGATGAAATCATCATCTTCCATAAACTTTTCAGATTGAATGAGCCTATCATCCAATCTTGATGCTACAAATTGGAGATCACTAGAGGCTTTTCCTACCTCTGTAGCCTTGTGATGTAAATAAATTTTCCTAATATTAGCAACATAATCACTATTTCCTAGCATCACTTGTAAGGCTCTACTTACAACCCTCTCTAGGATGTGCATTGTTTTCTGCCTTTTATTGCCCTTCGACACCCATGTTGAAGTTGATGGTTGCTCCTCCTCCAATTCAACCTCCAATTGTACATCTGGCTTAGGGGATTCTCTAATTATAGTGGCTTCCTCTCCCTCTGGCTCATGTGGCATCTGTGACATGATGTAATAAAAAAATTCTACCATTTTTCTTAGGTTGCCAGGGTAGGGAACCTCTATATAAAAACCTTTAAAACCAGGGTTGGTCCTTCTCAAAGCCTCCTCTACCTTCCTTATTCCTTCATACTTCCTTAATACCTCATCAGTCTCCCCTATTGCTACTGTGTTAGCAATTAAATCCTCTATAGGGATTAGCTTGCTTGGAGGTAGGATGTATCCCCTAATGGCCTTAACCTCACTGTTAATATAGTTTTTAGGATCATACATCTTATAAGGCCCAGTAGAAAATTTATATTGGCCTAGGTTCTCACTCAATTCCTCATATACATTTTTTCCTATTTCAAAATCTCCCACTTTAAAATTTCTACAAACAAAAGTAGGCTTGTGCAGAGGAGGGATCATTTCTTTGTTCATCAGTAAGAACTGCCAAAATAATTCAATAATGGCCAATCTAGGAGGTAAATATTTGGGTAGAAGGTGAGGGGGCTGTGGGCATGCATATATCCTCATTAAGGTGCACTCCTTAAACAAAAAAATGCCCCCCAGTTATAATCTAATTTGGTTTTCTCATCTAAAAATGAGCGTCTAAGCAAAGTCTTCAAAACATTTGGTGCCCTAAAAAAGGTATGGTCCAATTGCCTCATAATAACAGAACTAAACAAATTAAAGAACATAAATGCATTTGAATAATGAAAATTATTATCCCAAATGCAAGTCCAAAGTTGCACAGGTAACTCACCAAATTCATCAGAAGTTTGATCAATGAAGTCCTGGCTGATGTAACCAATGTTATAACACAAGATAAGGTGCATCAACAATGAGTAATGGTGGAAATTGAAATCCTTCATTTCTCCCTTCTTTGCATTAACAATCTGATTATGCATGCTGTCCATAATAAAAGCCACATAATCATATCCTTTATGGTGGAAGGGATCCTATATATCACATGGCATTAGGAACAAGGAACCATAGACACAATCCTCTGCACCATCACTTCTGAGAACTTTGTGTAGCCCACATACTGTATTTTTGAAATAATTCTTGAATCTGCTCAAGGGCAAAAAATCTCACACCTTCTTTGGAATCATCCCTGCCTTTTTCACACTATAAGGGATGTGGGGTAGCATGACATTATTCACAAAATAGGTCTTATTGCTCCCAAATTTCCTTTTCAAGTCTTCAATATCAATAGGCACATCCATTTGCCCTTGTAATCCAAAAGCTTTTATGAAAGAAGTTCTATCCAGTGTGCACAAAAAAATCCCATTATGCCTTTGAAATCTCCTGGTGACTGTATTGTAGGAATTTATCAGTGCTTTTAGCAGGTCCACATCAACAAAAACTTCTAGAAATATCAATTTTTCCATATTCCTGTTCCATGGGTTATAGACTGGTACATTTTCAATTATGTTTTGATAGAAATATAAAGATAGATTGAAACCATCAATTCTAAGGCATTGTGCATCCCTGACCAGGAAATAAGGGTCTTTGAAGATATGCTCATTAGCTGAAATGGTGTTGGATGACCCTGGAAGAAGTTTTAGCTAGTCTCCAACATGTTTGTTTGGCTTTCTAACCCTTGACTTTTTCTCAATTTTGGTAGCACCCTTCTTCTTTTTGCCTTCAAGTGTGACTTCTATGACATCGTCACCTTCATCTTCAACCTCTACCTCTTCTGTAGACACCTCCTCAACCTCCTTGTCAGCCATCTTCTCTGCAATTATATTTTAAACTCTGGCACAAAAATCTCAATGCTATGGATACTCAGAGAAATTTTCAGAGCACGAACACAAATTCTCAGAATGGTAATATTCTACATGTTCAATCAAATATTTATGTTTTAATCATCCAGTCTACCAGCCTTTTTAATAAATTCTACATGCATGAGCTTTTAATACCACCCTCGTAGGCTGACAACAAGGAACATCAACCATGAAATTCAATCTTGATGTACTTTTCAGTGTTTTAATTTACTTGGCCATGGTGAATTTGTCCTTTTTTTGAATTGGCATGACACCTCAACCATTCTCTTTTCAAATTCTGGTATTCTTTTCTTACACTTAGTCAAAATCTTTCAATCTTCGTAAACCTAGAAACACCTTTGGCAAACCTTTAAGTTCATCTAGTGATGCCTTAGAACATCGCAAGCATATAAGCATTAGGGCTTCTTTGACATTGTGTTGAAAATCCTTTTATGCTCTTACGCAACCCCTTACACCATAACATCTCAAGACTTCTCAACTAATAGCTTCGTTCTTATGCTTCAAACCTTCCTCGTATGAGCATAAAGCCTTTGTTACAACTTTCTCTTTGCCCTTTACACTCACACGCACACGTATCACCGAAAACCTTAAAAAACTTGCTTACGCTGCTATGCTTACTTCATTACTCGGGACATAGGAACACTTTTCACACCCATCCTCGGTCATATGCTTAAAGCTTTACTTGTGGCATCGTAATGCCTCTTATCTTTCCTTTATTTATCCTTTACACCTATACAAGTTACCTTACTCTCGTAACATCAGAAGACCTTTACAAATGACATCTCGCTCTTATGTTTCTCCTTTCTTGTAGCAACTTAAAGCCTTCTCTCCATTCCTTCCTTTATCCTTTTATGCTTGTACACGCAGACCTAACTCATAACCAAAGAGAAAGGGATAAATAAGTTCTTTGTTCATATGCTTATCATACAATCATAGAGGTGTAATAAGAAATTCCCCTTTTCACTTATCAACAACCCAGATTGAATCTCAGAAAAACCAAAAAAGACCATCGCGGTTAATTTTAAGCACATGCAAAATGAAGAACTTAAGTTGTCTGCCACATGGGTTGTGCCCATCTGACATGTATGATGTGTCACCACTTGATTCACTTGCATCAGGGCCCATCTAACAACTCAACAGGTCCCACTTAGCATGCTCACTATTTTAACATGGCTTTATAGTTGTTTGCAAGTCTAAGAAGTGAAGGTACATAAACAAAACTGAACCTCATTCTTGTTCTTATGAGTTCTCTTTACACATAGAATCATAAAACACTTTATGCCTTCTTGTAAACCCTCCTTTACCCCACGTTGGAGTATTACATCCTTACACCGTTCATTAGAAAGTAGGTGTGTAGATCAAAACTCAACACCTTTCTGCCCCTTCGCTCAACTATTTACATGTAATCCCATAAAATGATGTGACACATCTCTTTTAAAACCTTTTATGCTCATATGCTTAACACTTTAACAAATGACCATGAATACCTCTTAGGGCTCCTTTCGCTCACCCGCTCAGTTGTTCATCGTAAAGCTGTAAAACCACTTTTAAAGCATAAAAAGCCTTTACGCTTCTTCACCCAAAGATCAAGTGTATGATCAAGAAACCTCAAAATGAACCTTTCGCTGCTACAAAATGCAAAAGCGTATCCTTGTAAAACATGATCTCCTTTATACCTTTATGCTGCATGATAAAACGCGACCAAAAAAATATGAGCAAGAAGGTGTTACATTCTTACGTGAAATCCTACATCGTAAGACCGTAAAGCAAAAAAGTTAAGCACTCCACAAACTCTTTTAAAAATTTGAAAAGAGACCTAGGGTTTTCACATACTTAAGGTATTTTAATGGCTATTTTAAGACAAAACTTGAGAATTTAATAGAATTCAACAACACACGAACCAAGGCACGACTAGGGTAACCTAATTTTTTTTGAAACATATAAGCAAGGAAACCCTAATCTACATAATACAATGACTTAAATGATTTTTCACTAAAATTTTAAAATTTCTCTGCACTGTGAAAAATCAGATTAACAGGGGTCTTGCCTCCAAACCCATATAGTAATAATTTGGGGTAAATTACACTGAATAAAAGAGGAAAAATTAACCTCCGAGTTTGATTAGGCTCCACATTATGATAGCCTCCCACTTGGAGACTGATTAGACTCCACACCAATAACCTCCCACTTAGAGATTGATCATAACACCCCTAAACCTATAGCTCCCACTGGAATATCAAACCACCCTAGACTCTACTGCTCTTTTATTCTATTTATTCTAGAAGACCAAACAAGGCTGAAGATGAGTTCAACTTCTCCCTTGTCACTACCTTTGTAAAAATATCTGTCGGCTTATCATGTGTATGCATATTTTCTAGCTTTAATTGTCTATCATCCAAAAATGACCAAATGAAATGGTACCATAACTATATGTGTTTTGTATTTGAATTTAGAGCAAAAATCTTCGCAAGATGAATAACACTCTGGTTATCTATGAATAAATAATTATCCCACTATGGGTGTCCCAATTCTTCCATGAAGAACTGATGCCATATCATCTCCTTGGCTACCTCTGTAGCAACAACATACTCTACCTTTGTAGTGGATAAAGCATTAACCTTTTGCAACTGAGAAATCCAACTCACTGTTGTCCCACCAATAGTAAATACCTAACCTATAGTACTTTGTCTAGTATCAATATCCCCTACCAAATCAGAGTCAACATAGCCCTATAAATTAGTAGTAGAACCACAAAATGTAAATACTTATTGGATGTTCCTCTAAAATATCTAAGAATCCATTTGATTGCATTCTAATGCTAAATCCCTAGATGACTCATATACCTGCTAACAACTCCCACTACATGTGCAATATCTAGCCTAGTACATACCATGACATACATTAAGCTCCCTACAACTGAAGCATAAGGTACCTTGGAAATTTTAACCTCCTCTTCTTGTGTCTTTGGATACATTTCCTTAGGCAATTTCAAATGACAAGGCAAATGTGTGCTAAAAACTTTGGCATTTTCCATAAAGAAATGTTACAACATCTTCTCAATATAATCAACCTAATATAATGTCAAATTTTTGTTCTTTCTATCTTTGCAAATTTTCATACCAAGGATTTGTTTTTTTACCCCCAAATCCTTCATAGCAAATGAATGTGCTAACTATTATTTTAACCCCTTAATGTGATCCATGTTAGAGCCAACTAAAAGCATATCATCAACATATAAATATAAAACAATGTAGTTGTCATCAACTAACCTCTAAAAATAAACACAATGGTTAGAATAATACTGACCATAACCATGCTCATTCATAAAACTATTAAATTTAAGATACCATTGTCGAGGTGCTTTCTTCAAGCCATATAATTTTTTTTTCAATTTGCACACTAAATTCTCCTTACCCTTGACCTCAAATCCCTATGGTTGTGTCACATATATATCTTCATCCAAATCACCATGAAGAAAGATTATTTTAACATCAAGCTACTTCAAATACAAGTCTTTAGTAGCCACAATAATTAAAACAATGTGAATAGAAGTCATTTTAACAACAAGAAAAAATATCTCATCAAAATCAATGCCCCTTTTCTAGTGCAAATCCTTTTACAACTAACCTGGCTTTAAATCTTTTCTTATCTCCATCCTCTTCTTTCAACCTGTAAACCCATTTATTTTGTAAATCCCTTTTACCTTTAAGTAACTTACATAAATCCCAAGTCTTTTTTTTTTTAATCAAGGAGTCCATTTCTTCTTTCATTTCAGACTCCCACTAAATCTTTGTATCCACCTGCACAACTTTATCATAACATTCAGGTTGTAATGCCCCGCCTGGAGATCCTTGGAAACAAGGATTCAAATCAAGCCAAGATTTTTTTTTTTTTTTACAAGTATGAATGCACATGACAACATCATACAGGGATCACAAATATCGCAATGGAAGACTTCAACACAATTTCGACAACCAACGAATCTCCAAACGCCACTACCAAACTGACACACCCAAACAAAAACCAACAACCACCACAACAAGATGATGGCACAAGAAATGACCACTCATCAACCAAAACACCAAGCTGGGGTAAAATGCAGAAACCTGAATTTTGGCTAAGCCTGAAATCTTGACGCCCTGAAAATTGGCTAAGTCTGGATTTTTGAAGCCCTGAAATTTCCTAGAATCCATAACTTATCTCCGAGAGGTCTGAAACCTATCTCAAAAGATTTTTCGCATATATTAAAATATATCTTAAGTATCATCTATTACTTAAACGATATATTTTAAACCCCAAGAGACTAAAACAGAAACACAGAAACCAGATTTCAAGAGAAACCGACAGAATTCAAAATGCAACAACATAGGGTCGAAGAACGCCCAAAAGGGTATCCAAAACAACTCACAAAAAGATCGGATCACGAAGAAAAGTGCCTGCTGATGGCACACACAAGTTTTTCACAAAAACCATGTGACACTTTTTACTAAGGGAGGGCGACACTTCTCCTTAAGGCGTGCAACACTCTTCCAGTGTCGTATGACATTTCTCAAGAAGACATGTGACACTTTTCAGCATCGTACGACATTTCTCAAGAAGGCGTGCGACACTCTTCCAGTGTCGTACAACATTTCTCAAGAAGGCGTGCAATACTTTATAGTGTCGTATGACATAGTTTGCATAGGCGTACGATACTTTTTAAAGTGTTGCACCATGCTGAACAAATGTCGCCCATAGAAAACAAAAACACTCCCAGAAGCAAAAAGGACCAAAATAGAGCAAAGAACCTCCACACCAGGGAGTACCGGATCCACAAAGGCTCAAGGAAAGAACACTCGAGTGCAAGAATAACACAAAAAGAAGAACATCAATCCATCTAAACTACAATAGCAAAGAACATGCTAAAATAAACATCAAAGAGAACAAAAGCAACATCACAATGAATTGAACAAACAAACTAAGTACATGGTTCCTCCCAACCATCAATAGCATCATAAGACCATCGTGGGTCCTAGCCATCCCCCGCACGTAACATCCCAAGTCACCGACCAAATTGTCAGTACTATCGTAATAGGGACGTCACTCATAAAACATGCAACAATATAAGCATAAGGAAATCTAACATGCTAGTAGAAAAGCATAAGATAATCCTACAGTAGATAACATCACCTATCACATGCTAAACAACAGTAAGCAACAGATATACTACTAAATCAAATAACATCATCTAATCATATGCTAAACATCATAATAAGGGAATGCATCAAATAAAATAACATCATCTAAACATGATATACAAGAATCCCAATGAAAGCACAAATTACAAGAAAGCATACTCTGGAACCCAAAGTATCAAGTGAAGACATCCAACAACGGTCGCACTAGGACAAAACTGTCTCTGTACACCGATCCCTAGCAGTGGTGAAGATAGCTACGCCTCCCAACCACGTGGCACCCATAGGTCCACACCTGCCATGCTGATGGAGGTAAAGATCCAACCACAAACACACATAAAGCACAACATCCAAGGCTAACACTCATGCCAGATAGTATGATGGCTGCAACCAAGAGCCTAAGACAATGCAAGGAGTACAAGTCCTGGTCAGTCACTCAAAAGGCTGCTAAGTAGGGGCTGACATCATGGAGAGTCGCTTGGCATCCAAAAGCCCAAGCTAGTATAGGTAGCTACTCTTCTCGAAAGAAGGCACACAACCTAGGGCAGCAACTCTTCACGACGAAAGGCGCACAACCCAGGGCAGCTACTCTTCTCAACAGAAGGCGCAGAACCCACACATTTTATTATCTTGAATTTATCACCACCCAATGTTTTAATTTAATTATCACTTATATAAAACTTCTTATGCCAATCGGGGAATAGTCACCAGGTTGCAAGATAGAAACCCCTCCATATGCTACCCTACCCTACCCATGCTCATTCAACGACAAGTGCCCGTGGGCATGCATACTCCCATCCCAACTCCAATGATCATAACTTCTGAAAGTACCACGAAAGATCGAGCCTCGCAAGTCACTCGACAAATGTACGTGGACGTACTTGTGTGTGGCACACCACCATCACGAAGATCATAACACAAGGACAGGAATGAGAACACAATGCAAAGAAAACACCCAACTGAAAGCAACATGGGAAGGACGGATTCTAGATGAATCCCAAAGCCAATAAAACTATACATCATGAAATCACTCAACCGGCCTCAATCTGAGAGTTTGGATTCTACACGAATCCCAATGATGTAACGAGACCAAACATCATGAACCCACTCAACTGGCCTCAATCTGAGAGTATGGATTCTACACGAATCCTAGCGTTCACAAAACAAAAGCAAAGGTCCAAAAGACACAATAACAATAGGTATAAAATTACTCAACCGAACACAACGTCGGGAGTACAGATGCAACATGCATTCCAATGCAACATAAAAGTGCAAAAGTGGTCTGACTAATATCCAAACGGATAATCCAAGTCCACGATCCACATTGTGCCAAGAAAACTCGAGAAAACAAGGCAACACACAAAATGAGGCAAAAACCCCAAAATTTTAAAAAAATTCCAAAATTAAAACCCATTTGGCCTTTGGGTTCAAAAACTCCAAAAATTCAAAAATAAACAAAATTGGACATCGTATGCAAAAAAGCCCAGCATAACGGCGCAAAATCCCAAACCCTCATTACAAAAAATAAGGAAATGTTCATACCCGCCCAACCGAGTAGAACTAACATACAAAAATGGAGGAGAACACTAGTTCTCAGCCTCCAACCAAACGACTCCCAAAAATAGAAGCAGAAATAATAAAACAGGAAAGCCCTACCTCACAGCCAAAAGGGCAAAATGGGAATCTGAACCATAAAATAAATATCTTGCAGAAGTAGCTGAAAATCGCGGCAATCCAAAGTTTCCTCGAGCTAGATCCAATGAGCTCAACCTTGCGACGATCCCACGCCCATAGCTCCCACAACGAACAAAACAATAAATCCTCATGAAGAGGATTTTGGGTTTTACTCTCCAACTTTCCAATTTGAAAGTGGGAAGTGAGGAATTAAATTCCTCTTTGGATATTTATTCACTTTTCGAGTGAATAATCGTTTAGGGCAAATAACCAGCCAACCTAGTTAAACCCCGAATCGACCCAAACGAAAATAGGCTATTCTTATAAATAGGAATTCATCTATGGAAAAGCTGCCAGAAATTAAAATAAAATAATTAAAAAGCCCGAAAACCCAAAAACACATAAATCTCCTTAATAACTTTCGTGACAATGCGAACCTCTAAATGCACAGACACGCTTATTGGTCTAATCACATAATGCAAATGAGTTTGGATTTAATAATCACTGAAAGGTTTAATTTAAACACTTAATTAAGGATACGTTGACCATACCGAGACGACATTGGTAAAATATGAAAGGATGAATCACTAACTCCATGTGCCACTGCTAGGGATATAAATCATGCACACTAAACAACACGATCAAGTGCAATTTCTTATAATAACATAGCCAAAGCAATAAATGCATTAAATCACCTAATTTAACCATATTTAATTATATTAAAATAATCTATTTACATCACTCACGTTCGCATAAAGCATAACAATACAGGAATGAAGTAAATAACCATAGCATTAATTCCATCACATAACAAAATCAGAGATATGTCCAAATACCAAGTAACTAGATATCAACATAAAACACACTGTCATATCAAAATGGCATCATCATGCAATATGATTAACTGAACATCATAGTAGTCTAAAATCTATGATACTGAAATCAAAGTATAACATCACATAAGTAACATATATCTCTTAGATCAAAATATGACAAGGTAAATGTCTTCAGCACAGAACCAAAGAATCCAACATGAACAATCCATTCTAATTACTTAAGCATTAAATAATGATTATTTAAACAACATTAAAAAGGTGCTTAAAACACATAAGCAAACACAGTCATAAACATGACTAACCACTGCTACAGGAACCTAGTCCAGCGTAGCATGGTAATAGTATATAGTGCAATCTCTGCACACATCTCAGGGTAATCATAGAACAACCTCATGATACCACATCGATCTTGGTAACCACTGGCACAAACCTCAGTGAACCAAAAATCACATCATAATCTCATAGATCAGTCAAAAGCATAAACAAAGCAACTGATACAGAAACATAAATCCAAACACCTCAATGGTGTAGACCACTCAGGGTCACAATCATGATCCCATCACAACAAAAGATCATCAAGGTTGCATCCATCAAGATGACTTACAAAAGTCAAATGGGAGAGGCACTACATGGGTTCACCAACATCTGTTAATGAAATAGAATTCAAAGAGGGAGAAATCTTTATGGAGGTCAACTTAACCTTGTTGACCATCTAACATTTACTGGTGTGTGCGGTATTTTTTGTTAGAATTATTGCAGAGGATGAGGGACTATTGGAACATCAACTTTTGGAGTATCATCCAACACTACATAATCATTTTCTTTCTTCTCATGTTGTTGCAATAGATCTTTGTATAACATATTCTCATTGAATATGACATTTGTGCTTCTTATAACTTTAAGATTTTCAAAATACCAAAGCTTATAACAAAATTCATCAATGCCATATCCATCAAATGCACATTTTTTTGACTTGGCTTCCAACTTGGTTCTATTTTCATAATCTATATGTGTGAATGCTTCATAATCAAAGGTTCTGAGAAAAGAATAACTAACCTTCTTACCAATCCATGCATACCACAACCCAAAGGAGTATAGGGACCTCTATTGATCAAATATACAACAACATTGACAACCTCAACTCACATGTTTAAAGGCAATCCAACATGCAACCTCAAGGTCCTTGCATTGTCCATTAGTGTCTTGTTCATGCGTTTAACCACTCCATTATTTTGTGGACTCCTTGGATCTACGAATACCATTAGTGGAACAATAATATTCAAACTCTTTTCTATAATACTCACCATCTTTATTAGATCTAAGACATTTTAGCCTTTTATCAGTCTTATTCTCAACCAACCATTTCCATTTCTTAAAAGTTCAAAATACATTAAATTTCTGTCTAAGGAAATAAACCCATACTTTTCTAGTTGCATCATTAATAAATGTAACATAATAATAAGAGCCACCAAGGGAAGATACCTGAGTTGGTCCCCATACATCTATATGCACAACCTCTAATTTTTCATCTTTCTTTTCATTCCTACCCTTCACAAAACTAACTCTCTTTTGTTTTTCATACACACAACTTTCACAAAAATCCATATTGACACATTTCAGACCTAGTAAAACTTTCTTTGAATGAAGTAATTTCACACCATTCTTACTCATGTGTCCAAGTATGTTGTGCCATAACACTATTTTATAATCTACAACAACTGTTTGTTCTTCCTTCTCAACTACAACAATTGTTCCAAAATGTTTATTTTTCTCTAAAATAATTAAAGTAGAAGGAACAATATGACTTGCACAAAAATATAAGGTGCCCACTTTTACACCTTTTGCTACTACAAGGGAACCTTTTGCAATCTTTCAATTTTTATGATTAAAAGTAACTGTGCAACCCTCATAATATGTTGAACCTGTGGTATTTAGTCTTTGATTATTGTCATTGGTGTCAATAATTCATCCATATGATCTCTGAATCATTATGACAGTCAATTGTGATATTAGTATATACAATGTAGAATGTTAGATATCTTAGTCATTGAGTACACAAAGTGAAATACTAATGGGCATATGGTATGGTTAAAATCATGGAATTATCTTATTTAATGTCTTTCAACATTGTTCTAAACAAATTTAAGACATGCACTTATACAATTAACACTTAATGTTCATATTGGTGAAGCGGTTATAAAAAATAGTTTTAGTCTATGTGAAAATTGAAAGGCTTTTTTATCAGTTAGGCCCCTATTATCATAGTGTTACGGAAAGGGTTATGTCCTCTCAAATGGGTTTGAGTTAGTTTTTTAATAACACGTGTACAAACAAAAAAAAATAGTGCCGACCACAAACAGTTAAAAAATAGTTATGGCAATTTGACAATTTTGGTAGCTTTTGGTCTAATTACATTTTAGGGTATGTAACAATCTCCAAAATTTTGATCATCAACATTTATAATTAGGGCATTCATCCCTTTAAAAGATGTTACATTTGTTTTTCAAGGAAAGTAGAGAGGTTATGAGAAATTGGTTGTAGACAGGAAAGTTTTACTGTTGATCAACAAGACATCAAAGGATATGGTAATGATATTTTCTTCTAATTTGTTATATATAAATTAATATTGATTATAGAAGTGTATCAAAGTTTGAAATTTTTTTACATATTGATTTATGAGAAATTTACATTAGCATTCAATCAGATCCTTTAATGACAAATGATTACATAATTTGATACTTAATATTTTGAAGAGAAACAAGGATTTATCACTTCAAAAAAATTGGTAGTTTGAAAGGCATTAACTCAAGTTATCTTCTTTCATTCAAATATGTTGTTTTAAAATTTGATTATACATTTCATAATCTAATAAATTCATTGACAGATGCATGTACACTTTGGTGTAATTTGTTGATGTAAAAGAATCAACAAAAGATAGAAGAAGAGAACTATATGTTAGAAATGCTTTAGAATAACTGGGGGGTGGGGTGAATTAGTTATTCAAGGTCCAACATGTCCAATTAAAACTTTTCACTAAGTGTAGTGAGCCCATTCAACCATTCATTCATCCAAGCTTTAACTTTCCTATTCAACAAGTTACTGTAAATCAAGATGCAAGCATAACACATAAAAATATCAACACATAATACAATGATTTACATGGAAACCCAATTTGGAAAAAACCACCAGTAACATGCTACTCAATTCTCACTTTTCTAAAGTGATTCCCTATTAAAGGCTACAACACACTGTTAAATGTGACCTAGTTAAAGGATTTATCCACCCTGTTAGAAGTGGGCTTGGTTAGAGGACTTTAGAAAATTCACTTGGAATGCCACCCTGTTAAAGGATTTACAAATGGCTATTAAACCAACCTAAGTCCATAGGATTTCCATATCTAATACAATTGCTAGAGAGTATTAGAAATTCTTTGACCTAATTACAACATACAACTCAACTTGCAGATTTTAGATCACCATTCAACTCATATCTTTGCCTCGCTTTCAGTCTCTGCAACTCTAACAACTTGCCCTCCTTTCAAGCTTAGTCTCCTTGAGTCTCCATGCTCAACATACTAGTGCAATCATCTCTTCTTGACCACTTATTAAAGTAGAGTCTTTGTGCTCTATTCTTCCTTCTCCTAGATGTCTTCTCCTTGACACCCTTCTAACCACTTCTCTATTTGGCACACTAGCAGCTCTTGCTTCTTGGTCTATGACTCCTTAGATAGAAGTTTTGGAGTTCATTTCTTGCTCAATTCTTCCCTCCTTTAATTTCAATTTGTATGGATTAGGTAGGATTCATTGAATCTAACTCATATTAGTTTTCCTCTAGAAACTTCTTGAATAATCCTTTTGAATTTGCCCAAAAATAGTTTACATAAAATTCTGTGCCACTGGCTCATCATCCTTATCCTCCAAATGGTTCACAAAATTCTAGGTAACAACTATGCCAGCTCAGATTTGGCAAATCTTTAACTTTTAAAATAATGCAGTAGCTCAACACTATTGAAATCTTAATGTTCGACACATACTGTGTTACTCGACATCAACTACATTTTTACTGATGCTCAGCATTTGAAGTTCACTCGGCACCTACTAAGATCTTCTGATGCTTAGCATTTGAACTTCACTCGACACACACTAGATTTTCCTTTTGCTTAGCTCCAATTGAGAATTTTCTTGGCTTCAACTAGCTTGCTCGGCACCCACTAATGAACTTAGTTTAAGCTTTGTAGTCAACCTTATTACAACCTATTCCTCTAGTGTTTCGAAGTGTTTCCAACCTCTACATCTTCAATTATGTTACCAATACATCATTTAACCATTTTCTTAACTTATCCTTGCACTTCATTACAACATTATAACTCAACCTTTCCCTTAGGTTCTCTTGTTATATCTTGTTGATCAAATCCTCTTCATCAATCAACTAAGTGATAGTACTTGGATCTTATAAGCAATTTTCATTCCTACAAATAGTAGGTTTGACATCAATGAAAAAACAATGATTGAAAACATTCTTTTAACAACCAACTTCCTTCTTTGCAACAATCTCCCTCTTTGATCTTCAACAATGAGCTTTTCAATCAAATTTCCAACACTATTTCCTATTTTATGTTTTCAACTTGGAGTTGAACACTTGATTTATGATTTGTATTGTAACAAAGATGATCCTTTTATTTTGTATCTCACTTCTTCAATTTGGAAGTTGGCACTTCTTATGGTTTTGAAGTTGATGATTAGGTGTAAGGGATTGGAGTTCCTTGAAATTGGTGTTTCTAAAATAGGGTGTTGGTGCTTCCTAGAGTTGTAGCTCTAAATTTTTTTCCCAAATAGGCCAATAAAGTTTTAGATTCAAAGTGGCTTTTTTACCCTAAGGGGTTTTCCATGTTAAAATATTGTGTCACTTTGTTATGTATAACCTATCTTTCTCATGTGTTAAATTTAATAACTTGTGATTGTTTCAAGTTTTGAAAAAGAATTTTAAACCACTGATTCACCCCCCTCTTAGTGGTGTTTCTATTCCAATGCTTGCCTTGTTGAAATTAAATTCCTACTTAGACTTGAAACATATCTTAGCTCTTGTAGTTGCCAATGATTCCCAATCAACAACTTAATCTTATTTTTTAATCTTTCCAACAATCTAAAATAGTTCATTATCCCCCAAAAAGACAAGCCCAAAATCCCCTTGGATGTAATCAAGAAAATAACCTCTATGGAGAGTAGCATGAAATGAAGTCCTTGAATCTAAAGCCCATGAATCATCAACACTTTCTAAAGAAAGAAGAAAAACATCCTCTTCGGATTTATTATTTACCACGTTTATCTCCTTGTTCCCTTCTTGTTTGTCTTGTTCATTTTTCTTTGGAGTCCAATAATCTTTCTTCTTATGCCATGGCTTTTCATAGTACCAACAATATCTTGGTCCTTTTGGATTGAGACCTCTTTCCCTTTGATTTTCCTCTTCATTTCCCATGATTTCCATAATTATTTTCTCTTTCAGTCATTCTACCTCTACTTTGAGAGTTCAAAATAATTCCTGATGTAGGTCCACCGGAGTCTTTCCTACAAGTTTCTGCACTCAGAATAACACCAATTACATCATCAAATTTTAGGGTATTAGATCTAGAAATAGAATTACTCAAAACCATTACAAAGCTATTCTAGCTTTCAGGAAAAGAACACAAAATCAAGAGAGCCCTAATTTCTTCATCAAAATTAACACTTACAAAAGATAACTAACTAGTAAGTGTATTAAACTCTTTTAAATAATTTTCAATAGACCCACCTTCTTCCATCTTTATATTAAATAAACACTTCATGATAAATACCCTTCTTGAAGCAGAGGGCTTTTTATATAGTTTCACTAGGGTTTGCATCAACTCTTTTGTCATCTTAGATTTCATTACATTAAATGCAACCAATTCCGCTAGACATAAATGAATACTTTTAAGTGCCTTTTGATCCATAATTTCCTAGTCCTCATTTGTCATAGTGGTTAATTTATTGGTTTTTCCTTGTAATGACTATTAAAGAAAAAGGTTAATTTAATTTAATTTATTAAATTACCTTTCCTCCCTTCTTACAATTTCATTTTATGCACCTTTTGCATTCATATTTAATAATTAATTAGTAATTATTAAATAGCATTTACCTTTTAGGTTACCCTTTTCAAGTTTCGATCTCCTTCTACAAGGATAAATCATTTGTAAGTATCTTGCATCTTTTTCATTTCTATGAATACAATTTGCATATTTGCAGAGCAAAACCCTTGTCTCCTCTTGTCTTTTTCTTCTTTGTGACAAGTTTTTTACATGTAGGTATTCAAGGGATTCATGGATTCATTTTGTGTATTGCTCTAATCTTTCCTGGTATCAAAGCTTCTATCATGGAGGCTTTCATTGTACTTATGGTATTGAGAGATTCTCTTGAGATGTTTCATTTGTGCATTCTTTTCTATCTCTTTTTTGAGTAGATTTTTTCCCACTTAGTTTTCTCTATTTCTCTATTTCATAGAGATTTGATTGTGATTGGGTACCTCATCAGGCCTTGTTGCTGGGACCCAAGTTTTCTTTCTGCATTGTTTGTAGTTGCATTGCTCATCTTAAGGGGGCGAGGGGGGGGGGTGTTAGAGAAAAAGGTTAACTTAATTTAATTGCCTCCATATTTTTTTGCTTCTCTCTTCTATAATAGGTGTTTGCATGTAGGTGATTCTTGAAAGCTGTGAGGTTGATCTTTCATCAAATTCAACATGGTATTAGAGCAAAACCCTTGCCTCCTCTTGTCTTTTTCTTCTTTGTGATAGGTTTTTTTACATGCAGGTATTTGAGGGCTTCGTGGATTTTTTTTGTGTATTTCTCAAATCCTTCAATGACCACTATAAATCCTTATGATAAAGACAATCCTACAATTTTCATCTTCCATAACTAAAATTTGTTCCCATTCAACTTCTCAACCTTCAACTTACCCTTGCTTGTCATCGCTCCCACTCAATCGTGAGAGCTACCTGTAGAGGATAACTAAAAAATAAACAACAACACCTCACTCTGATACCACCTGTTAGGATAAACCACAAATAGAAATAACAATTACATGCAAATATAACCAATATCAGAAAATAATAAATCATATAAAAGAGAACACAAGACACAAAGATTTAATGTGGTTCATCTAATCCCTGGGCTACGTTCACCAACAACAAGTCCAATATTATTATTATCCAGTGATTACAATATGCAAACCATTACATCTCAATACCATCACAAGAAGCTACAATCTCATCATACATCATGAAATCCCTAACCTTTAGCTTCGGGGAGCACACCTGGGGCACTACTCGAATAAATGGGGAGAAATTAACCTCTAAGTCTAATTAGGCTCCACATCACAATAAAATCCAACATTATCAAATATATATAAAGGAATTTTATAAAAGTAAGACTTGGCTTGTCTCCTTTTTGTTATTTGCTTTGTTTCTTTTCCCTAATAGCAAGTGGTATGGACTAAACATTCCTTGCATGTTTAACGATCTTTGATTATTTAAGAGCCTAACAATTATTCAAATATATAGCCAACAAAGATAGTAGTAAAGTAGATATTATAACACAAATTATTAAGGTATGGACTATTAGAAAATCAACAAAGATAATTTATGACTTTATAATTTGATATACAAATCGATATCATAATGATAAGTGAAAAGCCCTATCCAAATGAATAATTAACTGATATCAATGCTTTTGAGCCAACCCTCACCTCTCAGTAAAACCCCTTGCAAAGCAACACAATTCATAATCTTTCAAATCTCAAATATGTATCCTCACAAACTCTTACATAAGAAATGGATTGTTCGTTAAATCGTTAATAAATTCTCAATCCTTATCTGTCAATATTCAAAAGGTTATAACATATAGATCGATCAACATAATCTGATCTTGGATTACATACTAACAGCTAAAAATTTATAAGAAGATTTAAACTTTAATCATTTGTTAACCTCCATTACCATATAATGGAAATCAAGATCTAAGCTGACTAAAATAAATAATTCAGATTGATAGATAGGAACATGCAAGACTCAACAATTAAGTAGTGTGTATATAAACCCATTTATATTGTTGGAAATGTATAACTTATTATGTTTAAAAATATAAATATTAAGAGTGTATTGTTCAAAACTTATCATGTTATAAAATATAAATATCAATTAATTGAAAAATATAAAGATCAATTTGAAAAAATTATTTCATTTTATATTGATATATAAATTTGACGTTTACAACAAAATTACACTAGATTTCGTAAATGTTTAGTGTATAAATTTAGTATTTATAATAATTAGATATAATATACTAATTCTATTAGATTTAATGTTTAATATAAACTAAAGCTTGGTATTTGGTTATTTTAAGAATGAGCTCTTTATATTTAATTTCTAATATTTATTTCAAAACTTATTATATTTTAAATAGAGAGATCAATTTTAAGAATTTTATTGCATTATATTTTAATAGGTTGCCTCATTGTTGTAACTCTTCTAAACACTCTCCTGCATCTGAAACTTTAAACTTTTGAAACTGAATTGCAATGACAATCACTAAATAGATTAAAATACTTTGTTCATTTATTCACAATGGGGGAGAAAAGTTGAATACTAAGAGAATTACCTTTATCGATATTTGACCTCCCTCATCTCCCATTTAAATTTTCTCCACTTCCAATCCACTAACATGGTCATTTAAGATTCCCAACTTTAATTATAAGCTTTTAAAACTCTCCTCAATGTTTTAAGATTTAATTTAAACAAAAGTTTCATTAACAAATAACTAAGGATAAGTAAATGCAAATGTATGAATATTTCACTCAAAGAACCAAAGGCCAATAAAGGGCATATTCCTCGATGTCTGATATAGCGCTAAAATAAATTTATTATCTTATTGCCATAGATCATTTATTGTATACAACTAACAATTATAAATGAGTTGTACGTTTTTGATAAATCCAAAGCTTAATTAAGGAACTATTGGAAATCTAATGGGAAAGTGAGATGCTAAGAGGGGGATGGTGGTTGTGGTAGTGGTGGTGGGGGGTGAATCAAAATCTTCAAGAATTTTACAACATCAAACATAAACCATATAAAACTTATTTCACCATGTACCTCAAACATTCAACCTCATGTGATAACATGTAATATCAAATCAAATAGCTATATGTATGAATAAAACACATAAAACAAGTAATGAATACATGACACAATATTTGGTAACACAAAAACCATCCATGGTGAAGGTAAAACTATGGTGGGATGACACCCACAAAATCTTCACTACTACAATAATAAAGTGCCTATTAGGGCTATAATTTTGATCACTTTTGATGATTTACCCTATGAGGGGTTTGCTTTGTTAAAATCTAATTAGAATATTAAGTGAGCACTCTGTTGGGAGATTTACAATGAGCTTGTTAGGACCAGTTTGTTAAAAGATTCACCTAATACACTTGTTAGCATATAACAATACCTTGATCCTTTGCTTTGCACTAGTATGCTAATAACATATATTCTCTATCCAAAATTTAGTCACCTTTTTGTGATTGATATACAGTATCTTCTCTCTACACTTCTTGATCCCCTTAGTCCTTCAACCTCTAATTCACCTTCAACTTTGCAATCCTCTCACTAACAACTTCAACAACATTAAATTATGTCTTAAACCCTTGCTTTATAGCCATCTAAAGAAACTTCTAGATCTTGATCAATGATTAAGATTCATCCTTTTTTCCACTTAGTCATTCCTATTTTTTGATTGGTTGATCATACAACATAAGGATTAATGATACCTAATCACAGGCATAATTAATTCCTTTATTCTCTCCTCAAACTTAGAAACACATTTCCAGCTCGACAAAGGTGGTTTACATATGATTTTGTGCTATTCCAAACTTATATATAAAGATTGTATAACTCAAAACACATAGCTTCTGATGCTTGGTTGTGCTTGTTCTTCATGCTACCCCTCAGCATGAACTTTACTTGGCATAACTATTTATCTTTACTTTTCTCAGCTTGTGTAGCACTCAACATACACTATTTCTTCCTTCAAGGTAGCTCAACTTGTATGTTTCCCTTTGAACTGCTCGATAATAACTAGATTTCTCACCAATGCTTATGTGCACTCATCAACTATATCTGCCTTGACACATACTAAACTTATTTACTTCTTCACTTTGTATCTCGACCTGTATGATGGCTCAGTCATAATGGTGATCGAACAACTGTATCTAGTAAATAATTACGTGTTTTGCACTAATAGAAAATTTTCTTTTAGGATCAACAATCTCCTCCTTTGGCATTAGTGTCAAAAATACTTATCATTCAAAGGACAGATAGATACAATCATACAAGTTTAGGAATGGAGGCAATACATTAACAAAAGGAAAAAGATATTGCATAATGTATTGATAGAAGAAAGAGATACCACATAGAATTATATTCACTTAGAGGCCAAGGAAATTACAGTAACAAAGTATGCAATACAATTGATATAGAATTAGAGAAGAGACCGATGCTTGAGAAGGTTACAAAACTTGCTTTTATAGCTTAGGCATAATCGAGAAGACTTCTATTGAAAGCCAAAAGTCAACTGCTACCTTCAAGTTGTAGAGAATAATTATTAATGATCTAGGAAGATTTGATCAGGTGTACATGTAGAAAATCCTATCTTTCATGCAAATTCTAGCTTCCAAGAGACACAAACGGTAGCCATAACTACTTTGGCTAGGTAGATGGATCACCATGGTGACGATGGAGTGTCTTTCACATTTACTAGGCATAGAGAACACCAAAAGGTGGTTGTAGGCAATCAAAAGGACTTGTTCACCATCAAAGAGCTATTATTTCATGTTCACAACCATACCATATCAGCTATGTCATTAGGTCAATAGATTTAATCGTCAAAATTTTCGTGTGGCTCTATACTATTGAAGTATTTCATGAGATCATCTGCTTCCTACCTATTATGTTGACTGCTTCTGCTTGTGACTTTGCAACTCATTTTCCTCTTTAACTGTTTGACCATGCAAAACTGTGATGTCTTCATTTCATGCCTTATCACTGCTTTGCAACTTGAAATCACTTTAGCTTATAACCTATTACAACCTTGCGAACATCATAAAATTGACCACTCACACCTTCGCAATGGTTGATGACTTGACAACTCTCCTACTTGCGATGCTATAAAGCCTTTTATTTTACCTTTGCTGCCCCTTCACAACCACCAAATCATATTTTAACCATGACATATTGTGAACATGGTTTAGGCTAACTACTATCACTATTTCGTAGCTTCATAACCATTTATCTTAATCACAACCTTTACCCTGCGAATGAGCGAACAAAGCATTTTGCAACTTTGCGGGCTTAACTCTGAGTTACCTTTGACTTCATGCGATGTTGCAACCTTTGAAACTTAACTACTATTGCCATCTCTCACACCTTCATGAACTTAATCTCAGGTTAACATGAAATGTGTGTGACACTGTGACTACTATGAACCCTAACTATCAACATTACCATTTGCACCATTGCGACTTAAGATTTGACTATAGCTCAGATACTAGCAATGATGCAAAGACCACATTACTTTGACTATTTGATGCCCCTCACAACTTTGCAACCAAAATTCATAATTGTAGATCATACCCTGTGAGGTTGAGAAAACAAGCCTAAATCATTGATCACTCCATCACAAGTGCTCATTGTTCTTTTTACTAACTATTGCGAAATGACGATTAACCTTCAAACTGATTGCCATCACACCATCACAACTTAAATCATTAACCCAACAATGGACACTACAATAGTGCAAACAAAGTATTCTCACCTCCTCACCGCCCTAAACTCAGGTTAACCTCAACCATGTGTGAAGATGCGAAAGCATTGGAATGGACTGCTATGGTTAGCTTTTGTGTTGTCACAACTTGAATCCTTTTAAGCCTGATGTTGCCTGTGATCATGAGACTGGCTATTTTCACACCTTTGTGAACCTTTTGATGGTTAAGCCTTAAACTAGAGTTATAGAGCGATGAAGGGGTTTCACATTGTCATAGCTTAAAACCTTTCATTCAATGGTCATACAATGTGAAGATAAAAAATACTTAGGGATATAAAAGAAGGAATAAGGTTTTATGTATCCCTTATATGCTTGCATGCCAATTATGAATAAATTGATGAATGAAGAACATAGCCATCACCCTAAGTGCTTCATGAGACTGGCAACATTAGAAATTTGAAGGGGGGGGCTAAAATGACTAACATTTCTAGTGACTTAGAGGGGATGCTTTCTTGCTAAGCATGGACCAGTGGCCTTATAGCAATCCATTGGGTATAGAGTCACAAAAATAGACCCTGTCCTGCAACACAATATGAACCTCTACAACTACAAAAACTTCAAAACTTGCTATTCCATAGAGAAATAACCTATACACATGCACTTATTAAAACCTAGAACACTACTCTATTATGTACACAAACCCTCGACCCTCTCTAGAATCAAGGTTTAAGGTAAATTACATTAACTTGAATTAGTAGGATATCACCATTAGGCCTGGATAACTAAAAAGAATTGGCCTCTTTACAACTGGTAATAACAGATGGATCACTCCACATAGCATCAAACTTGGAGTGTCTACTTGGTTTAGCTTTGTCTGCATCCCACTTGAGAACAAGGTCTCCCTCCTTGAAGACTCTGGCTTTAGGCTTTATGTCAAAACTCCTTTTGACCTATTGCTGATGTGTCTCAAGTGTCTGCATAGCTTGTTGTCTTTTTTCTTCTAGTTCTATAAATTTTTCCATCCTAAATGTCATGGCATTATCTTCAATTAGCTCCAATTGATGAGCTAATTAACTCTAGTAAAATAGGAAGTGTTGCTTCCCTTCCATATACTAGCATGGAAGGTGAGTTCCCAATTTATCACTTAGGTGTTATCCTATAAGCCCAAAGAGTTGTTCTTAACTTTGAATGCCAACACTTCTGATTGGCTTCAATTTTCTTTTTGATAATCCTGATTAGGTTCTTGTTGGAGGATTCAACCAAGCCATTTCCCTAGGGATGGTAATTTGAGGAAGTTCTCAAATAGATACCATGATCAACTGCCCAAGAGAAAATGTGAGTCCCAACAAAGGACTTGTCATTATTTGATATTATTGTTGAAGGGACACCAAATCGGGTAACAATTCCATCAAGGAATTCCACTACTGAAGTTTCTGTGGTATCCTTCAAAGCTACTACTTCTATCCACCTTGTAAAGTAATTTGTTGCAGTTAAGATCTACTTGTGACCAGAGTTAGAAAGTGGGTTGAATGGACTGATGAAATCTAGGCCCCACTAGGAAAATGGTTGATCAACTTGAATTGGATTAAGGGGAAGAGTTGCTAATCTTTCTTTACCTGAAAAGAAGGCACACTTCTCACATTTCCTTACATGCTTATGATAGACATTGAATATGGTCAACCACTAATAACTAACTCTCATTATTTTTATGGCTATTGTTCTAGCTAAGAAGTGACCACCATCAGGGCCATCATGAAACTCTTTGATCATTCTATCCATTTGATCAGGGTTAGTACACCTTAATAAGGCTCTACCAAGATCCTTCCTAAAAAGAATCCCATCCACTAGGAAAAAAGGAATAGATTGCAACCTAAACTATCTTCTTTTAGCTTTGTCTAATCTTTGTGGATATTCTCCTCCCAACAAGGAGGTTGTCATATCATGGATCCAACTATTCAGATTCCAATCTCCTATTGGTTCTACATCTTCTAATAGTAGTGTAACCTCCTTAGTCATCTCCTAGGATGAAATCATCTACTCACACAATCTATTGCCTCTCACAAGCTTTGTGATTGTGATGTTAATGTCATATTCCATGACCTTGGTGATCCATCAAACTCTTTTCTTATTGATATCTTTGTTCAAGAGGAACTCCTTCACACTTGGATGTGGAACTAGGAGTTGGACCTTGTTATGTGATAATGGATGTTTGAATTTCTTTAAAGCTCCTATGACAACAAGAACTTGCTTTTCCTCATAACTATATTTGTCTTCATAATCATTTAGACCATCACTGAAAAATGCTATAGATTGTTCTTCATCTACATCATTCAATTGTGTCAAGACAGCTGAGATGCTTAACTCCCACCCAAGGGTATAGAGAATGAAATCATTCTCAAAGTTGGGATTGACAAGGGTGGGGGATGATGCTATTGCTACTTTGATTTCTTTAAAATTGGCTCTTCTTTCATTTTTCCAAGTGAAAACCATATTCTTCTTTAGCATGGTTGTAAGGGGCTTAACCATGGTAGTGAGATTACAAATGAACCTTCTGAAAAAGTTGATTCTACCAAGGAAGCTTTGTAGCCCTTTCTTATGACTAGGAAGTGTGAGAGAAAGGATAGATTTTATTCTTTCTAGATCAATAGTTAAACCCTCCTTTGACATATTATGTCTAGCAACTTTCCTTGACTAGTGACAAACACACACTTATTTGGATTTAAGGACACACCATAGTCTATGCATTTGATGAATACTTCCCTTAGATAACTGAAGTGGTTTACCACATTCTTTGAATAGACTATTATGTCATCAAGGTAGACCATTACAAAATTCTCAAGCATAATCTTGAAAGCCATCTCCATTTCTTTTTGGAAGGTAGCACTTGCATTGGTTAGTCCACAAGGAATATTTCTATAGGCATAAGTGCCTCATTTAGTAGTGAAGGCTATCTTGTTCCATGGAAGGGAGAGGATGGTGATCTTTAAGAGAGGCCCTATTTAGGTATCTAAATCTACACATAATCTGATTTCCCCATTTTTCTTCCTAACATGAACAAGGTTCGCTACTTAAGAGGAATGCTTAATAGGAAAAATAATATTAGCCTCTATTTGCTTGGATAACTCCTTTCTCATCATAGGCTCAATCTTGGGATTGACTGGTCTTTGCTTTTGCCTAACAGGCTTTGTTTCACTATTTAAATCTATGGTATGTTAAAACAAACTTGGTCAAAACCCTTTAAATCATCATATGTCCATGCAAATACATCATTGAATTCTTGACATAATTGAACAAAATTTTCTTGTTCAACTTTAGAGCATACCTTTCCCAAACTAAGAACCTTTCCATCAACAATAACAATTGGTATGTGATCATCTTTGTTATTAGATAGGTTCAGACCCTTGCTCCTTGCTTGATCATCAGGATTGAAAATACTCTCTAAGGTGATAAGATCCTTAGGCAACTTGTTGGAGTTGAGGTTCATAATCTGATCACCATATTGGCCTTGTAGCTTGGACTAATTCCTATTAGAGAATTCTACCTCACTTTGCAGAAATTTGACAATTTGCACATCAAAGTCAAACACCTTTCAATTAGCATGGTTATCTAGAATTGTAGGTCTAACAACCAGTCTAATGGGTTTCTCTCTTTTGTTTTCAACAGGCTCTCGTACGTCATAGTGAGCACCTATTACTGCAAGTCTATCAACATGTTTGTTTTCTCTTCTAGGAATGCTTTAAATATTGAACGCTCAAAAACCCTCAAGCAAATCCCAAACTATGTGCTTGTATGATTTGAGCATATTATTCTTTGTGATGTTCTAGCTCCTTACTTTGTTAACAACTAGCTCACTGCCTCCAAAGACCTTTAAAGATTTGATTCCCCTCCTTTGCACAAGTTGGAGACCTTGAATCAATGCTTCATATTCTTCTATGTTGTTAGTGCAACTGAATTGGAGTCTATAAGAGAAGTAAAACTTCTCCAAACTAGGGGAAACCAACATCACACCAAATCTTTAGCCATTCTTGTTTCTTGAGAAATCAAAGAACATGCTCCATAATCCATTAGTGTCTTCTCACAATTTTATGAGATTAGGAATAAGCAGATTCTTTCCCAATATACAATAAGTGCCAAGACCTATTTCTAGAGCTTCTTGTACTAGATCAAACTAAAAAGTAGTGGCCCACTCATCCAAAAGATAATCAGGCACCTTTGTTAAGGAAGTGGTAGGTTAATGGGCTGCCCTTTGTTGGTGTTTTTACACTATCAAGAAAAAAAATACTTGATACCAAGATGTTAAAGATTAAAGTAACCTAAGGGTTAGCTATTTCCCATGATCAGCTAGATGGTCTTTAGATCTAGACCCAACTTCATCAAAATCACAAAATATTTTCTACTCTTTTGGCTCTACAAAACCAAGGTGGGTGCACTTGAGGGCTAGCAAGATTCAAAACTTGATACTACTTTCACATTTCATTCATTCAATGACATTCTATTACAATAATCATCCCCTACAATAGATTGGCTATAATTCTTCTTAGATCCACAAGTAATTCTAGGTAACAACACTAACTAAAACATAAAGATTAAATGTAAACAAGTATTGACCAACTATGACACTCTTTATGTGTTTAAAATAAAATTGATTTTGATTTTAAGATTTTTCTTGATGCATGTCCATGATGTCTTTATTGCAAACTGAATTAACTGATTAGTGCCTCATCCATTGGGATTCAGAGTCTACTCAACTATTGTGACCTAATTGATTGCATTACAATCAAAATTATCAACAATTCTCTCTATAACTCATTCTTACATAAATCCTTCTTACTACTTGGAGATCCTATCATATTCACTAAAGCATTTACTTTATTTATTGAATTAAAAGCAATAGTGAACTGATATACAACCTCTCTTAATTGCATTCAATTAAACAAGGCTTTGTCCATACAACCTCAAAATAACTAGTGAACAAAAACAAAGACAAAATTCAAAGAAAAGAGATATGGTGATGATTCATCTTTGTATTAATTCTATTTGAAAATTATGTAACATTGAAATAGAACTTAGAACAACTCAGAACTAGACAATCTAATCCTCTAAAGCTAATGCATCTTCAAAGTTTGCAGAGAAAATACATCATAAAATTTGCATCAAGGACTAGACCAAATAAAATTGGCAAAACTAAAAGTTATACAATAGTTCAAAGCCCTTCTCTAGCCTTGGGATCTCACTTATATAATGTGAGATGCAACAAGATTTATGCTTAGAGAGTACTAACAACTATCCTTAAGACAGAAAGATATTTGTAAGGTTATTGTCATAAAAGACAAAAATTGGTGTAACATAATGTTTTTGATCACGAATATTCTCTTATGGGACCACTTCTACTGTACCTTTTGTTGCTGAGGAGTTTCATGATTGGCTTTAATGTTGTTGTTGTTGCTCAAAAGATGTAACTAATGGACTTGCTCATGATGGACATGGTTCTAATATTTGGAGACTTACTTCAACTCGAGGCACTCCATCCATGTCATCATTCACTAATAAAACAATCATTATATCTAATCCTCCTACTACCAAGTCATTAGTTTGGACCTTTGTATTTGTCTCTGAAGTTGGTTATGTTTCTTTGTCTTCTTTTGCTTTTATCGATGTGTCAATTATCTGCACACCATCCTATTCCATTTCATCATCATTGATTTCATCAAGCTCCAACTGCTTTGCATGAACAAAATCTACCATCCACTTGTTAAAAAGTGTGTCATCTGGCCAATTGAAACTAAGAATCTCACGCTTTTTTTTAGAACATATTCTCTTAATTTCTCAATTTCAATAAAATCTTCTCTTAATGAGTCATAAAATAATTTTACTTTAACAACTTCTTTAGTTGTATTTTTCCATCATGCATTTCCTTTCTCATTTATGACCCTATTCATCCTAAGACATAATAGGTCATCTAATTCTTGGGCCCATTCCTCTTTATTCTTCAACTTATCCTTTTTATCTACGGCATGTGGGAAGAGTTCAAAGTTTCTACTCTTATATTTGTCAAAAAAAATTATGATTCTCTTTTGCAATGCAATTCTCTTATTGTCAAAATCACATAGATCATTTGCTAAGTCAAAGTCCTTTCTATCTATTCACAAGATAAACTGATAGCTAAAAAGCACAATAGAGTAACATCTTTGTCCCTTTTGTTCCATTTATTAACAATTGGCTTAGGGCATCATCACTTCCTTTCATCTCATCCCATATGTTTATTATTTTTGCTAATTTCTCATAGAATGTTGGCCAATCAATTTTATTGACCAATTACATAGTAGGTTTCCTCAATCTATCCTCATACTAGATAGCTAGCTCTACATGTAATGCCCATTGTTTACTCTTTTCTTCCTCAAAAGCCTTTGCAGTGTAATACTAAGGTCTCTGTGGTGTGTCTAGAATTTCAATAAGAGGAGTGGATTTAAAAGTCCCCACTGGTGGATAAGGATAAGTGATTCTAGGCCTACTAGATTGTCGTTGGTGCCTTATCAACTTATTCTCAAGTTCTATCCTCTTTTACACCTCTTTATTATATGTTACTAGAACCTTCTCATATTTTTCGTGCAATTCCAATCTATCCCTTTTCTCCCTTAGGGTTGTGGCTAGGGTGAGATTGGCTATTCCAAAATTTAACTTTGTGGCCTCTTCACTTGTAGTATCCTCTACCCTTTTTACAATTAAATTTCCTATCAACTTGGTATCATTAGGCTGGGAAGAGCTGGCTTTGGATCCTTTTCTCATTGACCATATCACTAATGTAGCATGATCTTCACTAAACTTGGCACTTTCCACCTCTTTTTTCAACTTTTCATCTGCATTTAATTTCTTGGTAACAAATTTAAAAACCATTGCATCAGCAATGTCCCAATTTGGCAGAAGCAAAATCCCAGATGATTTTATCATTTTTCTCCCCTCTTTAGGGGTTAATCTCTTAAATTCTTACATCATCTCATCTTTGATTTGGTTTTGTATAGAAGCCTCTCCCATCTTAGGATGCTCTTCCTTTGTCTTATTGTATCTTTCTTCAAAAAATTGAATATGTGTTCTCCATGCAAATTGGTAGAAATCTCTAGACTTGACAAAGCTGTCATCAGAAAGAAACTCTTGACTAGCTTGCTCTACCACAGGGTCTAATTTCCTTCCTGTGTAATCGGCTATAGTTAAGTCTAGGCTAGGCATGGGAGGCTCTTGAGGATTCCCCTCTTCTAACTCTGAAACAATGATAAAAACTCCCACTTAGGATCCAAATTGTTCCATCTGCTCCTTTGTGAGTTTTTCATCTCCTATATGTAATAGGGACTAAGTGGGTGAGTACTCTATTTGGGGCACTTGTTTCTCTTCTATCTTTTGCCTCTTAAGCATTGACTCATAAAGTCTCTCCTCCATTATAACACTAGTTGACCCAATTATTTGTTTACCCTTTTCAATTATAGACCTTTTATTCCAAATAACATTGTAACGAGGTCTCCTTTGAATAACTAGCTGCCCTGATCCTATTTTAGGGGTAAAAGATAACCTTTTCATGACCTCTCAGGCCTTATCTGGATAAGAATTAATAAAGAAGGTTTTTTTCTCATTCATTGCTTCCATAATCTCAAGAAAAGTAATCATCAATTTATTTATTTTATCTGCCTCTATCTTAGCATCTTTCAGAGGCATATAATCCTTATCAAAACAATTAATAAATTTTAAGACATTGGAGTAAACTCTCCACTTCTCCTTATTAATCTCTTGCACTTGAAGAGAGAATTCATTCCTTATTATGTCTTCAAGGAAGTAGGGCTGATGATCCTTAGTATTAGTCTTTGCCCTTCATCTGAAAATATCAAAAAATCCTTCACTATAATTGAAATGGTCATGGAAGACAACCATTTTGTATGGGTTTAAGAATTTGTACAAAAATAACCAACCACTTTTTGTGATTATGAACTGGTGAGCAATAGTACAAGATGTGAAAATTGAGCCCCTAGACTAACCAATCAATTGTGCTTCCTCCAATACACCTATCTACCATAGCATTTCAACTATTCCTACTTTCATAGGTACTTGGTAGGGAAGTACATGGGGAGTCCCTTGGAATCCATACACTCTAAAATCTATAGAT
Organism: Cupressus sempervirens; assembly: GCA_028749045.1. Lineage (NCBI taxonomy): Eukaryota > Viridiplantae > Streptophyta > Pinopsida > Cupressales > Cupressaceae > Cupressus > Cupressus sempervirens. The sequence continues at coordinate 867,877,543 of CM053792.1, read as the reverse complement.
ATAGGGTAAGGTATGATATCTGCCAAATTTTGGGACACCTTTAAACCAAAAAGGTTGTCCATAGGCCTAATAAAATCTAGTGGCACCTTAGAAATTCTTAGATTTTCCCTTAATATGAGGCTCCTCAGCCTAAATGTGAAGTACCTATCAAATCTCACAAAGCTAGCCTCTTCTGCATCTCATGTCATATCTGCACTCCATAACTAGACCGGTAGAGCTTCTCCCTCATATTCTCAGTTTAAAACCATCTCTCTTTCAAAGTAAGTAACCCCTTTAAACAAGAACATATGCATCAACAATGAATAATGGCCAAATGTTTTCTCAACTTTTCTCTTTACAATCCCATTCAGACCTATGTGAATTTCCTCTGCTAAATAAGATGCAAAATAAAAAATGATATCCACACCAAAAGAAGAGATCTATCTCATCATAAATATGAACTTTATTAGCATAAAATCTTGTTCATCTTCACCAAAAACCCTACATAGAGTCATGTAAATATCAATGGACCTAGTATTGAAAAGCCACTTGTTAAAAGCCTCTTTAGTTGATGTTGTAATAAAAGTCAAGTTTCCAATTTTGGCCAAGTGTCCTCTCAATGCACCTTGTCTAACTTGATCCTTTCGAGACAAGTATTCTTTTTCCAATCCCTGAAAGTCTATGATCTCATGGTAATCTGTGACTAGCTCCAAGCTAAAAACCTCTCAATTTTCTTCTACATTAATTCTTATCAGATAGTACCCATCTACTCTCCTCACTATCCTGGCTATTGGGTCATAGTTTAGGGCTATATCTTTGAGAAGGTCTGATTCCATGAAAACCCCCAGGACCACTAACATACCCAAATCAAAATTCCAGATATTTCCATGGGGGTAAACAATCTCCTTTCTAAGAACCATTTCTTGAACAACTGGAGCCCTTTTTTAAAGGTGATGGTATCCCTAGTCCAATTTCCCTTATTTTACAAACCATTTGCAATCTAGAGTCTAGGGTTCACAGGAATTAATTTTTTTATTTGAGCTAACTTATTTGTGGATTTAGTTAATTGTTCCAAGAAATCATCATGTATATTCCTACTGGCATATTCTACGTTCCTCAAAAAAGCCTTCTTTGGAGGCAAAATTTGATAATAATGTAGAAAAATTAGAATTCTTTGTACTATATTTGGACTAAGGTATTTACTTGGCTCTCTTGTTTCTTCTTTGAATTCTGTAGTAAATCACTAATGCAAAAAGTTCTTCACAATTCAACCAGGTGAGAAATAGCTCTTCAACATGTTCTACCTCTTAGAAAATTAGAAATACATTTGGAATGAAGAAAATCTTGATTTCCTACAATATATTCCTGGATTTACATCGCACAAGGAGCCTTAATTCTCATAAATGGATCACAAAGAAATAGAGTGGCACCACCTTTCAAATTTAAAATTTGACTCTCAATTTTTGAAAAATCTGACTATTAAGAAATAAAATCTTTAACCACTTGGCTTCAAACCTCCAGGTTGGCAATTAATCCAATTGAAACCTTCTACATAAGCCTTTTCTTTCACTGCTGGTGACTTATGTTGGACCCACTTGTGCCTTTAGACACATGTTATGCTCTTGCTATGTTGCCAAGGGTAAAAATCGAGCAACTCCCATTGGTGACATAGTGACCATTGTTAATGATCCTAGCATCGGACAATATGACTTTTATGATTATTTCATTGTATACAATATGGGCTCGTGATATTTCCTCTTGGTTGCTATGTCACCAAGAATAAAGTTCATGCAACTTCCTATGGCAACAAGGTGACCACCGTCGATCTTGGGAAGATCTGACAGTGCAATTCAAGATTACATTTCTTTTAGTACGAATCCTCCATGGCATCTGACATTTTGATATCTTGACATCCAATTAACAACATGGAAATTTATAGTGCCATCTTTAGGTTTGGTCCCGCAATATTTCATTTTGTGGGCGGTCACTATGTCACCAAGGATAAAAACCTTGTGGTTTCCCATGGTGACAAAGTGACCACCATCGATCATAGGAAGATCTAATGGTGTGGGCTACTCATTTTAAAACCTTGTTCCTTTATTAACTAGGTCTCGTGGGTGAACATTAATTGGTTGCTATGTCACTAGGGATAAAAGGCACATAATTTCTTATAGTGACAAAGTGACCACCATCAATCTTGAGAAGATATGATGGTGTGGTATTTCCTTATTTTTTAAATAGAAACATAAATCCATGAAAAAATAAAGATAAAAGCTTGGGTTAAAATTATTTCAGGAACTTTAGGAAATATTTAAACAAAGCAAACAATCTTTTAGAAAGTTCTCATAAATAGAAAGGGGAAATTTAAAATGATTTCTCCCATTCATTTTAATTTGAAAAGGCGCACAACCCAAAAGCTTTCTATGGAGACATTTAGTGAAACAAAATATAGGGTTAATTCAAGGGTAAATAAAATTTAAAATACCAAACCCCAATTCTCACAAAGGAACCTAGAACATTCAATTAGAGATATATTTCGATAGAACTGAAATAGAAACAAGACCAACACCCTCATCATATATCCCATGAATTGTACAATTCATGTTTATGGGACTAGATGTGTAGGTCTCTATATGATTAAGGGCTAGATATTCTACCCTTATGGAAGCTTTTGTCCCATATCTTGTCCTAAAGAAAATATAGGACCAATTTGATGCAATATAACCACCTATCTATGTCGTGAAGTCTCTAGAAAGATAGATGGTGAAATGTGGCTCAACCTCAGGCTACTAATATGTCTTGAGTGACAATACAACCAGGACATGCATGCAATACCATTTCCAATTTTTTTAGGATTCCTACTATTTTAACAAAGTTACCATCTAATTGGAGTACATTCTAACCATAGGTTCATACTTAATACCAAAGAGTTCAACTACACATTTAGGCATCACATAACTGCTAGCCCTAGAGTCTATCTATAAGGAAACTTGCAACAAAGAATATAACCGTTTCCACATAACCCAAAATAGATCTAAAATAAATATGTAATTGAAATCCACATGCAAGAGAATAGACAACATACCCACAAAAAATATGACACAAGATATACACTAGGAAACCCTTATTGAGGAGAAAAACCTAGCCTCCAAAAGCATCAATCACCATGTATTATTCAACAAAAAATGGCCATTTTAATACAACGATGGAATCCTTCAAAGTCATAACCACAACCAAACAATCCATTTTAACAAGCATAAAGCCACACATCCCATGCCATGCTTCCAAACTTCACAAATGCTCCCTTTGGCTAACCTGTCAAGCCTTCTCTTGCTCAACTCTTTCCCTTTTTTACTTATGTCTTCTCACACCAACAACTACCCTTGTGCCTGCTTATATAGTAGCAAGTCCCACAAAACCATCAAGTGGTATTACATAAACTATTTGCTAAAACCATATGCTACCTAACCCATTGACCCCACATTTAATATTGGAAATTTAATTCTTTTCCCAATATTAAATAATTACATGAAATATTATCACAATGTTACAATACAACTCATCAAGTATATCTCATGGGAATCTTTACATGTTGCACATCCATCTAGGTGCAACATTACATAATAAAATAAAACAATACAATATAACAATATTATGCAATGTGTGCAACACCCATTATCTCAATAATCTCCCACTTGTTGTATACATTGAATAGGGTCAATCTATAGCCACATAAATGAACAAGGGAAAAATCCCTCCTACCACATATACCATCATATATCAAAGTACACCAAGTGCTCCATCCTGGTTCCCGCAACAAAATCAAATTATCCACCATCTCAAACATGAATGAAGCCACCACCTATTATGTCACTGCCACTGGACATACATAGAAGTCATCCAAAGAGAAAGCCACCCAACTTGTCACATTAGAAGATCATAAAATACTATACCAACTGTAATGCCAAGCACAAAAAGCTTGATCCAAAGGTAATCACATGTATCTATAGTTGTCAAAATATTCATAGCTGAAATAGCACCCACAACAAGTGCCAAACCCATCCAACTATCCATACCTCTAAAGGTATACCAAGTGAATCTCACAAATCAACATATCCAATCTATAACCTACAGTCACAAGCCTCAAGAGCAATACCTGCCACATATATACCAAGAAGCTCCCACTACAAAAGATAATGTCAAATCTATAACCAATCCACTCACAACATCTCAAAGAAGTGAATCCATGTAGTCTCAAGGACATCCACAACACATAAACTATTTACTTGCAAGAACAACTCTCATAACAAGTCTCCAACACTCTCCCAAGCTCTCCACAACCAATAAAGTAAAGAGATAAAGAAATAGCCATGTCATCTCTCACATAACATACATGAACACAAACCAACAATCACAATCTCTAACCAATCTCAGATTGAATGTAAGAAAAATTAAACATCGAGGAAGATAACCAAAACCAAAGAGAAACCATGCAAATCATAACTTGTATCATGTCCTTCTACACACACCTTTAGATGTAAACTATGCAAGTATGATCTCCTCCCTAAAACCCCAACAAGAATCCATAATAATGCCCAAACCATACCATTTAACTAATCATGGATGTAAGCTTCTCACAAGAAGATCAAACTCATAAACCATTCATAAACCAAAGAATAACCATTCCTAATCCAATGAATATTCCTAATATAAAACCATCTCCCAAACTCAACCAACATAACAACATATGAAAATGGAGATAACCAATGCTAAACTATCTCTCAAATGAATTTTCCAGAACTAACTCATGTACCATAGCTCAAGATCCTTATCCATGAAAGACAAGCATAAGTAAAATGCACCTAAGAGAAACAATGGGCTATACCTCTCAAGTAGAAAAACACCAAGTAGACCAAGAGTGGGGAATGATAATGGTTATCAAGATATCCAAGTCTCCAACCAAGACTCATCTAAGAAAAATCTCCTCTCAAGTCCATATTAGGTGAATTCCCCTCAAAATCTCGTGTTGAAACCATCAACCATCCCAACAAATACTTCTCTAATCCAAGAGAAATCAGCATCACCACATCTCAGAGCATCCATGAGCACCTATAACCAATGAATCCATGCCAACTCCAAATGTAACATAGCAATATCATGAAGTATCCAGCTTATGATCAATGTACTCAATACCAAGAAACTAAACCAAGATCAATGTCAAAGTTCCAACCATGGCCTTAGGAACATAAACATGACAACATGATCTAACCATCTCAACCAAAGAGATAACATGCTCCATATGAACACACTATAACATGTCACAACTGTAAATGCATATCAACAGTATACCATGACATCAAAATGAAACCATCCTAACTCCAAGGATAACATGCCAAATGAAAGCATAAACACACCTTTACCAAGAATCCCATTAGTCCTCAAGATGCAACCATCTCCACACACCATTAAGATAACAAGTGCACCCTACAAATGTCAAAGATGCTTCTACAACAATAGGATCTAAGACAAACCAAACACTCAATAAGTATCAATGCCAATAACTCCCACTCAACTGTGGTATTGAGTAACCCATGGCATCATAAAATCCATCTTCTACATTAAGATCCCATAGGTCTACACTCACACAACCAAAGTATCAGTACCAAGTGAAACCAAGATCTCAAAACCAAGAAGATACAAACCAAACCATGAACTAATCCTGCACTGTCACCCCATCACTATCACAAGCTCCCACTAAACTGTGTATCCAAGCTATTGATGGAATCATGATGAAAAACCATCCTCTAATCATGAGAATCAACCAAGACATCAAACCATCAAAGAACTCAAAGTGCACATTATGAGCTCCTCAAAAGAAACCAAATAACTATGATCCTCAACCAAGAAGATATACCACCATAACCAAATCAGGAATCCAAACCAATGGACATCAAAGATGTACCTATATATCCAATCATGTCATGCCAAAATCCATGGCACCATGATCACATCCATGAACCAATCATCTGGCTCTCAAAGTGTCCAACCTATTAGCATAAAATAATAAACCACAATCCTCTTCCATGACTATACCTAGTAACAACATCTAATCCCTTCTTCATGAAGAAAAATAAAAAAATCATGTGACTTAGGGAATAGAAAACTGAAGTACAAGCCACCAATCTAAATATGCATCAATAATGAAAGATCAAAGGGCAAAGACAACCCATAACCAAGCTATAAATGTAACTTGTAAGTATAGACCCCTTACAACACTGCACAACTTGTAGACCCAACAAGTCATCATACATATTCAAACTAAACACTGATAACCATATCATCATGAGACCAATCTGAAATATGAACTGAGTATACAATGACATCAAATCTTAAATCTCCAAACATACAATTTCATAAGCTCACAATGCTACCATAGTCAATATATACCATAAATGTTCTTTTTTGCAGTCAATTTTTCTTGATTAAGCTACTAGGGTTTCATGCATTTTTTGAGTTTTCTTGTGTATGACTCTCTATCATCAGAGCTCTCCTTCTATGTTTACCACCTGTCAAACTACATTTATTGCAGGAGGTTTTAGGATAGTTTATAATGGCCCTAGCTAGTGGTGACCCAGTTGTTGATACTATTGTTCACATTGTTGCTTTAAAAAGCCATTGTACCTCCATTGGACAAACATCCTCATAAATTCCTCTCGAAGGTCTTTCACGAGGTAATCCTGATATTATCCTTCCTTTGCAAGAATTTGATGTTGCTTGTGATTGGTTAGAACAACATACCTTGATAGGGTATTTTGTGAGTAGGACGACTCCTAAAGCTATGCTTCAAGAATGGGTTAACAAGAGCTGGATTTCTCATGGAGTATGCCTTGATTATTTCATTTTTCCAACCTGTCTCAGGAAAACACAATTTTTAGCAATGGTCCTTGGTCAGTGCTTTCCTCCCTGCTAGTTATTCAAAGATGATCAAGAGATGTCACTGTCTCTGATGAAAAAAGCTTAGGGTTCTTTTGTGGGTTACATTCCTGAGTTTACCCTTAACATGTTAGTCTTTTATTGAATCTATTGCCAATACCCTTGGAAAACTTATTACAAGTAACACAAAAAGTTTTTGAATGCTCATCCTTAGAAACATGTATCCATTAAGGTTGATTTCTCCAAGAATCTCAAGGATTCAATGGAGATACAAATTGGTTCTCAAATCGTCTCTCAGAAGATGCTTTATTTGAACCTGCCCAACACCTGCTATAGGTGTTAGTCAGTGGAACAAAAGATTAGGGATTTCCCTTTGGTTGTGCCTAGGGTTAAACCCCCACCTAAAGAGGCCCTTGTAAAACTATAGAAGGGAAGTAGAAAGAAGAATGGACCACTATTGGGCATAAGGGAAAGGCTCCCTCAGCTCCTAAGTAGTCATATGCAGCTATCATTTTGGTTCCTCCTATTTCAACAAGAGTGCAAACCCCAACCATTGTAGGGTTGATGATGGTTTTGCTAGAACCAAACCTTTGTGTTTCACAAGTTTCAAACCCTGGTGTTTCAGAGGGGATTCAAGGTGGCCACAAGGGCTAATATCTTGGTTGTGATTCACACCCCTTTTACTGCTTCCTCCATAGCGACTCAGAATGTGTGGCGTTCTCGCAGTCCTTCTGGACATGTTGAGAAACCAAGGGAGAAATGATAGGCTATCAGTCCAGAGGTTTTTCCTTCTAGCTTTAAACAAGTTTCAACTTTCTTGCAAAATAGTTACTCCTCTCTCAAGGATGAGGAAGATATGGAAGAATTTTCATGATTTTTTTATCACAAAATGTGTGAGGTCTTACAGACTTCTCTAGAAATTACTATGTTAGGGATACTCATCATAAACTTGGTAATTTAGATTTTCTTTACATGCAAAAAGTTAAAATCTTTGGTTTCATGCTTTCTGCTACATGTCGCGTCATTTGGCTAGATGACATTATGTTTTCATCTCAGCATGAATCTGGTAGAGGTGGTGTAGTTACTCTTCTATCACCTCATCTTCATTTTGTTATTATTTCACATGGTTATGACCCCATGCACAAAATAATTTGGCTTTTACTTTCTATCAATAATCATTCTTTTGGAGTAGTTAATGTTTATGCTTCCAATGATGCTGTGGAAAAATCTCAATTGTGGGGCTAGATGGCTGACAAATTGCACTAACTACTTGGGTTATGTGTGGTGACTTCAATATGGTTGAGCTGGCCTCTGAAAAAGATGACATTTTTCCTTTTCATTGGACAACTAATGAAAGGGAAGCTTGATACTACATGCGTAATAAATTGGGACATTTTTGTCCCATTACCAACTACCGCCAACATAGTGGGGTCTGGCACACTTGGTCCAACTTTCAAGCTAGTTCTAATTGCATTTTAAAATGTCTCGATTGTGCCATGATTACTACACAATCTTGTTTCTCTTTTTCTAAAGATGAGATTTACTTGTCATCCTCTGCCAGATGTGATGTTATTAGACCAATATCCCATTTATTTTTCCATCTTGTGGCACATAGCTGTCCAGCAGGTTGTCAAGACTTAATTTTTCCTGAATACGTGAGTGCTAATGCATGCTTCCACTACTACTCATTTCCTATGTATCTAGAATTTAGAGTCACATACACATTCTCAAATAGGGTGTATTCAGTGGTGGAATGATGTTGTCACTAGAACTGCTAGATTTCTGCACATCTATGGGTGATAGTTGGGAATTTTTAGATGAAAGTCTTATGAATCCACTACCACAACTCTCAAGAAAGATTACGAGGCTCTCACCCTTAACCCTTTTGATGTTGATTTGCAAATCTAGCTTGCCAAGCTTTGTCATGACAAAAAGACTGTGGATAATTATGCTTCTTAAGGGGCCCAAACCAAAGATCACCTCCATTGGTTTTAAGGTTGGTGATAAGGCTTTGAAGGAATTCTTCCAGGCTCTTAGAGCCCATCATACCAATATTGGAATTAAAAAATTCAAACAAGGCACTTCTGTTCTCTCTAATCTCCTTGACATCCTGCAAGATTTTTCTCACCATTACAAAAATGTGTTTGCTTTAGGGAAATTTGATTGCTCGGGAGGAAGCCCTCAAAAAGTGTATTTTTATTATCGAAACCAACTAGCAGTCGAGCAATGTGCTTTTTGTGAACAAATTCTCACCATCTGAGACCTCAAGGAGGCAATTTTTTCCATGGCTGATGACAAGTCACTTGGGTGTGATGGATTTCCTTGTGAATTTTACAAACACCTTTGGGGAGTCTATTGGCTTCAACCTAAAAGAAGTTTATCTTGAAGCTTATCATTCTAAGAGTCTAGGAGCTATCATCAACAAAGGAAACATTAAATTCATAGCTAAAGCTTGCAATCCTGAGGATATTAGTAATTGACAACCCATTACCCTGCTTAATGTGTCTTACAAGATTATTGCTAAGGCAATTTATCTTAAAATTTTCCATCTCCTACCTTTAATTTTGCGACCAGAGAAAGCTGGCTTTATTAAGTCCAGGAATGTTCTTAACAACATCATTATTGTCTAGGAAGGAATGGAGTGAGCTCGCAAATTTAATCAACCATCTGTGTTTTTAAAAAATGATTTTACCAAAGCCTATGATTGAATTGAATGAACTTTCATTTTGGCTATGCTCTAATCTCTTGGTTTTAGTCCCAATTTTCTTCAATCTATGGAGATGCTTTTTGGAGATGTTAATGCTTGTATTACTATCAATAGCTCTCAATTTGAAGCCTTTAGGCTATTTCACTCCATTTGGCAGGGTTTTCCTCTAGCTCTAGCTTTATATGTTCTTGCTGCTGAAGGGTTTGGCTACTTGCTAGCCCACTCTATTTCTTCTAGTTTAGTTCGTGACATCTCCTTGCCAGATTCTTCTTCCTAGTTGGTTAATGGACACTTTGCTAATGATTCCTTTCTCTCTTTTGGAGGATGAGGAAAATATCACTAATGCTTTACAATGCCTGGACACCATTTTTCAAGCCTCTAGCTATGCTATTCAATGTTAAAAATGCTCTGTTATTGACAATCTTTTTTGCTAGCTCTGCCTTGGCTTGAACAGTTTGAATGGAAATGGGTCACACACAAGGAGATTTTCCACTTTCTAGGCATTTCCTTTGCCTTTCAAGCTTTGCCAGTTGATTTGTGGAATGTTGTGCTTGTCAATATTGCAAAGAAGCTTGACTATTGGCTTACAACCCCTTTCTCTTGTGGAAAAAATTATAGTTTGCTCCAAAGTCTTGGTGGCTATGCATGTTTACTATTCTTCCTATTGGGCTCCTTCCAAAGCCTCTTATTTCAAAATTAGAGCGCTTTCTCCGTGATTTTCTTTGGGCTTCTAATTTTGACCATCATGGCTGTCACAGAGTTGCTTGGGATTTCTGTTGTCTCCCCAAAGAGTCTGGAGGCCTTGACCTTCTCTCCACATAGAAGCAAGGTCTCACTCTTTGTGCCAAATGGATTATACGTTCCATTACTAGAGATGAAGCTTGGAAAGTTCTAGTTTAACATTGTATTTCTTTTGGGTTCTCTGTTAATAGGCTTACATGGAAGGGGATTGGCTTTCAAACCCTTCTTATTATGCGGGAACCAGTCCACGTATGGGGCTCTTTTGTTATTAAGAGCATATGGAAAGCTTGGGAAGTTGTTAAACCTTAGCTTTGATAGTCTGGTGATGGGTTTCGTGATGGGCTCTCTTTGAACCAACATAACATTTGGTGGTCTCCTCTATTTGCCATTTAAGGTATTCCTTTGGCCAAGACTCAAGGTGCTAGTGCTCTACATTTTTTCAAACGTGGCATCATGACTCCTAAGGACCTCTTTTCCAAGGTCTCTATGAGTCTCAGATCCTAGAAAAACATGCAAGTATAGTTCTATCTTTCCCATTCAAATTAGTAGACTTTTGATTTGTTGCTTTCTGCAATTCCAGATCATTTAATTCACAAGGTGGGTATTCAGTCTTTTCAACCTTAGTGGATAGACTAGAAGTGGTATCCTACCACTCCCTTTTCCAGATACAAGCCAAGTTTGGGGTATCAATGGATTTTCCCCCATTTGTTAATGGTGGATACCCTCAACCAGTGTTGACATTTGCAGTCTTCCCTTTCTCAATGGAGAAAGAATTTTGACACTATCTGTAGTGCCATTATTGAACCCAAGATTGCTCATTTTTCTTGGTGCCTAGTTTTTCAAGGTCTTCCCCTTGGGCCTTGGCTCAAGCATATTAGGGTTCTAGATCCTTGGTGTCCATTTTGTGGGAAGCCAAATTCTTTTTTGCATATTTTTTGGTTCTGTAGATGTGCTCAAAACTATTAGCATTGGATTCATGATTTCTTTAAGCCATTTTGGCCTAAACCTTTTTCCTACCGTATGGTTATCTTAGGTGATTTTCCTAGGTTTCCTAGAAAATTTACCCCAATTTGACATACTTTCAGGATTGATTTTTTTTTTACTCTGTGTAAAGATATAGATGCTATTCTTTTCACTCATAGTTTTCTTGACATAAATGTTGCTAGGTATACTAAAGCATGCATTTGTAATAATGTAATGATGCAGATCCAAGTGCAAGCCAATAAGGTGGCTCTAGAGGTGGCCCACCTTCAGGAGCTTCTCAATCATTTGGGTAATGCTCCTTGTAGGGTTGTCAAAGTACCTCATGATGCTTTGGTTGATACTACACTGCCCAGGGGCCACTACTGGGGGTGTAGTTCTTCTAGCCACTGCTTGCATAAGCCACTCTCATAGGCTTCCCACCACCACTCTCCTAGTGGTGGTGATGGTGGTTGGCATTACCGCTCGACTTCTCCACCTCATGGTGGCACAGGTTGGTCCACAGGCCGGGTGGCTCCCCCTCCTAGTGCTCAACATGTTGTGTCTGGTAAATAACCCTTTCACTTGGAGTTGGCTATCTCACCCTCATAGACTGATAACAAAGATGCAGACTAGGCTCTTGAAAAAGTTGCTAACGGTTGGACTATTCCTAGCCTGCCTGCCAATCTCAAGGATGACTGGGGATTTCATGATCAGGATGAACCACCCCCTCATTTGGTACTACTTTCACTTCTTGAGGGTAGTTTCTTATAAGTTTTTTTGATGAATAGTTATTGATTCTAGCTTCAACCATGTGAACTTTTGCTGGGTGATCTTGTATCCCTCAACCCTTTTTTGTGAATTATAACTAAGTATATTATTTATCAATTGAAAAGGACTACTCATCAATATATATATACACACACACACACACACACACACACACACACACACACACACACACACACACACACACACACCAAAAACTAGTTAGATTAATATATCACCAAATAAACCATGCCAAATTTGCACCAAATCTAAAACAATGTATAGAGCTCTCCAAGATCTTTTTATTGACTACTCGAAGTCCAAAATCTGACTCCATATGCCCAAGTTATGCTCTACTCTGTGCTCAAAATAAACAACATCTGACTTTCAGGCTCTTAAAACTTGACAAAATGTCAAAATCACAAAATCACACCTACACGAAGTTGTAGTGCCATGAATTAGCTTTCCAACACCTATAAGAACTCTGAAATCTAATACCTTGAGAGGAAGTTATGGTCATTTTACTAAGACAATCTTTTTACCATTTTCACTGTGATTTTTTTTGGTGACAAAATTTTGACAGGATTGAATTTGACGGGCATCACGGGCTGAAACTAAAAAAATCTTTCATTTCCTCTAAACATGGCCAAACTAGGGCATATTATATATCAAAAATTATGGAAATGTCGACCTCGATCCAATGTTGAGGTTTATTTTTTCCCAAGAGGTAATTTCTACAAGCTCCCCCTAAAACCATCATTTAAATGAAACATCCAAAAAATCCTTTTGACCAACAATTTCACATGTCCAAAATCTACCAATATCCCATTATTACAACAAATCCAAAACCATTAGATCTACAATAAACAACTCATATATCTTGCCCTTTCTTTTATCCTCTCATGCATTCCCATGGATTCAATCTAGGGTTACAATAATAAAACCATAGCTTTGATACCACTTGTAAGGAAACTTGCAACAAAGAATATAACTGTTCCCACATAACCCGTAACATATCTAAATTAAATATGTAATTGAAGTCCACATGCAAGAGAATAGAAAACATACCCACAAAAATTATGACACAAGATATACCCTAGGAAACCATCATTGAGGGAAAAAAATTAGACTCCAAAAAATCCATCACCATGTATTATTTAGCAAAAAAATACCATTGCAATACAACCATGGAAGCCTTCAAAGCCATAGCCACAACCAAGCAATCCATGTGAACAATCATGAATCTACACATCCCATGCCATGCTTCCAACCTTCACAAATGCTCCCTTTGGCTAAATTGTTAAGCCTTGTCCTACTCAACTCTTTCCCTTTTTGCCTTATTTCTTCTCACACCAACAACTACCCTTGTGGATGCTTATATAGTAGCAAGTCCCACAAAACCACCAAATGGTATTACATAAACCATGTGCTACCTAACCTATTGACCCCACATTGAATATTGGAAATTTAATGCTTTTCCCCAATATTAAATAATTACATGAAATATTATCACAATGTTACAATACAAATCATCAAGTATATCCCATGGAAATCTTTACATGTTGCACATCCATCTAGGTACAACATTATAATAAAATAAAATAATACAATATAACAATATTATAAATTGTGTGCAACACCCATTATCTCAACACTATCATAATTATGAACTATTTTGTCCCTTATAATCAAAGAGACATAAAAATGAGGAGGCGTATTTTTCTTATTTGTGTCCCCTTCTTTTGTCGGCTGAAACAAACCTATTGCATCATCCAAGGTGATTGACTGATTTGGCATCTTTATACTCTTTAACTCTTGTTGTAGTAGCTCCAACTATGATGGCATAGTGATAACATCCCATAGAGGAATATTAACACTAGTCCTCTTCATCTGATCTACTATGTTGAGGGGAGTACCAATTGCTTTGACTGGAGCCTTGGGAGCTATAGGGATTGATGACTAAAATTGAGTAGTCTGAGGCTCAGTAGACGTCTTTTTCCTTATATCTTACTTCTATTGGGGGAGCAATATTTTCTTGTGCACTTGTAACTGGGACATGAGAGGAAACACCTAAGGTTAAAGATTGATTTGATGGGGTAGGCGTAGCATCCTTAATAGTTCTTCTCTTTCTTCTGGTGTGATGGGCTATATCATCATAGCTATTATGGTTGGAATGACAATGTTCCCATATTTTATGGTTCATAAAAGAATAATCACCCTACTATTATAGGTTAGAACCATCAGTAGGTTGATTGGCATTATATTGCTATCCTACTGCCTGATCTTGTATGGTCAGTACTTGGGATGGTTTTTCCCTATAACACATACAATGTTCATAGGGATAATTGCAAGATGGGAAAAATTATTGCTCTTGAGCCAATTTTTTTTTGAGGAACTAATGTCCTTACTAGGTTTGTGCTTGTATTTGTTGTAGAGACATTACCCATAGGCCTATTTTGGTTGTGTGGAACATAACCCTGACTTTGATTTGGTGGCCTATATGTGGGGTTTTGATCATAATGAGGCTAGAAAGCCCTAACATTTTGAGATTTTTGCCTTTCCAAGGTCACCACCTTGTTTCTCATCTTGTGCACCACTGATTCCAACTTCTTTTCTAGGTTGGAACCTTGATCTTGCAGCTTCTTTTCCTAATCTTGCAACTTCTTGTCTATATTTTGCATTAGAGCCTACATCATTTTCTTTAACTCTCCTAACTCATTGGAGGACATAGAGGCTATTGGGGTTATGGAAAGAGGTTGACTTGTAGATGTGGTAGGAATATGGGCCAACATAGACCGATGAGTTGGCATATAAGGAAATAAAGGCATTGGAGGCCTTGGGGCTAACTTTCTTCTTTTAATCAAGATATTTTTTGCTCTTATGGAAATTTCATATGCAGCTAGTAAAGTATCCCCTCCCATGGCTGAAGGTGGTAGCAATATCACTATTGAAAACCCTTAGGTAATACAAGAAAACATTACCAGGGGAAGGTTTTGCTGCAACAGGTATTCTATCCCATGTCTTTGGGAATCTATAATTAAAGTTAGTCATATATTCATCGAGTACTCTCTTAATGGTAGTTAGCTACTCTAAAGTGATAGGTGATTACTTTTATCTTTGAATTTTTTGCATAATCTTTCTCCTAATTCATCCCAGTTATTGATAGAATTATGTGGTAATCCCCTATACCATTGTAAATATTTTCCCTTCAATGATGAGGCTAAAAAGTCTAACAATGACATCATCCTCTATAATACCATGTATATTGTAGATATTTGAAACTTCTTGAATATGTTCTATTGGAGAAATAGAAGTTTCACCTGTGAAATCAGGTAGGCTTTTAAGAGTAGATACTGGGATATCATGTCTTTGGGCTAAAATGAGAGGGTTGCCACCATTAAATGTAGCAAACACCTAATTTCTGGGTAGGGCCATGTGGAATAAAGATCTATTCAGATGGAAAGATCGTACCCTAGATTGTGATCTATCAACAAGAGGAGTAGAAAGAGATCTTGTAGGTGCATGTGCTACTTTTGAACTCCTAATTGGTGATAGAGAGAGTCTATTTCTTCTTCTTCTAGGATTTGAAAATGAAAATTTAGAATATTGAAAAATACCTCTGGAAGATCCCTTATTTGAACCTTGGGCATGAATCATAACAATTCTGGTCTTAGAACCAAGATGTAGAGATGGAGTCGCCAAGTGCTTGAATGTGAGCCTCTTGAAGGCTTGAAATGCTAAGAGCATTACTGTTTCCTTAGCATAAGTTTGAAGTCATTTTATTTGACACCAATGAACTTGTAGACTTAAGAAGTGCTTCAATATCTATCCTACTTGATGTGCCAAAAACTATTCTCACAGAAGTTTGCACTCTTGCCTAAAGTTTGACCTAAAGGCAACCTTGTGAAACATGGAAACAATCTCCAAGTTGGGAGACTTGAACAATGAGATTGAGTCTCTAGAGAAGGCCAATTTTATTACTATCAGGATGCACCTAACTACTTCTTGAGAGGAAAAGGGAGAAGGAAATGCATGAAAATTAAACTACCTAATCTAATGTAGACGGGTGATACACCAAAATAGGATGTTTAGTCTTATCTCTGCCTAGAAATGCACAATTCATCATTATTATCCCAAAATACACAAATTCAATCCTTTCTTTCACTCAATGACCATATGTATATTAGAAACCAATAGAATTCTATAAGGAAGGAACTTCACTTTATATCATTCAAAGGGAAAACATGTACAATCATACAAGTTGAGGAATGGAGGCAATACATTAACAGAAGGAAAAAGATATTGCATAAAGTATTAATGGAAGAAAGAGATACCATAGAGAATTATATTCACTAAGAGGCAAAGGAAATTATAGTAGCAGAGTATGTAATACAACTGATATAGAATTAGAGAAGAGATCAATGCTTGAGAGGGTTACAAAACTTGCTTTTATAGCTTAAGCATAACTAAGAAGATTTCTATCGAAAGACAAAACTCAACTACTGCCTTCAAGTTGCAAAGTGTAATTATTATTGATCCAGGAAGATTTGATCAGGTGTGCATCCACATGCAGAAAATCTTAACTTTCATACAAATTATGGCTTTGAAGAGATGTAAATGACACCCATAATTGATTTAGCTGGGTAGATGGATCACCATGGTGACAATAGAGTGTCTTTCACATTTACCACACATAGAGAACACCAAAAGGTGGTTGTAGGTGATCAAAAGAAATTGTTCACCATCAAAGAGTTGTTTCATGTTCACAACAATGCCAGATTACTTATGTCATTAGGTCAAATGGATTCAACCATCACACTTGCCACACATCCCTATACCCTTGAAGTATTTTGCCAGATCATTCACTTCCTATCTGTTATGTTGACTTGCTAACTACTTCTACTCGCAACTTTGCAACTCATTTTCCTCTTTAATTGTCTGGCCATGCAAAACCACAATGTCTTCATTTCATGCCTTATTGCTTCTTCATAGCTTGAAACCACTTTAGCTTATAACCTATTGCAACTTTGCAAGCTTCTTCATAGCTTGAAACCACTTTAGCTTATAACCTATTGCGACCTTGCGAACATCATAAAATTGACCGCTTACACCTTCACAGTGGTTGATGAATTGAAAACTCTCCTACCTATGATGTTGTGAAGCCTTCTATTTTACCTTTGTTTCCCCTTTGAAATTTCCAAACATCAATCATATTTTAACTGTGCAATGTTGTGAATGCAGTTTAGGTTGACCATCATCACTATTTTACATCTTTGCAATCATTTATCTTAACTGTAGCCTTAACCCTATGAATGAGCGAAGAAAGCATTTCACAACTTCATAAGCTTAACTCTGGGTTACCTTTGACTTCATGTGATGTTGTGACCTTCAAAACTTAACTACTATTGCCATCTCTCACACCTTCACAAACTTAATCTCAGATTAAAGTGAAATACGTGTGACACTACAACTACCATGAACCCTAACTGTTAGCATTACCATTCGCACCATTGTGACTTAAGATTTGGCTACAGCTCATACATTTGTGATGGTGTGAAGACCATATTCCTTTGACTATTTGATGCCCCTTGCAAATTCAAAACCAAAATTCATAACCACATATTAGACCTTGTGAGGTTGTGAAAACAATCCTAAACCATTGATCGCTCCATCACAAATGCTCACTATTCTTTCTACTAATAGCTACAAAACAATGATTAACCTTCAAACTGACTGTCATCACACCATCACAACTTAAATCATTAACCCAACAATGAACTTTGTGACAATGTGAACAAAGCATTCTAGCCTCCTCGTCACCCTAAATTTAGTTAACCTCGACCGCGTGTGAAGATGAAAAAGCACTGGAATATACTATTTTAGTTAGCTTTCATGCTGTCACAACCTGAATCCATTTAAGCTTGATGCTACCTACAATCATATGACTGACTTTTTTTGCACATTCAAGACCCTTTTGATGGTTAAGCCTTAAATTGAAGTGGTAGAGCAATGAAGGGGTTTCACATCATCGCAACTTGAAACCTTTCATTTGATGGTCATATGATGCAAAGATAAAAAAGGACTTTGGGATATGAAAAAAGGAATAAGGTTTTATGTATCCCTTATATTCTTGTATGATAATTATGAACAAATTGATCAATGTAGAACATGGCCATCACCTTGGGCGCTTCATGAGACTGGCAACATTGGAAATTTTAAAGGGGGCTAAAATGGCTAACAAGTCCTTACTTCATTGTAATTGTAAAATATTTTAATCAAGGTAGACCTAAAAGTCCTAAATATTTTAATAGAGTAGACCCCTCACAAGGTTAATCATCAAAAGTGGTCAAAATTGTAAATCTAATAGGTTAACTTTGTTCTTGCAATAGTGAAGATTTGTGGGTGTCATCCCCACCCTAGCTTTACCTTCACCTTGGAGGGTTTCTAGGTTACTAAATTTATGTATTATGTGTTTACATTTCATGGATGTGATGCATAGTTAGATTTATTTTAGCATTTGATTTTTTAAGATATGCATAAGCTAGATATGAGATGTTTAATGTGGTGAATGTAGTAAAGTTATTTTGAAGGATAAAAGTTTTATAGATCTTGATTCACCCCCCCTCTTAGTATCTTAGTTTCCCAATAAACTTCCAACATTTATATGGTTAGAAAGGCAATAAAATGTGTGAGATTATGGTGGTAATTTTAGAGATACCCACTTAACCATTCATAAACCTGATGAAGTCAAAGATAATAATTGATCTTGCAAGTTAAAACAAACATCTAAAATGACAAAAATGGATGGAAAAGATCAACCCAAGACTTTAGGTAGTTGAATAGGCCTATTACCAAGCTTGAATGTGATCATATTGTTTTTATAACAAAACATGATCATTTTATTCTTCGTATGACTAAATTATGATACTAGACATAACACGATCCCGTTAGGTCTAGTATGACTTTACTAGATATAACGCGATCATGTTATGCCTAGTATGACTTTACTAGTCTATATAAAAGTATAGTAAATTGTTCATAGGCCTACTAAGCCTAATAAGGCCCAATTAATAAAGAAACTACCTAAAAAAAAATAATTTAATCAAATAAATGATTGGTGGGATGAAGCATAGTGGGTTTTATACAAAGAAAGAGTGTGGTGGATTGGCATTGCACAATGGGTTTTATACAAATATTAAAATCTCAATTCTATCAAGGAGATTTAGCTTCTAGAACTCAAATTGTGGTTCTTGTAATCATTTAGTTTATTGTTCATTAAAATGGAGACCCTTACAGGGCAGACCTAATTGCAATGCAACAATACAATGTAAGGGTGGGATATAGGAGATAGATTCTTGTAGTTGAACTAGAAGATAAATCATCTTTTGAAGAAATGATGAAGACTTATTATGAAGGATATTAGGTACTTCAATTCATTTTACTAAAATTTATCTTTGATTTTTATCATGTAGGAAAATTTAGTGATGGGTTTTTGCGTGTATGTCAAAAATAGGAAGAAGAAGGGTCTAAAATTAAGCCAAGGGTGCATCTCCATGACAAATGAGGAAAACCTACAACAATATTCTTCTCAAATGGTTAGACAAATTATTGGAGCTCTTGCCTAGATGAAATAATAATTGATGCTTGACATTGATAGCTAATTTAGTGTAGATCTTGAAATAATGAAACATTTTGATAAGTGCTCTGGTGAATGTAAGTACCATCTTTATCACAAATTTTTCATGACATACTAGTAGTTTGAGGTGTCAACTTCATCACAAGTTTTCTATGATAGTCTAGTAGTTGCAAGTGCCATCTTCATCATAAGTTTTCTAAGTACATGTGCACTGAAGACCTTTTGTCACTACTTGAGCTAGGAGTAGATGATGAATATTCATCATCATCATCTGACATAGGCTCACATGCATATCATGTGTTGAGTGTAACTAAGGTCAATGCTAATTAGGTCTTCCTAGTCTCAACAATCTTAGAAATCATCAGAGCCTATCAATATGCCACTGCCATTAGATTTGGAGGGCATGGAAGTGCAATCATCATTATCATATGTGGTGCACTTACTTTAATATGTTGCAATAATTTTGTCACTTGTAAACATGAGCTTGTTTCCATTGTAACAAATGTTTGTATAATTATCTAGGTTTAAGTATGTAGTTATGAATTTGAAAGTTAATGGGGTATGTAGTATGGGTTAAATACTATTATTTTTGAGAAATAAATATTTATTTTGGATTTCTCATGAAGCTTTTGTACAACCATTCAATCCAAATTCAAAAAATTCTTCAAAGTGGCAAGGGAAAGAATAAGAACATACTAATAGAGATGGGTAGAGATATCAAGTCAAGGTAAAAATAATATTTTTGAATCAAGTAAGGTTTGATATGGTTTCTAACAACTGGAATGCTTTATTTTTCATCATTCCTCCTATATCTTTTTACAAGATCATGTTAAGTTGTGTTTTAGTGCACCCTTTTTTTCAAGGTATCTATAGACCTTATCACTAAACTTCATATTTTTATTTTCATGTAGGTACTATAAAAGGACAAGGAGGTCTAGTTGGGAGAAAAACATCAAATTTGACATGTCATCAATTGTGGTGAGATATCTAAGATAATTGTAGATCCAACGAGTCTATCTCCTCTATTAACAAATATAAGTGCTTCTAGAGACTTGTTGGCTCTAATGTATCAAAAGGGGTCATGAGGGGTCCTAGTGTATCAAAAGAGACATTAGGATCCCTTAAGATCTCATAAGATCTCCCTAAATTTTTTTTTTGAGTACATGTGTATTGAAGACCTGTTGAGCTATCATTTTGCATGATGCTTAACGATAGGAATCCTTTCGAACTCCTCTCTTGATAAGCTAATCTGGGATCAACTCCAAGGTTTTGGGTGATCTTGTGACCTACTAGAATCTGATTAGTTGAAGATAAATGTGTTTGTTCACAAAGATGCCTTTGTTGGTTCTGACCAATTTTGGATAAGATGTTCAATCTGCTTGCTATTTCAAAATTAACCACAAAAGAGATATGTTTTTGGTATTTTCTATTTTTTTAAGAGCGCAATCTAACAATGTAACTATATGAATTCCTAATTTAACCAAGTGTTAGTAAAGAAAATAATAAAGATAAGGTAATGAGAGATGAAATCAAATAGCATGAAAGGAAAATTCCTAACAAACATAAACCATAGTAACAAAATGTCTGTGAGTTAAATCATTGAAAAGATCGAGTAGGAAACCAATGAAAATAGGATCAATGCTTCCTCAAATCCATTTATGCAATCATCAACGAGAATTTAGTAAAAACTAAAAGATGTTTCACTTCTCATCGAATCACAAGTTCATGGAAAGTGCACTCATGTGAGACAAGAAGCTATGTAGGAACAATAGGGTGATCTCTTCTCCAATTCGGTATGTCAACAACATTTGTTAACACATGAAAAACACTAGAATTAAAATATTGCATAATCAAATCAACATAACAAACCATTGACTGCATTATTGTCATGAACAAAAATTCACAAAAATAACACACTCTGATAAGAATAACTACACTCAGAATGAGAGCACCAATAGCATATATTATTGCATCAAAATAATGGCTTGGAATACATGTTAAATTCTTGAATTTATGAGAAGTCATATCCTCTTTCTATGTTGAGAGTGAGATCTCTTAATGCAGACATATGCTTCTATACTAATAAAAAATAAATCTAATTATGTACAAAATGACTCTTTAAATGGTGCTAAGTAGGATTCCACCCTTGGTTATATCAATTAATTGGTGCATGAGCCTTTATATGACTTAAAAAAAAGAAAGAAGAAATAGATAAGAAGAAGTTATAAGAGGATCTGAGAGTCACTGGAAACTCTAAAAATAAAAGCTTGACCTTCTCTAGGCATTTTTGGAAGTTGAACTGCTGTCAAAATGTATTTTTGGTGCATGGAAAGCTCTAAATTTGGAATTGGTAGTTAACTGTCAGCACACCTCACTTCTTCAAAATTGTTAGCATACCTTTGGAATAACACACCTTGCACACCTTGGTAGTAGACTCAAAAAATCTAAATTTTTTCTAAGTGTTAAAACTGAATTTCTAGCTTCTGGGTTTTCTTCCCTTTTCTATGTTTGGATGCTTTCTCTTGAATTTTTTCTATAATCTCTGTCACTTGGGAAGCTTATAGAAAATCAAATACTTTATACTTATCTTTAACTTTTTTCTGGTAGTTACTAATCTCCATACAAATATCTACAAAATCATCCAGTTTAGTGTCCAACTCCAACATAACCTCTTCAGTCCTGAATGCTTGTCTAATATCTTCTTCTCATGAAGCATCTTCAAAGTTTTTTCAAAATTGTTGAACTAGTGATTGTACTGGAATGAATTTAGTCCTTGAATCATCTTCAAAAATATCAAGGTAGGCATCTCCGTAATACTTCTCAACTTCCAAAATTTGTACTTGTGTTTGATCTCTCGACTTCTGAATATCTTCGTGGAATCCTTCCATTACCTTATTCTTAACATCTATCTTTTTGATCCAATCTTCTAGTTTATCAATCTGATCCATTGTATACATCCTTGTGAATGTATGATACCTTTGAGCCTTTATCATTTGAAGTGCCTCAAGATCTTTTCCATAGGTATGTACCTCATCCATTAACCCAAAATCCTGGTCCACTATGGATACCAGTTTATAGGCATTAGTTTGAACATGGTGTAACAAACTCAAATTAGCCTATTTAATTTTAACACCTTTATCCTCAAAATTATCACACCAATTTTGACATGCACCCAAAAATGAATCTATTTGTATACTTTTCTTATCTCTCCTCTCCAATGTCGTAGCAAGAGTGATCTCTGGATTATCCAGATTAATGAGGCCCACAACTTCATACAAATAGCTCAAAAGCTCATTTTTCTTCCTCAGCATTAGCAATTCTAACTCATACCTATCAACCTACTTAAAAACCTCTTTCACACCCTTAGTGATCAAAACCTTAGTAGTATCTACCATGGGCTTTCCTAAGAGGACCTCTTTGATATGGTAATTGCTAGGAATCAAATCCTTAAAGTCAGCATGTGGAGGAGGGATGGAAATATGTGCAAACATGTCTTGATCTTGGTTCTTCATTACGAAGGCTAAAGTTCATGTATCATGCATAGGCAACTCAAGCTTCTTGATGGCTTCTAGTAGCTCATCCATACTCTCCTCTTCATTCAAGTTCAACTACATCTTATGTCTAACCATAACCTTCCTCTTCAACCAGGTTGGTATAGTACCCATAGGAGACATATATTTAGCTAAAGAGAGATTTTTCCTTGCAAGCTCTTTTCCCTTATCATTCCTTTCTGGAGTCTTCTCCTTCTAAAAAAGATCTACATTAGGATTTTTTGTATCTATTATAGCCATAGTTCTTTCCTCTGTATCTTGAGAAGTTTGCTAATGTTCTTCATATATCTACCCCTCCTCTAATACTTCTTCGGCTGACCTTTGTTTTAACTCTTCTCCGTGTACTATTTATTCTTGTTCTTTAATGGCATGAGGAAGAGGATTTGCTAAAACTTTGTCCAAGAAAGAAAAGTCCCAAAATGGTAGGTGTGATATACCTAGAGACCCTCATGGTTGAGATTGTGCTTGGTTCTAATCCTCTCCCAAAGGTTGGTTCATAGTTGTATCTCGTATCTTATCACCCACCATTTCAATTCCCATGGGCATAAAATTGAAATCAGATATGTTGAAGACATCTATTTCTTTCCCTCCTATTCTTTAATCCACTGCTATTGCTCATCTTCAAAAATGGTAACCTGAATAGGTTCCTTAGGAATGGATGATGACATCAAAGTGGAGCTTCTTCTTCTCTATTCTTGAGCAACCCTAGCTAAATGAGTCCTTTAGCTCAAGGGGAGATTATCTTCTTCATCTTCTTCATCGTGCACCTCAAGGATGGTTTTAGGCACCCGAGGGATGGGAATAACCCTAATTTATAAGTTTTTTCTTCTTTTCCTTCTCATAATAGGTCTAACCCTAGCTTTCTTAGTAGTTGAAGGAGAGGCTTCTTCCTCTTGTGTAGCTGGTATCACCTCTTGTGCTTCTTGGTCTGGTTCCTATTTAGGTGGGGGAACTTGTGTAGTATCTTGAGTCCAAGCTGCTTCTTCATCTTGAGGCTCTTCATTCTTAGGTGTTTAAGTTGTGTCTTCTTGAGGCTCTTCAAATTCAGGCTCAACTTGCTTTGGGGAATCTCTTTTCCTCTTATTTTTGCCTTTATCTGCTCTAAAGTACCCAATATCCCTTTCATGTTGATATATCATTTCTAGCCTAACTAGAAATTAAGCAGGGAATGTTGGTACTATAACTTCTGCACCTTTACCCTTAACTGGGCGTGCTA
This sequence comes from Cupressus sempervirens, assembly GCA_028749045.1. Classification (NCBI taxonomy): domain Eukaryota; kingdom Viridiplantae; phylum Streptophyta; class Pinopsida; order Cupressales; family Cupressaceae; genus Cupressus; species Cupressus sempervirens. Next base: position 867,853,052 of record CM053792.1, on the reverse strand, counting down.
TGCTTGAAAGGTAATAGTCTGTGGAACTAGGTCAAGGTTAAAAGGTTTCTTGATCTAGTCCCTTATCAACTAAATTATGTGTCTATCTATGGTTTATTTCTACATTTTCATTTCGATTAATCTTTGCATTCATAATGGGCCTATCATATATCTTGTCTTAGTTATACAAAGGATCCAAGACATCTTGAGTGTCTTGCTGAACAACCTTGAGCAAGACCTTCATCTTTAAGGTGCTCCCTACAAAATATAGAGTCATCCTATAATAATCCTTTATTCAGATATCATAGTCATCTATCGTGTTCATCTAATGATCTTCGATGACATCTTCATGCATAGACTACTTTGTTGCCAAACACAAAACTCTACCAATATGTCAAAATAGGGATGAGGGGAGTCGTAATCTTCCAAGGGATATTGATATCTTACTCTAAATCAAAAGTCATGGTATCCTACTTTTGCTTTACCTCAAATGCACCTATAGTAATAGGCCATACTCATGTCTTCTTATTTTTTTTCTCACTCTATCATATGTAGATGTGAGTTGTTGTTAGTTTGTGGTGACTAATTAGGGAAGTACTGTACATACTATTCACCTATTCACCACTAAAGTTGTGGCTATTATTCACCAATTTATGGCCGACATATTATAACCCTAAAGTGAAAAAATACTTGTATAAAAGGGCTTAGGTCTAGGGATTGTATTATATTGGTGATGCAAAAATTGGTTCTTGTGGCAATATTGAGCTGTAAGGAATCATGGATCGTAATAAGGTTGTAATCACTAGATCATAATAATATTAGACTTGCTATTTGGTGGATGTAGCCTAGGGATCGGGTGAACCACATTAAATCTTGGTGTCTTGTGTTTTTTTTTTGTGATCTATTATTTTTCGATATTATTTATTTTTGCATGTAATTATTTTTTTTGTTTGTGGTTTAATACTAACAAGTGGTATCAGAGCCTAGTTGTTTTTCAGTTATTGTCTATAGGAAAGTATCAGGGTTGAGTTGGAGTCTCACAGTTGAGTGGGAATGATGGTAGATGAGGGTAAGTTGAGGGTTGACAGGTTTAATGGGAAGAACTTTCAGTTATGGAAGATGCAAATGGAATACTATCTTTATCAAAAGGATTTGTGGAAGCTGTTGGAAGGAAAAACTAAGAATTAGGGATCTATGTCAAATGATGAGTGGGGTCTTTTGGATAGAAAGGAACTTATAAGAATTCAATTATGCCTGGCACCATCAGTGGCATTTAATATTACAAAAGTGAAGACAACAAAAGAGTTGATGCAAATCATAGTGAAACTGTATGAAAAGCCCTTCACTTCAAACAAGGTATTTCTCATGAAGCATTTATTTAATATGAAAATAGAAGAAGGTGGATCTATTGCAGATTAATTAAATGAGTTTAATACTATTAATAGTCAGTTATCTTTTGTGGGTATTAATTTAGATGAAGAAATTAGGGCTCTCTTGATTTTTTTTTCTTTGCCTGAAAGCTGGAATGGCTTGGTAATGGCTATGAGAAATTTTGTTATTGGATCTAGTACCCTAAAATATGATGATGTGATTAGTGTTATTTTGAGTGAGGAAACTAGTAGGAAAACCTCAGGTGGATCTACATTAGGAAGTGCTTTGAACACACAAAGTTAAGGCAAAATGACTAAGAGAGGAAGTAATTCCAAAAATTGTGGGAAATAAAGAGAAAAGTCAAAGGGGCAGAGGTCTCAATTGAGAGGACTGAATGACTGCTAGTATTGTAGAAAACCAAGACATAAGAAGAAATATTTTTGGAGTTGAAAGAAAAATGAAGGAGATAAACAAGATGGAGACAAGTAGGAAAATATGGTAAGTAACAAATCTGAAGAGGATGCTTTACTTCTATCTTTAGAAAGTATTGATGATTCATGGGTTTTAGATTCTGGTGCTTCATTTCATACTACACCTCATAGAGGTTATTTCATTGATTAGGTCCAAGGGGATTTTGGGCTTGTTTATTTGGGGGATAATGAACCTTGTTAGATTGTTGTAAAGGGAAAAGTTAAGATTAAGTTGTAGAATGAGATTCATTGGCTACTACATGAGGTAAGACATGTTCCAAGGTTAAGTAAGAATTTAATTTTAGTAGGCCAACTCAATGATGAGGGTTGTGTAGTTACTTTTAATGATAAAAATTGGAATGTTTCAAAAGTTTCCCTTGTAGAGGCAAAAGGTGTGAAAGTAGGCACCTTATATCTTTGTAAAAGTCATATTGTTCTTTCTACTTTAATTATTTTAGAGAAAAATGAATGTTTAGGAACAATTACTACAGTTGAGTAGGAAGAACAAGTAGCGATTATAAATTCTGATACAGCTTTGTGGCACATTAGACTTGGGCACATGAGTGAGAAAGGTATGAAAGTAATTAATTCAAAGAATTTTTTACCAAGTTTAAAATGTGTTAATATGAATTCCTATGAAAGTTGTGTGTATGGAAAACAAAAGAGAGTGAGTTTTGTGAAGACTAGGAAGGAAAATAAAAAGGAGAAATTAGAGCTTGTGCATACTAATGTATGGGGACCGACTTAGGTATCTTCCCTTGGTGGCTCTCATTATTATGTTACATTTATTGATGATGCAACTAGAAGAGTATGGGTTTATTTCCTTAGACAAAAATTTGATGTATTTCAAACTTTTAAGAAATGGAAATGCTTGGTTGAAAATGAGACTGGTAAGAAATTAAAATATCTTAGATTTGATAATGGTGGTAAGTATTATAGTCATGAATTTGAAGATTATTGCTCCACTAATGGTATTTGTAGACAAAAAACTATTCTAAGGACTCCACAAGAAAATGGAGTGGTTGAATGCATGAATAGGATTATAATGGAGCATGCAAGGAGCATGAGGTTGCATGCTAGGTTGCCCTTACACATGTGGGTAGAGGCTATCAATATTGATGTATATTTGATTAATAGAGGTCCCTCTACTCTTTTAGGTTGTGGTATTCCAGAGGAAGCATGGACTAGTAAGAAGGTGAGTTATTCTTTTCTCAAAACTTTCGGTTGTGAAGCATTTTCTCACATAGATACTGGAAATAGAACCAAGCTAGAAGCTAAGTCAAAGAAATGTGTATTTTTTGGATATGGCATTAATAAATTTGGTTAAAGGCTTTGGGATTTTGAAAATCATAAAATTGTAAGAAGAAGGGATTTCATATGCAATGAGAAAGTGTTGTACATAAATTTGTTGTAGCAACATGAGAAGAAAGAAGATGATTATGTAGTGTTGGATGATACTCCAGAAGATGATGTTCTAGCCATTCCTCATGATGTGCAACAATCGCAAAAGAAAATACCACACACACTAGTGAATGTTAGATAGTCAACAAGGAAAATTAGATATCCAAAAATATTTTCTCCCTCTTTTATTCTATTTTACATACTAATGCTGGTGAACCTGAATGTTATGATGAAGCTATGTAGGTGGATATTAAGATTTAGTGGGAGTCTGTAATGAAAGATGAAATGGACTCTTTGCTAAAGAATAAGGCATGGGATTTATGTAAGTTACCTACAAGTAAAATAACTTTAAAGAATAAGTGAGTTTATAGGTTAAAAGAAGAGGATGGAGGTAAGAAAAGATTTAAAGCTAGGTTAGTTGTAAAAGGATTTGCATAGAAAAAGGGCATCAATTTTGATGAGATATTTTCTCTTGTTGTTAATATGACTTCTATTCATATTGTTTTAAGTATTGTGGCTACTAAAGATTTGCATTTAGAGTAGCTTGATGTTAAAACATCCTTCCTTCATGGTGATTTGGATGAAGAGATATACATGACTCAGCCATGGGGATTTGCAATCAAACGTAAGGAGAAATTAGTGTGTAAATTGGAGAAAAGTTTATATGGCTTGAAGCAAGCACCTCAGAAATGGTAGTTGAAATTTGATAGTCTTATGCATGAGAATGGATATAGTAGGTGTCATTTAGATCATTGTGTTTATTTTAAGAGGTTGGATGATGAAAAATATATTATTTTATGTTTATATGTTGACGATATGCTTGTCGCTGGGTCTAACATGGATCATATTAAGGGGCAAAAATGCCAATTAGCACATGCATTTGCTATGAAGGATTTGGGGGCAGCAAAAAAAATCCTTGGTATGAAGATTTGTAGAGATAGGAAGAATAGGAAATTGACGCTATCTCAAGCTAATTATGTTGAGGTGTTGCAATATTTCTCTATGGAGAATGCTAAAGCTGTCAGCACACCTTTACCTGGTCATTTGAAGTTGACTAAGGAGATGTGTCCCAAGACATAAGAAGAGGAGGATAAGATGTCCAAGGTACCCTATGCTTCAGTTGTAGGAAGCTTAATGTATGTTATGGTATGTACAAGGTCAGACATTTCACATGTAGTGGGAGTCATTAGTAGATATACGAGTCATCTAGGAATTGAGCATTGGAATGCAGTCAAATTGATTCTCAGATATTTAAAGGGAACATCCAGTAAGTGTTTACACTTTGGGGGCTCTATTACTAATTTACAGGCCTATATTGACTCAGATTTGGTAGGGGATATTGATACCAAGCAGAGTACTATAGGTTATGTATTACTATTGGTGGCGCAACCTTGAGTTGGGTTTCTAGATTATAGAAGGTTAATGATTTATCCACTATAGGGGTAGAGTATGTTGCTACTATAGAGGCAGCGAAGGAGATGATATGGCTTCAGTTCTTCTTGGAAAAAATTGGGACACCCTCAGAGGGATAATTATTTGTTTATAGATAGTTAAAGTGTTATTCATCTTACAAAGAATTCAACTCTGCATTCAAATATTAAACACATTCAGTTGTAGTACCATTTCATTTGATTATTTTTGGAGGATGGACAATTAAAGCTAGACAAGGTACATATAGATGACAATCTAGTAGATATGTTTACAAAAATAGTGACAAGGGAGAAGTTGAATTCTTCTTCAGCTTTGGTTTGTCTTCTAGACTAAACATGAATAAAAAAATAGTAGAGTCATCCAGGGTGGTTTGATGCAGTGGGAGCTCCATGTGGTAGCCGTGTTGCTACAACATCAGTCTCCAAGTGGGAGATTGTTGTCTAGTGTGGAGTTTGATTAGTTCCCAAGTGGGAGATTTTTAGTTTGTGGTGACTGATCAAAGAAGTACTGTACATTCTTCATAAATTCTTTAGGGTTTGGAGCATTACCCCAAATTTTTTTGTTACTATTCACTGATTCACCACTAAAGTTGTGGCTATTATTCACCAATTTATGGCCAACATGTTGTAACCCTAAAGTAGAAAAAATACTTGTATAGAAGGGCTTATGGTTAGGGATTGTATTATAGTGGTGATGCAAAAATTGGTTCTTGTGGTAGCATTGAGCTGTAAGGGATTACAGATTGTAATCAGGTTGTAATCACAGGATCATAATAATATTAGACTTGTTGTTTGGTGGACATAGTCTAGGATTTGGGTGAACCACGTTATATCTTGGTGTCTTATGTTTTTTTTTTGTGATATATTATTTTCTAATATTGTTTATATTTGCATGTAATTGTTATTTCTATATGAGGTTTAACCCTAACAGTTGTCTTGCAATCTCCAATAAAATGAGCCTATTCGATTGATATCTTAGGAGTTTCTTCAAATTCATCATTGTACCAACTACCCTTAGGTAAGTGATTGTTGCAAACTGGATGTAATGGGTGCCAATCTTTGTGATCCTTGTTGCTATCTCTACTAACATCCTCTTAGCATAATCACCCTCTATGAATCAGATGATTGCAAATGTGAAAGCATCATTCACTATTTGGAATTCATTACTCTAATCAGAGAGCTTCTTCTTTACCAACTAAGGATATGCCACATAGGGCAAGCATTAGCATCTTGCATGCTTCCCTTCTTGTACAATCTTGGGTAGTCAATCATCCTTGCCGCCAATAAGTACACCAAATATGATGTCATGTAAAATTTGGGGTCAAATTTAACTGCTACTAGCAATTCATCTAAGTTTTCACTTAGTATTGTGGCCTAATCAATTGGAATTTTGGATGTTCTAATGGTCTCTATGAAATGGACCATCCAAATGTGAAGATGCCCAGCTATTGGTAGACACATAATTATGCTCAAAAGTATAATGGCATAATTGATGTCATCCTTCATATATCTTCTAGTCATATCTACCTTTTTGGCTCTACATCCCATCGGTGTTCTATCAATAAAAAATGATGACTATATGATCTCTATGGCCTTCTTGTCATTCTCCCTATACCATGTGCAATGTCCCCATTTTTGGTAGGACTATATAGTTGATGGAGTTAGCTCATCATAGCAACCCACGTGAGCTGACAGGGTGTTTTGAGGGTCCCAACCATAAAATTAATATTTTTAGTAAGTCCATTTCTAGTAGTGCAGTAGGTGGCTTCAGCAGTTGGTCATCACCTATAGTTAATAAAGTAATAATTGCATGAGCTCTTATTTATTTATGTCATCGAGTTGCATTATTATAATAATGACTTTAAGAGATATTTCTAAAAAGTGAGTTAGAAAGTTTCTAGTGTTGAGTTCTTTTGGGAAACTTCCATAATTTTTGAAGTGGAGTTTTAAGGAAACTTTGGCCAAAAAAATCTTATAAATGAGAGCTCATTTCATTGGGAAAGGTATGCTTGAAATATATTTTCTTTTTGTGCCTTTGTGGCTTTTCCTATTTTTCTGACCTGTGAGCCCTTGCTGAAGTATAAGGGTCATGTTTGAGAAATTCTTGGCAATTGTGTTGAGGTATACAATTGGTCAAATTTCTTCTACTATATCATTCTATAGCTAAGGATAAAATCCTTGATTACATATTTTATTTCTTGATTATCTGGTGAGGGTTTTCTTGAAGCTTTGAGAATTGTTCTAAAGACTGGTTTTGTGAATTGCTGTTGTTGTATAGCAATTCAAAAAATTATCCTATTGTTGTTTGCTATGGCTAAGGAGAGGATTCTTCCAGTTGATTATCTATACAACTAGACTCATCATTTTACCCATTAGCATTGTTGGAGGTCTAATTGGCTACCAACTCCAATTCATTATCATAATATTCCCCAAATTGGAACAAAGACCTACAATTTGGAGGCCATGTGTGATGGGAGGGAAGTCTATCTTTGTGTAAGAGTTGTTGAGGTAAATAAACATTGCCAATAAGGAATTTGATCATTAAATATGACCTATGATTATTTTCTTAAGTGAAGGTGTCAACCACATATAATTTGCGGTTGCTTTTGTAGTGAGTTGTCAAACTCTATACAATGACTACCAGCTGATTATCAATTGTAGGAGCTTCATTGGGGGTTTAAATTCATTGGTACATGGTCCAACATATTGGTGACTGTACTTACAATTTATTTATCTCAATAAGCATGCAAGTACCACACCATAGCAACGAAGTTCTTAGTTATATGTTTTGAATTTGGAATTTAATAATCTCAACAATGTGCAATTCTAAGAATTATGATTAGGTTCTTAATTTTCTCTTCTGATTATGTAAGAAAATAAATTAAATAGATGGTAATTCAATTTGTTACATCAAAATTCAAGGAAATAAAGAATACAATACATAAATTTATATATCAATATTACTATCTTTGGTATTGCAAGTTGTGGGTTGTGAAGAATGACAAACTAAAGTCTGGCTGGAATTATAAATCATTATAATTAGCATAGAGTTGAATTGTGTTAGTTACTTCAGAACTGGGTACATACTCACCAAAACTTTATAAATGTCAAACCATCCAAATGATATAAGAGATTAGTGAAATTAGAAATTGTTCATGTTATAGCCAAGATTGGGTTTTTTATAGTGGTATCAGAGTGGTTTCCTACCAGCCTGCGAGAATTTGGCTTAGTTATTCTTGGTGTTGACTTTGAAATTTTTTAGATTGATTTTGTGATTTGGTTATCAACATTATGGATGGTGATAAAAGATTCATTATAGGTAGATATTATATGCATAGACGACATACTTTTTCACCTAAGGATGTAGTGGTAATGGGGGTAAGTGTGTGTGATGATATATGTATAACTACTTCTATGATCAATGAGCCATCTAGTGAGGCACTTAGTAGTAGTACTTTAGATATTCAAGTGTGTGCTATTGATAGTATGCATGTTATTAATTTTTTAGGTTGACAATGATCACTCACCTAAGTGAAGTTGGGCTCAAATTACAACATCTACAGATATAATTCAGCTTCCTATAGTGGCAGTTGGTGGTGTTTCTATATTTTTTGATTCTAATGAGGATGTAGGTGTGAGTGCATTTTTTGAGAGCAACAGAGAACCACATACTACACTTAGTTCTCCTGTGTCTTCATCTTTTATAGGGGTTACTAGAGATGATGAGGATTCTACTGAGGTATATTTTATGGGGACTCCATACTACTTCAACTTTGTGCAAGATTCATATGTTGTACAAAAGTTTGATGATTGGTGAAATGATTGGGTTAGTGTAGGGGACATACTGGCACCTTCTATGGATCTGACTATAGGTGACACTTGGGCACAAATGTTTGGTGTCATATTGTAGTTCATGTTATTAGTTCTATTGATAGTATTGGTATTCTATTGGTTCAATGAGGATAGGGATACCACTTCTTATGGGATCCCAGTGGAGGTTTTTTATGATGTTAGATTACTCGAGGACAAAAATCTTGGGGAGGAAGGACTGTAATGTCCCCATTTTTGGCAGGACTACATAGTTGATGAAGTTAGCTCATCATAGTGACCCTAGTGAGCTAACAGGGTGTTCTAGAGGTCCTAGCTATGGACTTACTATTTTTAGTAAGTCTATTTTTGGCAGTGCAGTGGGTGACTTTAGTAGTTGGTCATCACCTATAGTTAACAAAGTAATAATTGCATGAGCTCTCATTTAGTGTTGAGTTCATTTGGGAAACGTCCACAATATCTGAAGTGGAGTTTTAAGGAAACTTTGACCAACAAAAGCTTATAAATGAAGGCTTATTTCATTGGGAAAGGCACTCTTAAAAATATATTTTCTTTTTGTTCCTTTGTGCCTTTTTCTATTTTTCTAACTCGTGAGCACTTGCTAAAGTATAAGGGTCACGTCTGAGAAATTCTTGGCAATTGTGTTGAAGTATACAATTGGCCAAATTTCTCCTACTATATCATTCTACAACTAAGGACAACATTCTAGATTATATATTTTATTTCTTGATTATCTGGTGAGGGTTTTCCTAAAGTTCTGAAGGCTGGTTCTATGAATTGCTGTTGTTGTATAGAAATTTGGCAAATTCTCCTACTATTGTTTGTTTTGGATAAGGAGAGGATTCTTCTAGTTGATTATTTACATAATTAGACTCATCATTTTACCCAAGGGCATTTTTGGAGGTCTGATTAGCTGTCAACTCCGATTCATTAGCAAATTATTCCCCAAATTGGAACACAAACTTGCAATTTGGAGGCCACGTGTGATGGGAGGTAAGTCTATCATTGCATAAGAGTTGCTAAGGTAAATAAACACTACCAACAAGGAATTTGATCATTGAATATGACCTACGGTTGTTTTCCTAAGTGAAGATGTCAACCACATATGATCTGCAGTTGCTTTCGTAATGAGTTGTCAAACTCTATACAACTACTGCAAGTTGATTATCAATTGTGGGAGCTTTAATGGGGGTTTGAATTCATTGGTATGTGGTCCAACATACTAGTGACTGTACTTTCATTTTAGTTATCCCAATAAGCAAGCAAGTTCAACAACATAAAAGCCAGGTTCTGAGTTATATGTTTTGAATTTGGAATTTAATAATCTCAACATTGTACAATTTTGAGAATTATGACCAAGTTCTTAATTTTCTCTTCTAATTATGTAAGAATTTTTTTTGAATAAGTGGTAATTCAATTTCTTGCATCCAAAATTCAAGGAAAGAAAGAATACAATACGTACATACGTACATATGTACATATATACATACATATATACACATATATACACATATATACATATATATACATATATACATATATACATATATACACACATATACATATATATACATATATACACATATATACATATATACACATATACATATATACACATATATACACACATATATATACATATATATATACATATATACATATATACATATATATATATGTATATATATATGTATATATGTACATATATACATATATACATATATATATATACATATATATATGTATATATGTGTATATATGTATATATATATGTATATATATGTGTGTATATATGTGTATATATGTATATATATGTGTATATATGTATATATATATGTATGTATATATATATTACTATCTTTGGCATTGCAAGTTGTGGGTTGTGAAGAATGAAAAACCAAAGTTTGGCTAGAATTATAAATTATTATAACTAGTATAGAATTGAACTATGCTAGTTACTTTAGAACTGGGTGTGTACTCACTAAGACTTTATAAATGTCAAACCATCCAAATGATATAAGAAATTAGTGAAATCGAAATTTTTTCATGTTATAGCCAAGATTGGGTTTTTACACCATCTTTTTGCTTAATGATAGGTTATCTTCACATATTGATCAACTCTAGGGAGATGGAAAACTTTCTCAATGTTCCTTAGTCTTAGATCTAAGACTATCTTGCCAGTGACACTTTTAACAACTCTTTCCTCTGACACATAGTTTTCTGCCAATGTCATGATAAGCTCAAAAGACTGCATAGATGTGGGATGTGATGTGTTATTCACCAACCATGATCTGATAAGTGCTGACACCATCAGGGAACTCTCCTTAGGCTTATTGTAGAGTACAAGAAATGTATTCCATTTAATGTGTCCCAACTCAGTATCTCTAATCTCCGAATGATTATCCTAAAAACATGATTTCTTTGGTGCACCTTAAAACTTGAAGACAAAGAGTTTCAAAGTAATCTTTTCAACAAGTGAAGATGATGAGGAAACCATTTTATTTGCACAAAACAAAAAATTATTAGTTTGGAGAGGTGAAAATTAAGCCCTAAACAAACCCTAATTGCCAAAAAATAAAACCCAAAATACCATAACTTAAGAAAAATCACTTAAATCCCCCTAAATATCCTTGATATGTAATTTAGTGCACCATGCACACCTTGATAGGTGCGTTAGGTGTGCTTAATAATCTTTAAAAGGTCATTTTATGTTAAGTTATGCACCTGCATAGGTGTGCACCCTGATGGGATGCACACATGCGCATGTGCACTACTGCACACATTGTAGTAGGCATGTGTAATAGGGGGACTAAGTAGTTTACTTTAGTCTTAGATTTATTAAGTTTTTAAACAATGTTGTGCAAATGTACACCTTAGCAAGGTGCACATCTAAAAACTATTACCTCTAGGTGTCTTAGGTTTTGAGTTTGAAAGGTGCACACATGTGCACCTTTCACTTAGGTGTGTTAAGCTTTGTTTAGGTTTTGTATTTTACAAATAAAGGTGCACACATGCACACCTTTATAGTGTCTTAGCAATTGCATGTGTGTGTGTTCTTGTAGGTTTTCCACATTCTTCAAAGGTGCAGAGGTGTAGGATCATGAAGTAGCGTGGAGATAATGAAGATAGGGGAGGGGGGTCCTAATCTTTTATTGACTTGGGATAGTGCACACCCTTTGGATGTGTGCACCTATGTAGGTGCATAGCTCCAAAGTAGAAAAGTGCACACTTGCACATCTTGGATAGGTGCGCATGTGCACTAGTGTGCCTTTTAGCACAAAATTCACCCTATCACTCACTTTTTTTAAATTATGACATATGGGTTTCTCAGTTAGAGGACCAGGCACGACCCAAATTCTAGGTATAGTTTGAAATGACTCAGGCCTTGGACTATGGGTTTGGAAAATAATTTTTTTTACTAGGGGGTCCCCATTTCTAGGAGAAATGGGTGTGCATTGTGAAACCACAATAAATAGCCCCAACAAAAGGGAAGAAATGACAAAGGCATTGCTTCATTAGTGAGAATTCTTCTAGCATGTGTCAAATACCAACTGAATCCTGAACACTTTAGGTATATTCTGAGTTGCTTCATAGTCAAAATTTTAGAATCTTGAATCTTCACGCTCAGTGTATTGATTTTCCTTTCACATCTCAAAATGCAATCTATCATGAGATTCTAGAAACTTGGAGACAATCTTTCATCCCACCAATGCATTCATTAGGAAAATTTTAAAAAACATGTTTATCAATCACTTATCTAACCAGATGAGAGAATCCATTCTAAGGGCTCGTTATGAGTTATCACTTTTTATATTTGAGGTCCTAGGTAATCTTCTGAAACAGAGCTCACATGTTTCCATTTGATTCTTCCATGAAGCAATTTATATAGATATTGGATAGGTATTTTGGAATGCATATCCCTATTGTCAGATTACCTTCCTTAGACAATTTGGAATCTTTCATTCCTAACACCACCTTTTCCTTTTTTTATTTTCTTTCAGTACCCTGACCACACTTAGACTATGTGGCCAAGGAATTGGTGTCATTTCTCAAATTCATTCTTTAGTTGATATCCTCTGCATTCCTCTTTTGAGAACTTTATGGAAACTCTCATGTGAAACAATGACCTTAGCAATTCCTTTGAAAAGACCTTTTGTTTGAACCAATAGGGTTTGGAATATCCCTTACTACCATCAATCTTGATTTGAAAACACCAAGATAGTCAATCTTTTAAATTTTCAAAGTGTTGAAAACTATTGATATACAATTCTGATTTCAAAACTGAAAGTCCTCTATTACAATCTCTTTTTTGGGGCTTGGAATCATGTTCCTTTCATTTCAATCATTTGATGCTTTAGTTGAAGGTGTATCAAAAACCACCACTTTGTAAGAGCCTAAATCAAATTGTAGAAATGCCACCTCATTTGGTGCATTATATTATGTAATCACCATCTTCAATTTTGGCTCAACATCAATCTTGATCTGATTATTGAACCCTTTCCAAGGTAACCACAGTTGAGTAAAATTAGTTGAAAACCATCCTCTTAATAATTTTGTCCACTCTCTACTTAGTAGCAATCCATATGTTTCAAGAATTTTAACCACATGTATATCTATGGTTTATTGAATTTGAGGGTCAACTCTTAACTCTGTCCTAAAATCTTTCAAAACACCAATAACCTTCAATTGGCATTTTGGTTCTTCTGATGGTCTCTATGAAATGGACCATCTAGATGTGAAGATGCCTAGCTCCCCATAGACTCATAATTCTGCCCAAAAGTACAATGTCATAACTGATGTCATCCTTCATATATCCTCAAGTCATATCTACCTTTCTAGCTTTGCATCCCATTGGTGTTCTATCAATCCAAAATGATGATTGTATAATCTCTAAGGCCTTCTTGTCATTCTCTGTATACCATCTTTCTACTTGATGATAGGTTATCTTCACATATTGATTAGCTCTAGGGAGATGGAAAAATTTCTCAATGTTCCTCGGTCTTAGGTCTAAGACTATCTCACCTGTGACACTTTTAACAACTCTTTCCTCTGACACATAGTTTTTTACCAATGCCATGATAAGCTCAGAAGACTGCATAGATGTGGAATGTGATGTGGCATTTACCAACCCTGATTTGATAAGTGTTGATACCATCGAGGACCTCTCCTTAGGCTTATTATAGAGTACAATGAATATGTTCCAGTCAATGTGTCCCAACTCGATATCTCTAATCTTTGAATGATTATCCTAAAAACATGATTTCTTTGGTGCACCTTGAAACTTGATGACAATGGGTTTTGGAGAAATCATTAAGGTGCTCTCTTCCAAATATAGAGTCATCCTACAATAACCCCTTATTTAGATATCATGGTCATCTATTTCTTTCATCCAATAATCTTTGATGGCATCTTCATGCAAAAACTACTTTCTTGTCAAATGCTAAACTCTGGCAATATTGTTATAATAGGGATGAGGGGAGTTGTAATATTCCAAGGGATATTGATCCTACTCTAAATAAAAAGTCATGATATCTTGATTCTACTTTACCTCAAATGCACCTAGAGTAATATGCCATACCCATGTCTTCTTATGCTATTTTCTCACTCTATCATATGTAGATGAGCTATATTGCAATCTCCAACAAAATGACCTTATCTGATGGATATCTTGGGAGTTTCTTTGGATTCACTATCATACTAGCTACCCTTAGGTAAGTGAATGTTTTAAACTGGATTTAGTAGGCGCCAATCTTTGTGATCCTTGCTATCACTCTACTGACATCTTGTTAGCTTAATCACCCTCTATGAATAAGATGATTGCAAATGTGAAAGAATCATTCACTATTCAAAATTCCTTGCTCTAATATGAGAGCTTCTTCTTTACCAACTGAAGATATATCACATAGGGCCAAGCATTGGCATCTTGCATGCTTCCCTTCTTATATAGTCCTGGATAGTTAGTTGTTCTTGCCACCAATAAGTACACTAAATATGATGTCATGTAAAACTTGGGGTCAGCTTTAACTCCTACTAGTTGTTCGTCTAAGTTTTCACTTAGTATTGTAGCCCAATCATGCATTTTGGCTTTTCTAATGGTCTCTATTAAATGGACCATCCAAATGTGAAGTAGTCCAACTATTGGTAGACCCATAATTCTGCTTAACAGTACAATGACATAACCGATGTCATCCTTCATATATCCTCTAGTCATATCTACCTTGAGATCTATTAGATTTCCACAATCCATGCTAGTGTGCTATAAATTTTTTTGGATTTGATTGTGTATAGTTTTTTTAAACATCAACATTTCAGATCATACTATATGATCCATCATTAGGATGCAAGAGTGAAAAGAACATAAAAAGTAGAAAGCAGATCCACCAAGCTTTAAAGGAGGGGGAAGGGGGGAAGGGGAAAGGGGAGAAGAGAGAGATGACATGACATAACCCAAAACACAAATAAAAATAATAAATAGAGTGGGGGATATAAAAGCAAAAGAAGAAGAAAGAAGGACACACTAACCAATTAAGAAAGCTAGTGAGTCAAAATAAAAGAAAAGAGAAAGCAAAAGGATGAAAGGAGAATAATAATGATAGACATAAAGATCACAAAGATGAAATAAATGAGTTTAAAAGAAAAGAAAAAAAAGAAAAAAAAGAGGAATGAATGAAGACAAAGAAGCAAAAAATGCAAAAGAACAAGAAAAAAGAAACATATCAACATATGAGACTATGCAACATATATAGTAACATATATATACATATCTAACATATAAGTATTATGTATATATGTATAATATATATATCTATATATAAATATATAGATATAATGTATATATATACAAACTAGAAAAAAAATATACATACATATGTATCAATGCATATATACATTCATATGTATATATAAACATATATAATGAGGAGGAGCAAACAACGAAAAGTCTAACAAATTTATATACCTATATGTGATGTGGGAAAGAGTATATATAAATTTAATTAAGAAAATATATGAATGTGTAGATACCTATATGTGTGTGTATCTGCATAAATATGAGCGAGTGTGAAAATATATATGCATGAATATATGCACATATACAGAAGACGAGAGCAATGAGCATATATAAGCAACCCACACACACACACACACACACACACACACACACACATATATATGTAATGATACATCAATTTGTATAAACACACAAAACAAGTAAATCTAAAGAAGACAGGAGAAAAAAGGAATGAGTAGACTTGAATATATATATATATATATATGTATGTATGTATGTATATGTGTGTATATAAATGTATATATATGTCTGTATGTATATTGTTTAGGTATATATATATGTCTGTATGCATATATATATTCATATATACATATATATATTCATATATACACACATATATATATATACATATATATACATATCTATATGTATATATATATATATATATATATATATATATATATATATATATATATATATATATATATATATATATATATATATATATGCACATGTATACATGTATGTATGAATATATGAATAAACATATATACATATATATGTGTATATACATATATATGTGTATATACATACACACACACACACATATATGTATATATAATAATATATGTATATATCCATACATACATACATATATATATACACCTACATACATACATACATACATACACATACACATACACATACACATACACATACACATACACATACACATACACATACGCATACACATACACATACACATACACATACGCATACACATACACATACACATACACATACACATATACATATATATATATATATATATACATGCATACATACCTATATATATATGTACATATATATATATATACATATACATACATACATACATATAGATATATACATATATATACACATTATATATATATACATACATATAGATGTATATATATATATACATATAGATGTATATATATACATACATATAGATGTATATATATATATACATACATATAGATGTGTGTGTGTATATATATATATATATATATACATATATAAAGGAGAAAGAGGGACACTAAAAACAAGAGAAAATCACAAATAGAACAACGAAGAAAAAAATCAACACACGAAAAACAAGAAACCACTAAGTGTGTAAAAAGAAAAAGAAAAAGAAAAAGAAAATAAAAAACATAAGCATGCACATCTATAAAGATAAATGAATAAAAAAAGGGAGAAACCCTATGTGATTGTGTGTTTCAAATATAAGGAAGACAACAAGCTCACCCGGCCAAAGGACAAAGAGAGGAGAAAAACTCTATCTCTATGTTGCCTCTCATCACCACCCCCACCAAAAGGTTAGGATTCTAAAAAGCCTAGCCTTAAAAGCTTTTAGGATTTGTGACAAAGATGACTTGGACCAAGAGCTCTTGCATCTTAGTCATGTCTTCAAGTGGAATGGATACTCAGAAAAGAAAATCTCCATAGCTTTCCGCTTGGCCAAATCTTTCTTTTTTTCTTTCTTTTTTCCTCCTCCCCCTATCTCCAAGTCGTCCCCTTTTATTTTGATTCCTTATGTTGTGGGTATTTCCTACAATATCTCTAAGATTTTGGGAAAAAAAGGCATTTGAGTTGCCTTCAAGCCCTCATCCACTCGAAGAGATTGTGTTCCCCCCATTACAGACCCCATAGATACCTTCTTAGAGTCAAGGGTCTATAAGATCTTGTGCTCTTGTGGTACCCCATACCTAGGTGAGATCGACCAATCCTTCAACACCAGAATAAAAGAGCATGCCACTGACATCAAGCACAAGTGGGTCCTCAAGTCTATGTTAGCTGAGATTCTTCCTCTACTAAGCATCATATTTTCTTAGAGAAGATGAAAATTGTGTATAGGGAAGACAACTTTGCCAAAAGAAAGCTCAAGGAAGCCATTGCCATCAACGATAACCCTACTAACCTCAATCATGATGAAGGATGGATCTTAGATAGTTCTTGGCAACCATTTTTATCCTCACTATGCAACCCCCCTCTCTTGATTCTCTATCCTAGTCTCATCTTGTCTATGTTGCCTCTTTCCCATTTTTTCCATCCTCTCTTCATGCACCCCTCTCTCAGCTTGCCTCTCCCTCCCCCCATACTTCTCCCACTTTTACTCCTCTCTTTGTCTATTGGCCTGTTGATCCTCTCCTTATGCACTCCCCTCTCCCTAATTGCCTCTCCCTCCCCCTGCTCTTCCCCCACTTTTTTTCTCCTCTCTTTGTCCTTTGGCTGGGTGAGCTTGTTGTCTTCCTTATATTCACACACAATCACATAGGGTTCTCTCTTTTTTAATTTTTCTATCTTTATAGATGTGCATGCTTATGTTTTTTATTTTATTTTTCTTTTTCCACACTTAGTGGTTTCTTGTTTTTCGTATGTGTTGACTTTTTTCTTCATTGTTCTATTTGTGGTTTTCTCTTGTTTTTAGTGCCCCTCTTTCTCCTTTATACATATATATGTAGATGTATATATATGTATAGATATATACATGTATATTATTATATATACATAGATATATATGTATATATAGGTATACGCATATATATATATACATGTATATATGTTTATTCATATATTCATACATACATGTATACATGTGCATATATATATATGTATATATGTATATATGAATATATATATATACATATGCATATATATATATATATATATATATATACATATACATATATATATATATACATATGCATATATATATATATATATACATATGCATATATATATATACATATGCATATATATATATATATATATATACATATGCATATGTATATATATAAATATTCATATATACATATATATATATTCATATATACATATATATACATGTATATATACATGTATATATACATGTATATATACATGTATATATATACATATACACATGTATATACACATGTATATATATATACATGTCTATATACATGTATATATACATATACACATATATATACACATGTATATATATATACATGTGTATATACATGTGTATATGTATATATACATGTATATAGACATGTATATATATATACATGTGTATATACATGTGTATATGTATATATATACATGTATATATATATGTATATATATATATATATATATATATATATATATATATATTCGAGTCCAGTCATATTCTTTTTTCTCGTCTTCTTTAGATTTACTTGTTTTGCATGCTTATACACATTGATGTATCGTTACATATATGGATATATATGCGGGTTGCTTATATATACTCATTGCTCTTGTCTTCTGTATATGTGTGCATATATTTACGCATATATATTTTTACACTCGCTCATATTTATACATACACACACATACATGTATTTACACATTCATTTATTTTCTTACTTATATTTATATATACTCTTTCCCACATCGCATATAGGTATATAAATTTGTTAGACTTTTTCGCTGTTTGCTCCTCCTCATTATATATGTTTATATATACATATGAATGTATATATGCATTGATACATAGGCATGTATATGTATATTTTAGTTTGTATATATATATTATACATATATACATAATATGTATATGTTAGATATGTATATATATGTTACTATATATGGTGCATAGTCTCATATGTTAATATGTTTCTTTTTTCTTGTTATTTTACATTTTTTATTTCTTTGTCTTTGCCCATTCTATCTTTTTATATTTTGTATTTTTTATTTTTAACTCTTTTATTTTTTCTTTGTGATCTTTGTAAGAATTTGGCTTAGGCCAAAATTCACCCAAGAACTAAAGAACTCAACACAAGCACATAGTAGACCAATAAGATAGAGTATGATCAAAATGACTATATTCATTCAACATGCCAGCTTAGTCAACTTCAGAGTACACTAAGAGTGCCTGTATATAAAGGCCTCTCAGGAAGCACCTAGAATGTCTCTAGAAACAACTAGGAGATAAGACAACTAAGCACCTTATCTAACATTCTAGATGAATGAATAAGAATGAAAAAGTGTCATATGTGTGTAGAAGATTCCTGTGTTGCAGACAACATGTGCTTAAAAGAGGTGTGGACCCCTATGATGTCATCATGACAACTCACAAGAGTGCACATACTCCTAGGTGACTAATAAATAAATATTAATATAATGCATTAACCAAGTAAACTTAAGTAACTATAATAAGTAAATACTTATTTACACCAACACCCCCCCTTAGGTGCAACTTAGGGGAATGCCCTTAAGCTTACAAAATCTAAGATGATAAGCAAGATGGGTCCCAACTACTAGGCCATGTTAGGTACCCATGTACATAATGATATGCAATCTCTCATAAAGTGGGGAAAGAGGGAAAACCTCATGGGAAAAACCCTCACCCAAAAATAGAGATAAATAGGGATGCATGGATGGATGGAGTAATCAAGACCCCCCCCATTACGACATACATCTAGTATATACATAAGAGAATGATGAGAAGAGGAAGAGAGATAAGATAGGCTCCCCCCCCAAAGAAGAATGCTAAACAATGATTACTTTGATGAAGAAGCTGATCCAAGACTGTAGAATGGTGTTCCTCCCCTTAGGAAGAAACAATGCCAAAGGTACAAATGAGACGCTTCTACTGTGTGTGGAAAGAATCCCATGAATAAGTGATGTCTTTGAAACCTGCTCAACTGATTGAAGAACCTATCCCAAAGAACTATCTGTCTATGTAACTGATGAAGAACCCTACTGTAATTGCTGATCATAAGTATCCAAAATCACTTCAACCTGTGAGGATCGATCATGTAGAGAATGAACAAGAGAGTCAGATGGAACCCTCGTGACAACTAAAGAAGGTACTTCTGCATCAAGAAGAAGTGAAAAATCATGAATACTATCCCCCAAATCTATCACTGAACCTATATCTGGAAGATTGGATGTAACTTGCCATTATGGACCTATCACTATGGTGATGTATGCATGTGGACTAAACTGATGAAGTGACCTCTCGCTGCAACTATCAATAGAACCCCATGTGTCAAAATCTATTGAAGCACTATCGTTGGCATTGTTGGTGTTTTAAAATGGACTAAAACTACTAAGAAAAAAAATGCTTAATGCCAAGATGACAGTACTCATACAATCTAAAGACTAGCCAATTCTTGTTAACATTTGCATGTGCAAAGCATTTGGGCCCAACTTCAACAAAACCAAAGGTGGTTTTCTACTCTTCTGGCTTTGCAAAATTAGGGTGGGTATACCCAGGGATGATTCAAGACTAGGAAAACTATATGAGGATTATTTCTAGTTTCATTCTGATTCTCATCTCAAATCCTCGAATACATACACAATTCTTGATAACTTGATAAACACATCCCATATAATAGATATGGCCAAAAATTCTTCTATAGATCTATAGATGTTCTCAACAATATTGGCTAACTAAAGCTAAAACATTCCATGCAGACAAGTACATGCCAACTTTTAAGATCTACAAGAAACAAAAGTAAAATTCATTTAATTTTACATTTTTGACAACCATTTGTGACATACTCCTCTTTCAGCTGGATCAAATTTGATTAGTGCCTAATCCATTGGGGTTTAGAGTCTGCAACAAATCCTTAGATCTGATTTGTTGCCTTACAAAATTTTTTATCAGCAATTCTTATCAAAATTTATCATTCAAAACCCTTTTCACTACTATAGCAACCTTATCACATTCACCAAAACTTTTACTTAATCCATTGAATTAACAACAGTGATAAATAGATATACAACCTAATTGGATTGCAGTCAATTGCACAGGCCTTTACCTATACAACATCAAGATAACCAAGTAATCAAAAGGAGACAAAGTTCAGAAAGAACTGATATGGGGACAGTTCAAAATTTGTATTCATTTTCCTTGAAAATTGTATACAATTTACAATAGACTCATAATGACCTTCAGAAAGAAACACATATCATTCTGTATTCATGTATTCTCAGAGAAATGGTAGAGAAAATACATCAAAAACTTGCTTTCAAAACATTGGACCAAAGACAGACTAAGAATATCACTTAGAAAAATAGAATTCAGACCCTTCTTTAGCCTTGGAATCTCACTTAAATAGTGTGAGATGCAACAAGCTTCAGGCTAAGAGAAAGTGACAGGTTTCTTTTACAAGAAACATTTACATACACTTATCACAAGATGACAAAAATGTGGGTAACAAAAAAAGTTTTACACCAAACATTCCTTT
Source organism: Cupressus sempervirens (assembly GCA_028749045.1). NCBI lineage: Eukaryota > Viridiplantae > Streptophyta > Pinopsida > Cupressales > Cupressaceae > Cupressus > Cupressus sempervirens. The sequence continues at coordinate 867,831,316 of CM053792.1, read as the reverse complement.
TGTGGGCCCTTTTGTCACATGCTCTAATGTAGCTGAGTTGGTTGCTATTTTGATCCTCCCTCGTATACAATAGCCAAATTAACCAATGATGAAGTTTGTTCTGATGATGGCATGTTAACCTCCACCTATGGGCTTTCACCATCTTTATCCTGTATGGTGGGAGTAACTTCTACCTTTTCTCTTTCTTTAGTTGTATCGAGATCCTGTGGTCCTAGGTCTGCAACTAAAGGTAATAGATTATCCTTGTCTTCTTCTTCTAGTTGGGTCTGAGTAGTGATAGGGTCAATGATTTGGATCTTCTCACCTTGCATTTCATCACTATCATTTTCATCTTCATCAAACTGTTCACCAGGAGCCATATCTGCCATCCACTTTTCAAATAATGTGTCATTTGGCCAATTGAACTGTAAAACATCCCTCTGTCTTTTCAGCACATATTTAGCATCTTTATTAATGGTAACAAATTCTTGTTTTAAAGAATCAAAGAATATTTGGGCCTTCACCATTTCTTCTATTGTGGCAACCCACCATGCATGTCATGATTCATTAATGACTTGATTCATTCTTAAACAGAATAAATCATCAAGTTCCTTTTCCCATTCATCTTTGCTTTTCAAATTATTCTTTTTATCTAGGGCATGAGGAAACAAATTGAATTTATGGCTCTTATACTTTTTCAAGTAGCTTACTACTACCTTTTGTAAATGAATCCTTTTATTATCAAAGTCAACAAGATCAGAAACAATATCAAATGTTTTTTCAGTTTGATCAAAAGAATCATCTATAACAGAGAAACAAAAAAATGTTATTTCTTTCTCCCTTCTTACCCATTTGTTCACAATGGGCATTAGAGCCTCATCATTAGCTTTCAAATCCTCCTAGATACTGATCACCTTGGCCAACTGATCATAAATTAGCAGCCATTCAACTTTTTCCCCCAAATATGTGAGAGCTTTTCTTAGTTTATCTTCATATTTGGATTCCAATTCTACATGTAGGGCCCACAGTTTGCCTTTTTCTTCTTCAAAATTCTCAACAGTGTAGTATTGTGGCTTTTGGGGTGTATTTGGTATTTCTATGAGGGGGGTGGATTTGAAAGGTTCAACTGGGGGGTGAGGGTATGTTATTCTTGGCCTAGTGGTCCTTCCCAATAGCTTGTTCTCAAGCTCAATTCTCTTTTTAACTTCTTTATTGTAGGCATCCACCACTATTTCATACTTGCTCTGCAGCTCAGTCATTTCCTTTTCTTCCTTTTCTGCAGTGGCCAAGGCAAATTGAGAATAATCCACATTCATGTGGGCTGCTTGTACATGTGAAGTATCAACAACTCTCCTCACAATGATACTCCTTGTTAGTCTTGAATCATCAGGCTATGATGGAGTAGTCCTGGATCCTCTTCTTAATGACCACATAATAAGAGCAGCTTGGTCATTACTAAATGTTGTTCCCAAGAATTCCTTTTTATCTAGATCTTGTAATCCCAAATTATTTGACATAGAATTAAAAATTAAGGCATCAACAATGTTCCAATTGGGCAATAATAAAATATTTGCAGCTTTTACCATTTGTCTCCCCTCTTCAGGGGTTATATTCGGGAACTCTTGTATCATTTGTTCCTTTATTTGATTTTGGATGGAGGCTTCATCCATTTCTAGATGCTCTACTTTCATATTCCTACATCTTTCCTCAAAAATGTGCATGTTTTCCCTCCATGCAAACTGATGGAAAGCCCTAGATTTTACAAAATTGTTATCAAACAAAAATTGCTGACTGGCTTGTTCCAAAATAGGGTCTAATTCCCTTCCCCTAAAATCTACTATAGTTAATTCAAAACTCAGCACAGGAGGCTCCTGGGGGTTCCCTTCATCAATTTCTGCCTGGGTAACAAAAACTCCTCCTTGTGATCCAATTTGTTCAATTTTCTCATTGGTGAGCTGCTCCTCCTTTCTCATAGGAGTTTGGGAAGGTGAGTAACCTTCATCATGTGATTCCTCTTCCCTTATTATTTTTCTTCTCTTGGGAGAGGGTTCAGGGGGCCTTTCTTCAGAAGCAGCACTAGTAGATTCAATTATCTGCTTTCTTTTATTTACAGTGGGCCTTTGATTCTGAATGATAGTATATCCTGTCCTCTTTTGCACAACCAGTGAGCTTGCCCCTATGCTGGGAGTGAAACCCAATTTCCTCATTACTTCCATGGATTTTTCTGGAAAGAATAAATGAAATGTTGTTTCTTCTCATTCATTACCTTCATTATTTCAAGGAATGTATTCATAAGTTTATTTATCATATCTGCAGTAGTTACAACATTATCAAGAGGGTTGTAATCTTTGTCAAAACAATTAATAAAATCCAAAACTTTTGAAAAAACCCTCCACTTTTATTTCTTTGTTTCTTGCTCCTACAGAGAGTATTCATTCCTTATTACATCTTTAGGGAAATAAAATTCATGCTTAACTGGACGAATCTTGATCCTATGTCTAAGAGCTAAATTGAAGAAACCTTTAGCATCACAAAAATGAGGGTGAGATACCGCCATTTTATATTGATCCAAAAAATTGTAGAGAAAGACCCACCCTTCCTTAGTTATTACAAACTGGTGAGCTACAATGCAAGTAGGAAAAATTGATCCTGTTCCCTTTTTGTGCAAAAAGGTCTCCTCCACTCCTCCCAATTGCCACAAGAATTCAGCTACTCCTACCTTTAAAGGCACTTGATAAGGTAGTACATGGGGTGTCCCTTTGAATCCATAAACTCTAATGACAGTTGAGACTAGATATGGGATGATATCTCCCCTATTATGTGAAACTTTCAGATTGTGGGGTTCATCCATAGGTCTGACAAGAAGCATTAGTGCCTTAGGAATTTTGGGCTTGTCACTCAATATGAGGAATCTTAACTTGGAAGCAAAGTGTCTGTCAAATCTAACAAAACTAGCATTTTCTACTTCCCAAGTCATATCTACACTCCATAAGTGAACTGGCAGTGCTTTCCCCTCCTATTCTCTATTCAGAACCATTTCTTTACCAAAGTATATACACCCTTTAAACAAAAACATGTGCATCAATAGGGAATATTGGCCCCAAACCTTCTCCACTTTTCCCTTTGCAATCCCCACCAATCCAATGTGAATTTCATTAACCAGGTATGAAACAAAATAAAAAATTATCTCTACACCGAAAGAGGAGATTTGAGTGATCATATACATGAAACTCACAGGGATAAAATCTTCTTCATCCTCTCCAAAAACTCTGCACAGGGTTCTGTATATATCTACTGCCCTAGCATTGAAACATGATTTCTTGAAAGGTTCTTTAGAGGATGATGTTATTGCTGGTAGGTTTCCAATTCTACCTATGTGGGCCTTTAGTGCACCTTGTCTAACTACACCCTTTTTTGACATATACTCTTTTTCTAACTCTGTCAAATCAATGGGCATATGATACCTAGTAAGAGGTCCCAAGCAAAAAACCTCCCTAATCTCTTCTGGGCTGATGGTGATTAAAATTTCACCATCTACTCTTCTCACTACCCTTGTGTCTTGATCATAATTCTTTTCCATGGTCTCAAGGAGGTCATAATCCATGAATACACTAGGAACAACTAGCTTTCCTAGGTCGAAATTCCATATATTGGCATGTGGGGCATACAATTTTCTTTCTGCAAACTATTTCTTGAACAAATTCAAACCAGTTTGTGAGGTTTGAGCATCCTGGACCCAATTACCCTTATCATACAATCCATCATCTATCCTCAACCTAGGGTTTAATGAGGTTAATCTTTTAACTTGCACTGTCTCTACAGTAGACTCTGGCAGTGACTCAAGCAAGTCATCATGCACATTTCTATCTGAATAGTTTATTTGACCTAAAAATCCCTTCTTCAGAGGCATCTTGGATTATATTTTATAGAACTGAAAAACCTACAGAGATTATAGTAGTACTACTTACTTGAATTCTATCTTTGTTTTCATCTGTATTTCTGCAAACTTTTCACGAACAAACTAGTTCACAAATTCTGCCAAACTTTAGCATGATTTCCTTCAGTAATTGTTTCTGCTCAGGAATAGCTCAGAATCTTTGCTTGCATAAGGTGAAACTGATGAAATCTTCTATGTTATACTCTATTTTTCTTCACATGCGATGCTTTCATGTCTAATTAATACACAAAGTGGCAACATATTCTACATTTAAAGCTGCGCTGTCGATCTGCAAAAATCCCATGATCATGGGATACGAAGAAAAACAACTAGGCGTTGCACTTGACAAGTTGGTCAATTGATCCAATGAAAATTTTCCATGTACACAACTCTTTCCTTGATGGCGCTTCTTTCTGGACCCACTGGAAATTGAGGACACATGTCAGCAGGTCGCTACTTCACTATGCATAAAGAATGAGTACCTTGCCATAGCAAAGTAGCGATAGCCATCGATTTGATCTTAATCCAGCAGATGATATGTTACTATACTTGCTTAGAAAGATGGAGGTGGGCCCTTATTCACTATGTCGCTATGCGTATCTTCCTAGCGACTCTTCATGGTGAGAAGACGATGGCCATTGATCTAAGATCAAATCAAAGGTGGGGAAGCTGCACGAAGCTTTCTGAAAAGTGGTGGGCCTCATACTCGCTATGTCGCATAACTTAAACAACATGTAACTTTCCAACATGAGATAGCGAGGACCATTGATTCCATTTTAATTTGATGCTCAGGATCTCTCACACATTTGATCAATGGGGCATGGGCCTAGAGCATTGATGAAGTATGAAATTATGCACAGTTGGCACCCCATAAGATTTTACTTTAATCCTAGTCATCATCCCATGTTATTAGAGGTCCCACTGGCTATTGATTTTATGCTGCCTTGCTACTTTGTTAACGGCGAGATGCTCAAGATTTTCGATAGCGAGGTAGTGAAGGGTCAGAAAGATACTCATTCTGGGGTCAACCTCTGACTTTTTATAATTAGGTCCTTCCTCCAGCTCTGACAGCATTTGCCAGGTGTATGTGACTGAATAATCAGTTAAAAGATAATTTTTTGACTGCTGTGTCTTCATTTTGTGGTCCCATCTCAAAATTTATTGACATTCGTTACCTCGCTATACATAAAGAGTGCACATGTTTTCATAGCAAAAACTAAGAGGGAAAGTAGTTCAGAGTGCAGAAGATATAAAAGGAAAAGAATATTTGCTCGATTTAAAATTTATACACTTCGCGCCCAACAGTTTACGAATGGAAAGAAAAGTAGGGTTTTCATAAAATTTTCAAAAGGGGAGCAAACAGATGACTTACCTAAAAACCCTATTCACCACTAAATGAAAAAATCTAACTTTTCTACAATTGGAGAAAGGATTTCTATCATTCAAAAAGTCAGAACAATAGGTGTCACTATTAGTTTCCACACTACATGATGTGTGAAGAGGAGTATAGGAAAAGCTTGGTGAACTTTCCTCAAAATACACATCCTTCTCCACAAATATCTAATGTGTCTCTAGATCTAGAAGTCTATTATCCTTCACACTATCTTCATAACCAATGAAAGTACAAGGTTGAGGTGACTGTGCCTTGCATTCCCTAGAAGATATGTTTGCCCATGTAGGAAAATTGAAGACTCTAAAGTGTGTCACAATAGGTTTTCTCCCGCACCATGCCTCAAAAGGAGTTTTTCCATCTAAGGTTGGATGAGAAGAATGATTAAGAATGTTAGTGGCACTAGAGATTGCTTTGGCTTCTAATGATGGATCTAGAGACTTGGCTCTTATCATTCAACTTGCCATAGACTTAAGAGCTCGGATCCTCAATGCTGCAACATCTGTCTTATGTAGACTAAATGCTGCTAGAGTCTAAAGATCAATTCCCTCGAATCTACAAAAGTCCATAAGTCTTCTGTTCAAATACATGCTTCCATTATCCGTGCAGAGTACTTTGATGGCTTTCTTGGATTTCTATTCTACATGAGTCTTGAAGTCTAGAAACTTGTCCAACACTTCATCCTTGTGATGCAAAAAGTAGACCCAAGTCAACCTTGAAAAGTCATCAACAAAGGTAAGTATGTAGCAACCCTGGTTGAATGCAAAAGGACCTGCTAATACCATGTGAACCATCTGTAGAACAGCTGTTGCTCTTGAAGACTTGCCTCTTTGTAACTTCCTCTCTGGATGCATGTCCATTGAATCTGTTGAACATTCACCCTTAGAAAAGTTAATTTGAGGTAGAATTTTGACCATTCTATTTTTGCAAAGTTGTTGAAGATAACAGTAGTCAAGATAACCATACCGCTCATGCCATAATTGCATGTTTGAATTTGATTGAGATAACAAGGCCTTTGAAGGAGACTTGGGTACAAAATGAGAGAAATAGTACAACCTTTTTTTATGGTTCACTTTCCCCACTACAACCAAAGAATCATCTTTAAGATTGTGCACTTTTACTGAGTGTGGAAGGAATTCAACTCTATGTCCATCTCTAAGGTGAGTGATTTGGTAGATTGAGAGGAGATTTGAACTTAGGTTTGGAACATAGAGAACATCTTGAAACTCTCCATTTTCCATCTCCATGTTTCCTTTCCCTTCAACTTCCATTTTGCTATCATTCCCCATGAAGATGTGTGGTACCTTGGACTGCTTCATTGAAGAAAAATCCTCCTTTGAAGAACCCATGTGATATGAGGCACCTGAGTCAAATATCCATTCCTTTGAAGAGTTTGAATTAGCCATGAGTGCTTGCCCTTTGCCCTTGGAATTTGAAGAAGACCCTTTATCCTTATAAGAATTAGGCAATGGAACATTATGTTTCTTCATGATGTTGGTCAATTCATCAATCTTCTTGAGATAACATCATGCTCTTCATGACTTGATTTCTTGAAATAAGTGAACTTCTTCTTCTCCTTATTGTTGTCCCCTTTCTTGTTGGAATTCAAGGACTTGCCTTGTTGATTGGATTGTGGTGTTGTCTTTTCTGCATCCTCAGATTTGTTCTTCCATTTCTTCTTATCCTTTCCTTTATTTGAAGACTGTCTAGCTGAATTTTGAGAACACGCATTGGCCACCAATGCTTTAGATTAAGGAGATTTGAGAATCCCCATTGATTTCAACTTATTTTCTTCATCATCCAATAGTTTAGCATATTCATCAAAAGTGACTTTCTTGTAGGCAAACCCTAGGGTAGTCTTTGAGGTGTTAAAAGAAGATACAAATGTGGAATACTCTGATGGCAACTTATTATGAATGAGATATATTAGTCTGTCATCTTTGATTAAACTCCCACAATTAGTAAGGTTTTCCCTTAGTTCATTCATCTTGATGATGAAATCCTATATGGAGTGATATAACTTAGGATCTGAGGAGACAAGCTCATCTTAAATTTTGAACACATCCTCTTTAGATACTTTACCATAAAGGATTTTGAGGTTATCCCAAGCTTCCTTGGATGTAGTACACTTCTTGATTTAATACATGATTTTATCATCTACCCCCAAACATATATCGCCTAGGGCTTTCCTATCCATTGCTACCCAAGCTGAAATATCACTTGCTGAAACATTATCACCTCTTGGTTTAGGAAGAGCACCATCTACATATTGTGAAACTCCATTATGCATTAAGTGATACCACATTTTGATTAACCATGTAGCATAGTTATGAGGAGTTAATTTAGGAAACTTAAAATTGCCCATAATGCAAAAAATGAAAGAAAAGTGCAAAAAAGAAAGAACACAACACCAAGAACACCCCCCCATTTCACTAAATCAAGAAATCCCCCCAAAATAGATGCTTTGGGCTCTTTATCAGTAGTGCGATTAGAATGGGCCACTTGCTAATTTTGGCCTTTGTGGACTTCTAATTTTTCTTGTTAGAACGTCTTAATGGAGTACAGATCTAGAACTTTACAATGTGTTACAATTCTGAAGCATTACAATGTAAAGAAAGGCCCTATTGCTGAAAGTGACACTTTTGTCCACACAACTCTACAATCTAATAGCAGATCTAGAAAGTAGACAAAAAATAAAACACTTTTAAAAAATATAGAACCTATTCTAGACTCCAAATGTGCTCGTACAGAGCATTTGAAGTTGCAAAATGCAGGATTATGCAGGTATAGTCACCAAAAAATGAAATTTCTAAACAATTCATGCACCAAAACCAAAAAATAAATACGCAACTAAATTTTTTAGGAAATTATACCCAATTTCAAAAAAAATTGCACCTAATTTAGAGTCCAAATGTTCGAGTTATGGCCTCTCGAAGTTGGATTACAAAAACCAAAATCAATCTGGAGAGGGGTTGCATTAGTGAATGATAGGGCTAAATTTGACAGTCATAAGGCCATCGCAGTAGTTATAATTTGACCTTGGAATGACATCCAAATGGGCATCAAATTTAAGCTCAGTGATCCAATGCGTCAGCACACATTGCCTATGATGACATCATCATCTACCAAATTGTACGAATGTGGGATGCAAAAAATCATATGCTAACATGGTGCTGGGTAGATGATTTAGTAGTTGACATGTTCTACTACTAATGTGGCTTGTTTAAATGAAGCCGCATGTCCTGAATGTGTAGTCCAGTCACAACTTGGTATGGGTGGTGGGGGTTTGTCCACGTGTTCGAGCATTGTCGACTTGGATGCAGGAGTGATTCACAAGACACCACATGGATGCATTCATTGTAGGGTAGGTATAGATGTCGCCAGTGAGATTTAAGTCTATAGGAGCCTAGATTAAATTTTCAATGCCAGATTTTGATTTCTCGACGGCTATGCTATAGGGAATAGTCCCACATTGCCGCAGTAAGTGATGAATACACATTTTAAAATGAAACTACCATGAGAGGTAAATAAAGTTTAAGCTACCAAATTTTGGGCTTTGGCTACTGGTGGAGGGCTTAGTGCTGAATTTCTGAGCCATTCACCAAAAAGTTTGTGGTGGATGCCGCTGTATTATGCATATTTAATAGTACGACCCAAACAATATAATGAGCCTATAGAATAACTGTTATGCTCATCAATAATGAATAATACCCCTGCAAATAATAAAATAATTCCACCAAAAATATAGAGCCAAGCCAGGGTGTCACTGCCCAGTTTGACAAAAAAAATTTCTCTGCCTGGCTAGTAAAAATTCCAAAAATACCGAGATAGAAAAATAATTGTAGAGATTAAATTGAATGTAGATTTGAACAATAAAAAATTAGATCAAATAAATGATCATACTCAAATTGCAAATCAGGGCCTCTGGGTTCCGATTTGCAAAAAAAAATTGCCTCATGATAAACTTTCACCCAACATAGGCAAATTTACAGTCGATCTTCACCGAATCGATGCTTCAGATGCAACGGTGAGGTCAGGTCTGGCTCTAGATGCTCCCAATTTCTATAGGTCCTCTAGATTCATGTCGAGGTGCTGAAGCATGAATGGTCTTGAATGAATATGTGTAGAGAATCTCCCTCAGAGCTCTGATACCATGTAAGAATTTAGCTTAGGCCAGAATTCACCCAAGAACTAAAGAACTCAACACAAGCACACAGTGGACCAATAAGATAGAGTATGATCAGAATGACAATATTCACTCAATATGCTAGCTTAGCCAGCTTCAGAGTGCACTAGGAGTGCCTCTATATAAAGGCCTCTCAGGAAGCACCTAGAATGTCTCTAGAAACAACTAGGAGATAAGACAACTAAGCACCTTATCCAACATTCTAGATGAATGGATAAGAATGAAAAAGTGTCATATGTGTGTAGAAGATTCTTATGTTGTAGACAACATGTGCTTAAAAGATGTGCGGACCCCTGTGATGTCATCATGACAACTCACAAGAGTGCACATACTCCTAGATGACTAATAAATAAATATTAATATAATGCATTAACCTAAGTAAACTTAAGTAAGTGTAATAAGTAAATATTTATTTACACCAACAATCTTGATGTCTATCATTTTTATTCTTCTTTCATCGTTTTGCTTTCTCTTTGCTTTTATTTTGACTCACTAGCTTTCCTAATTGGTTAATGTGTCCTTCTTTTTTCTTCTTTTGCTTTTGTATCCCCCACTTAGTTTATTATTTTTATTTGTGTTTTAGGTTATGTCACGCCATCTCTCTCTCCCCCCCTTTCCCCTTCCAAACTTCCCCTCCTTTAAATCTCGGTGGATCTGCTTTCTACTTTTTATATTCTCTTCGCTCTTGCATCTTGATGATGGATCATGTAGTATGATCTGAAACATTGATGTTTAAAAAAACTATACAAAATCAAATCCATAAAACTTTATAGCACATATCTACCTTTTTGGCTCTACATCAAAATGGTGTTCTATCAATAAAAAATGATGATTGTATGATCTTTGTGGCCTTCTTGTAATTCTTCCTATCTTTCTGCTTGATGATAAGTTATCTTCAAATATTGATCAACTCTAGGGCGATGGAAACCTTTCTCAATGTTCCTTGGTCTTAGGTCCAAGACTATCTTGCTTGTGACACTTTTAACAATTATTTCTTCAGGCACATAGTTCTTGACTAGAGTCATAATGAGCTTAGAAGGCTCCACAGATGTGGTATGTGATGTGGCATTCACCACCCTTGATTTGATAAGTCCTAACACCACTGGGCACCTCTCTTTAGGCTTATTGTAGAGTACTAGGAATGTGTTCCATTCAATGTCTCCCAACTCAGTATCTCCAATCTCTGAATGATTATCCTAAAAATGTGATTTCTTTGGTGCACCTTGAAACTTGAAGACAATAAGTTTCAAAGCAATCTTTTCAGCAAGTGAGGATGACGAGGAATCCATTTTATCTACACAAAACAAAAAATCATTTGTCCAAAGAGGTGAAAATTAATCCCTAAATAAACTCTAATTGCTAAAAAATCAAACCCAAAACACCAAAACCTTGAAAAATAATGCAAATCCCCTTTAAAATCCCTAAAAATAAATTTAGTGCACCTTGCGCACCTTGATAGGTGTGCTTAATGACTCTTAGATAGTCATTTTGTGTGTAGTTGCACACCTACACACCCTTATGGAGTGCGCACATGCTTTTCCATGTGCAAAAGGAGGGGATTGCGTTAGTTCTCAAACAATGCATGAAGAATATGCACATGTGCACCTTGATGGGTGCACATGTGCCTATTCTCACTTGGTCTTAATGTTTTGGGTAGAAAATGATGCACAGATGTGCACCTTAAGAAGGTGTACATTTGTACACCATATTTAGGAGTTTTTAGTTAATGGTTTGAAAGGTGTGCACATGCCCACCTTTCACTTAGTTATTTTAAGCTTTATTTTGGCTTTGAGTTAGGTTTATTAGCACAAATAAAGATGCATACATGCACACCTTGGATAGGTGCGCATGTGTGCACCTTTGATGACTTAGTTGTTTGTGTGTGTGTAGGCTGGTGAAGTGTCGCACCTTTGGAGGTGCAAAGGTGTAGTCATCAATGGTGGTGGGAGAATAACAGAGAGAAGATGAGAGGGTCCCAAGCTTTTATAGCCCTAGGAAAATGTGCACCCTTTGGAGGTGCACACCTTCACATGTGTGTAGGTGCACATCTCCAAAGGGAGATAATTGCACACTTGTGCATTTAGCACACATATGTACCCTGGAAGGGTGTACATGTATGCTAGGTGTGCAAGTGTGCCTTTTAGCACTAGAAACCACCCTTCAATTCAAAAATTCTTCAATTTTGACTATTGGGTTTCTTAGATAGAGAACAAGGAAGGACTTAGACTCCGGGTAGAGTCCTAAAAATGACCCAGGCCCCAAACTAGGGGCCTAGGAAAACAAAAAAATTACTAGGGGTCCCCATTTCTAAGATAAATGAGGTGTGTATTGTGAAACCACAACAAATAGCCCCAATAAAGGGGAAGAAATGATAAAGGAATTGCTTCATCAACCAACATTGTTCTAACATGTGTTAAATACCAATTGAATCCTGAATACTTCAAGAATATTTTGAGTTGCTTCATAGTCAAAACTTTAGAATCTCGAATCTTTGAGCTTAGTGTGTTCTTAGTGTATTAATTTTCCTTTGACATCTCAGATGCAATCGATCATGAGATTTTAACAACTTGGAGAAAATCTTTCATCCCACTGGTAAATTGATCAAGAATGCTCGCAAAACATGTTTATCAATCATTTATCTGACCAAATGAGAGAATCTATTTTGAGGGCTCTTTATAGGTTATCACTTTTACATTTGAGGTCTTGGGTAAGCTTCTAAATTTTGCTTCATGTAGCTCACATGTTTCCCTTTGATTCTTCCATGAAGAAATTTGTATAGATAATGGATAGCCATTTTGAAGTGCATATCCCTAATTCCAAATTACCTTTCTCAGGCCATTTGGAACCTTTCATTCTTAACACCACCTTTTCTTTTTATATATTCTTTCTGTATCCTAACCACACTTAGACTGTGTGGCCAAGGCATTAGTGTCATTTCCCAAATTCTTTCTTTGGTTGATAACCTTTGCATTCCTCTTTTAAGAACTTTATGGAAACTCTCATGCTAAACAATGACCTTAGCAATTTCTTGAAAATACCTTTTTTTTTAAACTAGTAGGTTTTAGACTATCCCTTGCTACCATCAACCTTGATTTCAAAACAACAAGATAGTCAATCTTTTAAATTTGCAAAATTTTAAGAACTGTTGATCTACAATTTTGATTTCAAGACTTAAGGTCCTCTATTACTACAAGTAATATCCATTCTTTAGTTGGTACAAGAAATAAGATTATCCGAATGCTTTGACAAAGAAGTACCTCTTCCCAAAAGTCAAAACTAGAAAAAATAGTTTATGAATTACGTCAAGATAGAATCTTGATTGCACTTAACCCCTTGATTGACATAACTTTGAAAGCTAACACACACTTGTAATTAAATACACAACTGAAAGAAAACTCACTTATATAAGTGCTTTAAAAAAAAAATTGTTTTCCATTTTTAGACCTCAAAGTAATGTTTCAGGAAGTGTCCATTGATTGGCAATGGAACCAATTCCCCTTATAAGGAAATTAGCCTAAAAGTATTTTGTCCTAGAATTTATGTAATTTGATATGGGTCAATCCAAAAGCATTGAAATTTAGTGTGGTTGCCTAACTTTTCTTTTTCCTTGTCCCATAGAAGAACAAGGTCGAATATTTTAAATGATTTGATTATAGCCCACTCGTTGAACCACCTTTTAATGAAAACCTGATGTTTTTCCATATGTGTTAAAGTAACTATCTATTTCTCATCCATTTCCAAGAGATTAATTAATTTGATATAAACCCTATCAACATCTTTAGTGACTCAGGGATTTCAAAATTGGAATCCTAAGGTTAAGTGGGAACACTAGCTCTTATTTGTAGATGAGCTATTAAGTTTCAGGATTTGCACCCTTTACTAAATTAAAAAAATGTTCAATAATCCTTACTTAACATGGGATCCATTTCACTATATGGGACTGGATAGTGAGATGAAACCTCCAGATTCTAGGCCGGCTCCTATTAGATCGTTCAGTGATAACCTCTAAAACTCAATGAAAACTTGAGGGAAAAGGGGAGAAATTGCAGAAAATAAACCTAAAACCTAAAGCTTAGACTAAGAAAATGAGGTGATACACCAAAGGGTTATGGAAACATAACCCACATGTAACAGAGAGGATTATATAGCTCTATGAAATGCAGATGAAGCACAACTTCCTGTAAACGCTTGCACAATTGATTTATAATAAGGTTTTCACACTGAAACTACAAAGAGAAAGATAAACTAATACCTCACTTTGACCAATTTCACCTAAAAACACATGTCATAACCTGCAAACAAACTTACTGTTCTACACAAAGGTGCTAAAATGAGATAGAAAAACAAGGAATAGTGAAACATTCACAAATTAACCTATCCAATCATTTAAAAATGCACACAGAACTTGTAGAAAGGAAAAAGGCTAATTGATAACTTCATCAAGCATAATCACATTGCTGTTCCCTGTATTATACTTCCAGAAATGAATTACAGACTCTGTAGAATGAAGTCCAGGACTCAAAGAATAGCCACAAAACTTCTATCCATAAAATTAGAACCCTTATAAATGAGCATTCAACTCATACTTAACACCTTCCTCCAACTGCATTTTTTAAAAGCCATAAATACTGGGTTGGATATAGCCCCAAAGGCCAAACTTGAGTCCCTGAAAATACTCCAAAAAGTGTACAAAATCCCCCAAAAAGCATGGCCGAAAAAAATCATCACAACTATCCCTCATAAATGTAGTTATTAGCTCCGAGCAAAACCCGAAATTCTCCAAAATGCAATAAAGACCCTCCAACTGTTCTGAGAAAATCAAATTCGACCCAGACCTATAAAACTTTTAGATATTTCCAAAGTATCTGACATAAAGGTCATGTCAAAGAAAAAGATGGCCTATGATTTCTTTTTGCATTTGAAAAAGGAAAAATACTTTAAATGATTTATAATTTTATCATTTAAAGATTCCCTTTACAATATTGGATCATTATAAAAAGAAAAAGAAAAATTCCCTTATTTGCATTTTAAAAGAAAATAACAAAAATGATTTATGTGAATCATTTGACGTTATTCTTTGCAAATTTTTTTAAAAAAACTATGCAAATAATAAAAACTTTCCTAACACAAGACACCAAAGGCAAAAAAAAGTCTCCCTCCCCACATGACAAATATAAAAAACCTTCAAAGGGACTAATATCCCATGAAATGCTCGTGGACTCCAAAAATTATATAGAAGAACCTAGGGTAGGAGATATTAATCGACTACCCTAGAAGGTTTTCATTTTTTGCATTTACATTGAGAAGCATCTAAAGGGTCGAGGGAGAAAATGAGGGTTTCTTGGTCTTTTGCCTGCCACCATGAATGCCTATTAGAGCTAGAAATGAAGCTCGAATTAAAAGAGTTTCACTGCTCTTCAATGCCGCCATGAATGCTCCTAAGTTCACTGGTATATGGAGATCAAGGGTTAGTCCTTTAATGGTCACCATTGTTTGATTGCTAGAAGGAATGCTATTTCACATGCATATTATTCGTTGTTCTATCTTTTCATCCATGTTCATACTATAGATTTGTTGGCCGCCATGAACTATTTGTTATTTGCTGTTTGAAGCCATTATTTTGAACACCCAAATGGGGTCTCCATACATACCTTTACACTATCTTTATCACCTGTCACTATGATATTTGTTAGTAGTAATCTGGCTCTTCATACTCTAGTTTGTTGTTGGATTTTCTTGAAGAGATATGGACTCTCCAATACTTCTTGCTTTGTTACAACAAAACCCAAGTCGGGTTTCTCATGCAGATCACAACATACAAACTTTTTCCTTTTGGCATATTTCATGAGACTTCTGATAGAGAAAAAATATACCTCATTATACTAATGAATATTAGTGCATGATTTACAACTTTCACTACTCTTAGGCAAAGATATGTTTGGATTTGCCCTGGTGATCTATGATAAAACTTCATGTTCAGAAAATGTAATTTTTTCTTTTCCATCAACATTTTTAGTCGCGGTAATCTGATTTCCTTGATTCCATAGGCATTTTATAATATTTGGGTTCTGCTTTGTGGCTTGTACTGTAGCTGCATATTCATATTATTTAAATTTTTTTGTTGCATGCTTCTTGTAACGTGCTTTACATGTTCTACAGAAGCTTCATGTTATCATTTTCTTCTGTTGTTGTAGTCTTTATTTTCAGTTTCTTCCTTTCAATTTGTTGTACATTGGTCCTTCATTATAAAGTACCGGCCTATGACTATTCAAACCTCAAATATTTGCCACTGTTTGATACATCATATTACTATCTTCCTTTATTGCTTTGTTAGATCTCAAAATGTGAGATATTTCTTGTAATTGCTTGCATTGTGCTGATATTCCTGAAAGCTCTTCACACACTTGACTATCATGCATCTTCATTCCTTCCTGCTTGGCATGCTGTCCTATGCATCTTTTCATTGAAGAATTCTATGCATTCTCTAGACTCATGTTAAAGAATTATTACATTATGTTATCCCGATAGATTTTACTAATGGAAAACACCATGTTTAGTTTGTTGATTTATGTAATGAATGCCTTTAATGAGGAAGGAAATTTTGCACTTTGAGGTCGCTTTGGCATTCTTCTGTTGTGTTTCTTTGTTGAAGCTGACTCTTAGCCGATGTCATGAAGAAAATATATGGATTGCTGAGGCATTTCTGAAGCCCTTTTGTGTGTTTTTGGTAATGCTAATTTGTTGTTGCTATGAGGAATTTTCTGTAAGATGCCATCAGCTCTAAGAGGAGCATTATCCTCAAAATGCGGGTCTTCAGCATGTTGTGTGCCATTCTTTCATACTGATTTTCATACTTGCGCATGAATGGTTTCTTTGTTCCTTTTCTGAAGATGAAGCCATCATAGTTGATTTTTTAATGCAACCACTATGGAAAAACTTGTTGGAGCTTGATATGTTGTTTGGGATTTCTTGAAGTGATTCATTTGCTGGAAACCCTTACCAAGTTATAGTACCCCTATTATTTGCCACACTTTTGTCTTTCTAACTTGGAGCTATAGTTACATCGCCAAATCGCATATCAATGCCATGTTTTGATTGATACTCCCCCTTCATATTTCTTTTGCTGAATTAAAATCTGGAGCTCGAATCCCCATTTGCTTGTTGTACATGTTCATAAATAACTTCATAATATAGATTTTTTAGTCTATTCATCTTTTCTATCCTATTGCATATCTTATGAGGTTAAAGCACAGGCTCGTGACACTCACAAATGGTTTTATTTCTTTTAGCACTAAATGCCAATACCACTACTTGTTTTCTTTCATGATGGAATGCATTGGTAGATAGATATGTAGTCGTAGAGATAGGCAGTCATTGCTTAGATCCCTCGAGATTTAACATCAGTTGCTTTTATGTTTTGTAGATGTTGGAGATCATGGAGCTTGGAGCTGGAAGGGTGTGACAGGGATGTTGGGAACACATATCCAATTTATAACCAATCAAAGCAATAGGAAATGACTGGTTATCTCTATCACTATTTCTTTTGTGCATATGCATTTCTATTTATGTATTTCCTTATGAAATAAACCTAGCTAATTAGACTCACAGCTTGTGTGAGATCTTCTCTAATCAACATGTTAATTCATTTCATACTTTGTAAAAAAAATGAAAATTGTACATATCAGTTGATGATCTATACAATGAACATTGAATCTCTTTTGCTCAGGATTTCATATCTGATTGCAAAAATGATGGAATAGTAATGAATAGAAAATGTATGCTTTCCTTCTGCATGTTACTTGGAGTAGAATTTTCAGCATGTGTAAAATTTGGTAACATGAACAGAGATGGGGATGTTCTCAAAGCATTCTTGACACTGACTCGGTCCATCCATATTCATATTTGAGTTGAGTATGTCAGTCTTTAGGATTTTCCTTCAACAAACATCTTATTTTCATGATCAAGTTCTTATTTTTAGATTTAGCCATAACATTTCCTTGGGGATAGTAATTTGTAGAGAACTTGATTATAACCTTATTATCCAATGCCCATTGGGTAAGGAATATCGATGCAAAAGATGATCCATTATCACAAACTAGGAAGAATGGCATCCCAAATCTAGTAACAATGTGTTCTTCCAAGAAATCTATAACCACCTTTGCCATGCAATTTCTAAAGGTATCATCTTCTATCCAGCATGTGTAATAGTTTGTATCTGTGAGATTGAATGTATGTCTTGTGGATGATGGTGAGTTTATTGGACCAATAAATTCTAGCCCCCATTTTGCAAAAGGGTGTACCTCAAACACTTATTGTAATGGCATTTCCATATGTCTTTCTTTGTTAGCACTAGTTTGACAAATGTGGAAAGTATGCACATGGTCAAAAGTATCCTTGAAGATTGTAGGCCAAAAAAAACTTGATATTAAAACATATGGGCCATAGCTTCTACTGATCCACATCTTGTACCATACTTATCATGAATTTCTCCAAAACCTCTTTTACTTCTTCCTATCCTAGACACTTTAGGTAGATTCCTTCTAGTCCCTTTTATATAGCTTCCTATTTTGGAGTATGTAAGATTTACGCTTCATCTTGAGACCTCTACGCTGGGAACTATTCATCCAATTGGGGTATTAATTTTGTAAAAGATAGTAAAGAATATCTTGATACCAAACATCTATTATTATACCTTGATCAATATCAACTTGAGATAATATAATCTTCTTTTGTTGGTCTTCTATGCTGATTTCATCATCAAATTTGAATTTATTCTAATTTTTGTTCTTATTATCGACTATCATCTTCATCAATCCTTGTCCTCTCACCAACTTCATTGGTTGAATCTCTAAATTAAACTCTTGTAGTATTTCCATCCATTTTCCTTGTCTTTTTCTCAATTAATTTTTCATTAGTAATGTCTTAACCACTAGATCAGGCACAATTGCATACACCTTGCTCTTTAGTATTTAATGGTGGAATTTCTTTATATCCCTTGTCAAATAAAAATACTATTTGTTAAGATTAGAATAGTTCAACTCAACATTCTTTAGAGAAAAAATCATGAAAGTAATGGGTCTTTCATCCTCTTTGTCTTTCTTCTGTGTAAGAATCCCAACACATGAATGTTCTAAAGCAAAAGAGTATATTTTAAATGGTAGCTCATAATCTAGACTAGCAAGTACTAGAGCTATGGAAATAGCCACTTTGATGTCCTCAAATGATTTCTTAATTTTTGGAACCCATTCTATTTTCACTCCCTTCTTGAGAAAATCATTAAGGGGGCACACTATCTCATCAAATCCACTTATAAACTTTCACCCAAAATGTATCTTTCCAAAGAAAGACTTGAGTTCTTTACAACTATGTGGAGGTGAAAACTTTAGAATGGTTTCAATTCTCTTAGGATGGATGGAGATTCTAGCTTCAAAGACAATGTGACCTAGGATCTTTCCTTTAGTGACCCCAAATGAACACTTCTTAGGATTAGGTGATATGTCGTATTTTTGACACCTATTGAACACTTGTCTTAAATAAACAATAGGAGTACTTTGATCCTTTGAATAGATAATTAAGTCATCCATGTATATGACTATACATTTTTTTTATTAGCCCCTTGAAAGCTTCATCCATGGCTCATTGGAATGTATCCCTTGCATTAATCAACCCAAAGGGAATTCTT
Source organism: Cupressus sempervirens (assembly GCA_028749045.1). Classification (NCBI taxonomy): domain Eukaryota; kingdom Viridiplantae; phylum Streptophyta; class Pinopsida; order Cupressales; family Cupressaceae; genus Cupressus; species Cupressus sempervirens. The sequence continues at coordinate 867,812,142 of CM053792.1, read as the reverse complement.
CTGTAGGAAAAAGTCCCCCATTTTGTCTTGAATGTAGTCTTCAATCTGTCTTCTTCATCAATCATCACCTGGTTGTATCCAAAATATCCATCTAAGAAAGACATCATTTTGGATCCATTGATAATTCTTAATACTTTATCAAGTGAAGGCAAAGGGCAATTATCCTTTTGAGATGCTAGGTTCAAATTACAAAAATCCACACAAAGGTGAATCTCTCCAGTCTTTTTCCTTACGAGAACCAAGCTAGCCACCCATGTAGAATGATAAATGGGGAAGATGATCTTAGCATCAAGTAATTTCTTGACTTCCTTCATTATAAATGGTTCAATAATGGGATTAACAGGTCTTTTGCTTTGTCAAAAATTTTTGGCATCTAGTTTTAATAGAATGTCATATGTGATGATATCAAGATCATATGTTTTGAGTTCTTCATAAATCCAAGCTATAATCACCTAAAAATGGTCATTTAGACTATTAGCCCCCTTCTCAACATTTTGGCTAAATTTAATTAATCATTCACCTAGACCAAATATCAATTAATTTGATTATAAACTATAGTTTGACTATGCTATCCTAAGTTCATTATTTGATTAAAAGAACATGTCCCATTTTAATTAAATAAAAGACCCCATTCTTCTAACCCACTGAAAGTGCACACATAGAGTCCTTTTCTAATTTTCAAATCAAAAGAAAAAGGCTTTGTGACTTTTGTCTTATATGAAAAGTCAACTTATATTCTATTGGTTGACTTGTGTGTGCACATGGATCATTGCTCTCTTTGAATTCCATCGTTGATCATCCACCATCTTCATCTTGATCTCTACCATTTGTACAACTTTAAAAGGGAGAGAGCTTCCCCCTCAAAGGATCCACACTCTTGAGTATTGTTATGCTATAGGTTTACTATTCAAATTCTTGAGAGCTCTTTGTGGAGAACTTCTATTTCTTGTCTACATTCTCTCATCCATGGAATTTTTAGTATATAGCATTCTAGCCTAGTTGCATGTTAATGTAGCTTCCTTACAATAGCTTAGCTCACATAGTAATTAGTTGGACTTGTAACACTTGCATATTGTTTAGAGTAGTTGAATCTTGCATTCCCATTTTAGCTTAGCTTCATCTTGCATTGCATCATTGAGGAATTCCTTATGGACATTTACACCCTCACATCTTGTCTTTGGAATCTCCTATTGCATGGTTTACTAGCAAGAAGTGTATTCCTAAGGCTCAACTAAGAGCTATTTTACTCAAAACATGCTCTCTTGCACTCTGTGGATAGGGAGCTCCAAGCTAGCATCCAAGCATTCTGAATTCAATGGAATCCCTTGGATAGAAGGGTTTGGAAAGGGACACTTTTGAGTGTATATTTTTGGTGCCCACCATGGGGTAGAACATCAGTTTTAGTCCCCTACTCTACTATTTTCATTTGCATTTTTGCTTATTATGTGCACTTTTTTTCTTTTTTAAGTCACAATTTTTGGGTGACATTTTTCCAGTTTTGTACAAAAGTTTTCATAACTCTTGGGTGATACTTTTGTGGAAATAGTGTCACATGACTATACTGCACTCTATCACCCTAGTATAGAAAATTCTATCATCTGGCTTAGGAAGAAATATCACACTGGAAGATTCTATTGTGCTTTCATACTAATAAGTATTGTATGACAATCTTCCAGTAGAAATTATCACCAAACTTGAATTTCTTTTCCTTTTAAGGGGATTTTGTCAGTTTTTTAGTGGCTACTTACTGCTTACTAGTTCTTATAGGTTCTTAGCTATTTTATAGAGGTTCTTGTTTATAGAGTAAATATTGTTTTTTAAGCTAACTTGTGGGGATAACGATTGTGGTTGCAAGGTGTTGTTTTGAAGCATTAACATTGTCTAAATTGCCTAAAAGAATGCAGGTCAAAGCTTCAAATGCACAAGGGCTACTAACAATTGTTTGCAGGGTTGCCCAATGCATAAAAACCCAACTTTCTTGCTTTTTTATTTCATGTGCAACATCTACTAGTTGCTCATTTTTTTAGGCACATTAAACTTGTGATTAAGGTTCTTCAGTGATCAGAGAGTATGCTCTTCACCCTTGCAGTGAATCAAAAATATTGACCCACCTTTGGATTTCAAAAGAAAGTAGATAATTGAATCTTCTTGGTGTGTTTGGGGGAAGCAATCAAAGTAGGAGAGTATGCTCTTCACCCTTGAGGTGAATCATAAATCTTGACCCTTGAGAGTGGATCCATTTTGTGGTAGTTAGGATCCTTTAGAGGGCCTACTCTCAGACAACCTAAGAGGAACGACCCAAGTGGGGACAAAAAAATTACCTGGCTCTTCCAACCCACTATAAACTCAAGGCTATCAAGGACAAAAAACCTTGGTAGACGTAGTGTTTGTCTTCACTTAGTATGAATGCTTATGGGATTTTGACCATAGGGAGATCACTAGGCAAGAACACTTAAGGTTCTCTTGTGGCTGTGAGGTTTGTTACCCACCACAAGATGGGGTGCCCCTTAATTGGGTGCAAGAGAAATATTACAAATGAAAGCCCTTTCTAAACATAGTAGGTTAGTATCTACCCTATTTTATTGCTCAACTTCTTGGTGCAAGGATCGATCCTTGTGGACTACCTGGATCACCCCAAGATGACAAAGCCAATATCTCTTTTGGGAAATCACTTGGTGTGAGGTGAAGGAGCATCAAACATGGGCCAAGTTGTTGAGTAATGAACTGTGACTCTAAGGTAGATTTCTTGGCTACTATTTTTGAATGTGTTGACCAGTGTTAATATTCTTACAAATCAAACATCTCAGTAATATTGGTAGAAAGGTTGTTCTAATATCACAAGTGCGTGTTGGAAAGATTGTTTTTACCCTTGTTCAACTATTTGAGACATGTTAAGACCCCTACTACTTGCAAACCTTATTGATAAATGACATAAACTAAAGTCTCACACTGTCTGATCCAAAAATTACCTGATTGTCAAACTAAAACACAAATTTTTGGAGTCAAAACTAGTCCTTTTTTGTACAAAAACTAGCACTTTAATGCATTTTCTCTAGCAAAATATCGTGTGATAGTATTTTCACAAAATTGTGTCACCCTCTTATTGTAAGGTCTATCATCCTATTATACTGAGTTCTATTGTCCTACCTTGTGCAAACTATAGCCCATAAGAAAAGTATTGCATGTGTGTGCTAAACTGTGTTGTACAACATCTTATGCTATCTCATTATTGCGTGGTCTCTAAGAAAATATCACTTGGAATTATTTACTATCAAAATAGGGTCTATGTTCTTATTTTTCTGATTTAGGGTCTTGTCATCCTAGTCCTTCCTGGTTCTAGTTGCACTTCCATTTGTTAGGTGTTATCTGAAGTTGAAAATATGGGTTTAGTTTGTTAGATGTAGGTCTTGAAACATCATTGATGAATCACTTGTCAAAATCTAGTTACTATTCTATATTATCTACTTGCTATTGAGCTTCTTGCTCACTTTCTTGGCTCAAGTCACTAGTGTTGTAAATTCTTGAGCACTATTTGATAAGCCACCTATTATACTTTGACAAGTGACTAATCTTGATTGCAAGAGCTTCAAATTTGACATACTTTTCTTATCCTATTAAGAAAAGATGAGTCCTTACATGCCAGTTACAACTAGATTTCAAGTTGGGAGTGGTAGTCATACCCCCTTTGTCTTCAATAAATTGGAAATCCCACCTAGATGTCCTTGTGGATAACCTTGTGTGGAGGACCCTGAACCTACTCAAATGAAAACAACCAATGTTAGATATAATCCACTTTATAGTTTTGAAAACCTGTTTGGTACACCCTTTGAGATACCTAAGGGTAAGAATAGTTTGGTCACCATGGTGCATGTTGATGAAGTCCAATGATGCTTAGAAGAACAAGCGCATGAAAATCAAAGGATCCTAGAAGCCATGTACACTAGAGAGAAAGAACATCAACAAGTTGAAAATGATAACCATACCCACCATGAATGGAACAAGGAGACTTGCTCTTGAAATCCTTTTAATGGAATTTATGGAAACAACACACCTCCAACAACTCCAGGAGTCACTATGGGCACATTGCCTTCCCATCATGAAAGCAATGAAGAAGTAACTAGCGAGGATGTTATAAAATTTCAATAAGATGGCTTTGCTAAAAAACTGATGCTTAGAGCTTTAGAGGAAAATGGAGACCAATACTTCTGATACGTGGTAGAAAGAGGATGGAAACTCCTCAAGATTTTGATGTAGAATGCATAATTCAAAAACAAGAACCCACTGAAGCTAAAATCTTAAGGGAAGAAATACAAGAATTGAGGAAATAATTTGCACAATTGCAAACTTCAAAAGAACCACCCAAAAATTCATTTGTCGAATCAATATATGCTCTTCCATTTCATAGGAGTCTATTCATGCTACAATTTCCTAAGGATATAGAGGTTCCTATGTATGACAAATACAATGGAAATGGTGATCCTCATGATCATGTGAGGCATTTTTATGCTCATAGCATGGATTTTATGCATGAAAACACCTTTCTTATGCATCTGTTTCCCAGTGTAACGCCTCACCAAGGGATCCAAAGAATTAACCTAAAGTTTCACTAAGTTTGGTAGCATTTTTTTTTTTTGAAACATGAAAGTGAAACCATTCATAACATAGTAGCGAAAATAATAACAATATTTAACTAAAAGTGTACATGAACATACATAACAGGTTATATTCCTTAAGGATCCCTTAACGTTGAATCACTTTTAATTAACTAATATTAATTCCATCTAATACCACATCTACATGAAATAATAATGAAAAGTCCAATGTTCTTAAAACAATATACTTTGGTTCCAAATGTCCCTTAACAATTTACATTTCTGAATGCTCAATCATCCACTGTACATGCCACAAGGTATAAAAGGCTTAAAAGAATATACATGTGTGAAATAAAGTACATCATCCTATTCTAATCCATGATGCAAGTGCAATGAAGTAAATGAAACCATATTTGATACATGATACATCATCATAGAAGATATAAACATCCATCATAAAAGATAACCATACATCACAAACACATAATTAACTAAGTGCATGGCTCCTCCCAACCATAAATAACATCATTAAACCATCGTGGGTCCTAGCCATCCCTCTATGCATAACATCCCAAATCATCGAAGAGATCTTCAGAATTATCATAGTGGGAATGTCACTCCTAAAACATACTACATCATATGCAGAAAGAAATCTAACCATGCTACAACATATGCATAAGAATTCTAATCATGCAAATTAAAACATAAGATAAGTAAATAAAAAAATCTATCATATGCTAATCATCAATATAAGGATACGTGTCCACCATCATAATCCAAGAATAGAATGAAAATAGATGCCAACAAGAATACATCAGCCACGGTGTCTCAGACAGATCTCAAATGGTAAGAGTGAAAAAAGCACTACCACCCAACTGCGTGGAACCTAAATGGTCCACTCCCACCATGCTAAGGAGATAGTCTCAAGTCCCAAATAGGATATCCAATTACATAGCACAAGTAATTTCTAAGTCCAGGCATCCTAAAAGTATACTAACTCAAAGGTTTCAACATAAACCGACATCTAAACCCAGAAGCACACAAGACACACAAAAACCTACTATGTAAGCAAGAAAGTGTCATTACATGGATCATGCTAGAGTTACCCTGGTAGTCTCTCTATAGACCCCGACCCACTAGTGATCCCTATGTGGCCACTAGCATCCTCTCATACTGACGAGGCATACTACGGAATGCAAGGTTGCAACCAAGTGTTCTCTCTACTCCCATCCTAGTCTATACTAGCACTCAAGGCATGGGTGAGAACAAAAAATTATCTTATTAGGTTCATTTAAGTCAGTATTAGGTGTAATGTTTTCACTTATTAAATAACTTGTACAATGAGTTACCTTGGCAGCCACTTAGGGCCCCGACCCCCATTGCAAGCCACTTCTTGACACTACAAGTAGATAACCTACCCTAGGCTTATGGAATCATAAATCACAAAATCATGACAGTCCTATACAAGTGACTAGAAAAAAACCAAAAGATAATCCACAATAAGAGCATCAAATCTCCATGAGCAACTGAAAAGCATCCATTGGTAATCATGACCACGACAGTTCTTTATTGGCAACTAAAGGTGTCAATGATAAATTACAATATCCATCGGTCCTCATCGAGCAACTATATGGTATTCCAAAATAAAACTCAATATCCATGTTAATGATAAATCACAACATCCATTGGTTCTCAACAAGCAACCGAAAAGGCATCTCAAAGCAAATAATACTGAATGAAGACCCCAAATCGTCAAGTCAAATGAATCATAGCATGACATCATCAAGATCAAAACAAACACTTCAGTCCCATCAAGGTGACTGGAAAGTAATCCAAGTATAACTGATTGATGACTCAAAAATGGTTAAGTCAAGTATCTCATAATCATACACCCCAGCTTCACACAAGAAGGCTGGAAAGAAATAACAATCAGTAAATACAAACATCTCATAGAGCATACCATCACATTACCATGGTTGGGTTTTAAAAATATTGAGATCAAAAGACATCATCATGACATCACAATTCATAACCCTTGAGCCTCTGGAAGACATCTTATAACTGGTCAACAAACTAGTCAACCCAAAAACCCAAAACAAATAGCATAGAGAAAACAAAAAATGCAAGCACATGTTTGGGTTTGCTAGAATAAGTTAGTTGAGTTAAGTATGGGGTTCCAGTTTTCATTTTGGAGTTAAATATCAAGTGAAAGAATAATATTTATCTAACCCACGTATTTGTTTTCAATAGGTTAAAGATTCTTTTTCCCCCTTAACTCATTTGAATTAATTTTCTAAAGTGCCCAAAAATAGATTTACTTAGACAATCACCCTTATCATGTATTAATAGGACACATAGAAAATTCAATGTAAACAAATACAATTCCTCCCTAGTTATCTATCCTTCATCTTAATTCCTATTAAATTAAATTTATATTATTAGACTAAAATATTACAAAATGATTAATTATTAAAAGAAGTAATCTATTAATAAAATTTTATTTATAATAAATATATTAGTTAATATTATATAATAATTAATATTTAAAAGTTATTAATATTTAATAATTTTAATAACAATATAATATTAAAATTGAATCACATATATCAATTAAAAGAAGAAGAAGACATAATACACATATTTTAAATCACTATCGCAGTACGCAGAACCCTACTGTCCCAGACAGCAGGTACATTGTACCCCCTATCGTCACAGTACCTACGACGACAGTGAGTACGGGATGTGGGTTTCTTCCCCCCCACAAATTCAATTTAATTTTTTTTTTCTATAACATTTTCAAAAACATTTTTTTCAAAATGAGATAATTTTTTTTAAAGAATGATTTCATTTTAAATGTTTTTCCAGTGTGACGCCTTTAAAAAGCAGCATTTTTTTAAAGAAACACACACACACACACACACACACACACACTCTCTCTCTCTCTCTCTCTCTCTCTCTCTCTCTCTCTCTCTCTCTCTCTCTCTCTCACACACACACACACACACACACACACACACACACACACACACACACACACACACACACACACACACACACACACACATTGCAGATTTTTAATAAACACTATAGCGTTTTAAATGCAAATTTGTAAACATATATGTATATTTTAAAGAGAAAACCTTTACAATAATGCCTGCAAATGTATACATAATTTTTTTTAAAATAAAAAGGGCTTTCCAATTTTATAAGTTAAAATTTTTCCCTATAATGATCGTTCTCTAGATTTACCTATTAATCCCTGTAATAGGTTTGTCCATATGCATCTAAAACCCTATTCCCATAGATTCCTTAGATCTACGCATGTGGGATTTTCTCATATAGGAATTTAACTACCCATGACAAGAATGCATACAACCAAGATATTCAACACATGAAGTCCTCAGAAAGCATTCAGAAGACACGAAGAAGAAAGGAAGAGCAAGAAGCGAAATATCATATGCAAAAATCACGAGTGTCTACTTGGACACTAATGCTAAATCACTTCTCCTCAGAATCTACAGAGAAAGCTCCTTCCTTCTCCAATGTTCACGGATCCACCCCAAACATGCTCTCTCTGAGCTTCTAGGAGTGCCTAAATATAAAGAACTCCCAGGAAGCACCTAGTATGTCTCTAGAAACAACCAGAAGATGAGATAAGCATTAACAACTAAGCACGAGCTTTTTCCAACCTTTTAGATGAGTCACAAGGTTGTAGACACCATGTGCTTAATTCATGCACTAACTCCTGTGTTGTAGACATATGTGCAATCAAGGGGTGCACTTACTCCTAGGTAGACTTATGACTTTTATTTTAATTATTTTATTATTTCTATTATTATTATTTATTTATTATTATTATTAATTTTAATTTCTTTTATTTAATTCTTTTACTCTATTAATTTTTCATTTAATTAATGAAAATCAAAATATCAAAATATCATAACATTATATTAATTTTCCCCAAAATAATTAAATTATTAATTAAATCTTTTAATTTTAGAATTAATTAATAGAAAATTCACCATAGACTTCCAAAATAAAATATGAAAACCCATCATAGAACAATCCAAACAAAATCAGTCTAAGCAGTTAAAATCACGAATTACGTCATCCGACGCATTTGGTAGGTAAAACATCTCAGTTACTTGTCCTACCTTTCTAGGACAAATAGTTTAAGGGTCTAGGATTTGGACTTGAGAATTTATCTCCCCTCTCTTACCATTGAGATAGTACGATAGGGTACGCTCATCCTAGCAATTCAGGGAAGTCGATACCTGGAACTTGCAACTTGCATAAAATCTATGCATGTACATACTATATATATATATGCTAAGCTAAATAGGCAATGGCAGGAAGTGGTGCATCGTGTAGATCCCAACTAGCAGGTGACTATGACTCCCTTCCTTAACCACATCAAAAATGTCATGCATAAGAAAACAAACACGCACACCATACACATGTAAGTATGGGGTAAGTATCCATAAGAAAACACATGTGATAATAAACCATCTAACTAATCATCATCAATAACCAAGAATAATGTAATAATCATCATGCATACATGAAATGTAGAATCTAAGCAATCTCATCATATGTCAGCTAAAACTGTAACACAATATCTAATAGTCTCAAAATAATGCTACTATCCATCAACATATAATTGGCCTAACAGAGTTCGACAATTATAGCAACAATGTAACTAGAAAAATGTAAACGAGGGCAGGCACTACACCCAGGAGTCTAAGAGGGCAAGCTATGGAATGGTTCACCAAATTGAGTCCTCCTCTTAAAAAATTTGACAAACTTGCACAACACTTTATCTAGAAATACTCCTACAACATTCAACATCTTGTAACAGTGTTGGACTTATGCAACATCAAACAAAAATTGGGAGAACCCTTTGCAACATATCTTCAACGATGGAGATCCTTATACTCTTGCTATCCTTGGCAAGTTCCTAAGGTTGAAAAAATTGACATTTTTGTCAATACCCTTGTACCAAAGTTGTACTTTGATATAAGAAACTAATTATTCACATCCTTCAATGCCATGGTTGAGAGTGCATATCACATTGAAGATGTTGCTATAAAAAAAGGAGACATTGTTATAAACAAAGACAAAAACAACAATGGAAATGGTAAAGACAAAGGTAAACCTTGGAATAAAAACAACTATGTTGTCAATAAAGGAGTAGAGGATACTCCTAAGACTAAGGAACCTACATTTAACCTTTCTACTACCATCTATAATACAAAGCAACAACAAAGTGTGAAACCAAAATTATTTGACAAGAGCTCTAAGTTTACCAAGAAATTACGTGTTTATACACCAATGGTGGAGCCTTATGAAGTAAGCTGGTTACTTTACCAGATATTTAGTACTACTATTATTAGGTTGTACATTTAGGATGTGCTATCTCTTTCTGCATTTTGTTCTTCAAAATCAAATATCTATATCTATCACTGCCTACTTGGCTTCTATTTTCTTTGATGTAATGTGTTCCTAGATCGATCACACATTAGTCAAAGAGGGGAAAATATAATCACCTAAAAATGGTTATTTAGACTATTGGCCCCCTTCTCAACATTTTGGCTAAATTTAATTAACCATTCGCCTAGGCCAAATTGCTAATAATCAATTAATTTGATTATAATCTATAGTTTGACTATGCTATCCTAAGTTCATTATTTGATTAAAAGAACATGTCCCCTTTTAATTAAATAAAAGACCTCATTCTTCTAACCCACTTAAAGCACACACATAAAGTCCTTTTCCAATTTTCAAATTAAAAGAAAAAGGCTTTGTGACTTTTGTCTTATATGAAAAGTCAACTTATATTCTATTGGTTGACTTGTGTGTGCACATGGATCACTCCTCTTTTTGAATTCCATCATTGATCATCCACCATATTCATCTTGGTCTCTACCATTTGTACAACTTTAAAAGGGAGAGATCTTTCCCCCTCAAAGGATCCACACTCTTGAGTATTGTTATGCTACAGGTTTACTATTCGAATTCTTGAGAGCTCTTTGTGGATAACCTCTATTTCTTGTCTACATTCTCTCATCCATGGAATTTTTAGTATATATAATTATAGCCTTATTAATGTAATTAGAGCATATATTCCCTTTCTTGAGTGTTGCACACCTTTCCAATGCTTACCATTTTAGAATCTTGATCAATACCTAGATTATATGAATCACATTCCTTGATTCCTATTTCTTTGACTGTTCTCTTGCTAAGTGCTAACTCATTACAATCAAATATACATTCCAACTCAACCATTCTATTAGGAATAGTATTGGTTTTCAAATTAAGAATCTCATCTTCATCTTCAAGTTCTTCATCCTCAAGTTTGTCATCCGAAATGTCATCAATCTCTTGTCCCTTAAAATGGTTGCTGTACATGATAAAATAAAGTATGTGTTGGTCATCTTGGAAAAATTGAAAGTTTGTAATGTTATTTGGGATAGATGAGGCAACAACCAATTCTATTGAAAACCTTTTTAATTTAGTTCTCTTGGCAGGTTGTAATGCATTAGCTAAAATTTCCAAGGTATCTACTACCATGTTTCTCCTTAGGGGGATGTAATTTATGTTCAAAGCTTCAAATTCTTCCATTAGATCCCATACTCTCTTTTGGTAAGCGAGTAATCTCCTATCATTGCAAGAATAAATTTATTTCACTTGTCTAGTCACCAACTGAGAGTCTCCTTCGATTATGAAAGCTTTGACTCCCTTCTCTAATGCAAAGAGAAGTCCATGAATCAAGGCTTCATACTCTACAACATTTTTAGTACATCTAAATTGTAATTGATATGCTGCATTAAAAGACCTACCTTTTGGGTTGATTAATTCAATACCTACACTAGCTCCTAATTTGCATTTAGAGCCATCAAACTTGAGTGTCTATATTGTTTCTTCTTTGGGCTTCCTAGACTTATGCTTGTTTTTCCATAGTTTTTCTTTTACTTGAACCTTAAAGGATTGTTTCTTTGGGATCCATTGTAATCTCTCATGTGGTGGACTTGATTATTTTTCATTGTTTGTCTTTGATATAGGGGTGTATGTTTCTCTTGCTGATATTGAATTTCCCTAATCAATTCTATAATTTTGTCAACTTCATGCTTAGAAGTCCAACCTTGGCCTTTTATGAAACATCTCCTTCTTTGGATCTTAATCATTCCCAGTAGAGGAGAAGACAAACCTCCACCATTTGAAGAGGTATCATTATATGATTCATTGAGATCTTCTACCTCTTCTCCATCCTTCCCTACAACTTTAGATATGTATGTGGACTTGGATTTTCTATGGGTACTTCTTTTGGAATGTGGTCACTCTTTATTTCCATTATCAGAGTTAATACCTAAGCAACCACTTCCTGGTAATGTGAACATTTGAACTCTGAATGACTAACTTTGTGCAATCTACAAAATCTAGGAAGGAGAAACACACTTGGGTCTGCTTCTTCACCTAGGCATTTTAAGTTCACCACCATGTTATCTATGAATTGTGTTACAATCTCTTCTTTTGGAATTGGTATCATGGTCCTTTTAGTTTGATCATCTGATTCTTTAGTTGAACTTGTATCAAAAGCCATCACTTTGTAAGATCCTAAATTAGATTTTAGAAATGCCACCTTGTTTGGTGCATTGTATTCTGTAATCATTATTTTCAAATTTGGCTCAACATCAATCTTGATTTGACCATTCAATCCTTTCCAAAGCAACCATAGTTGAGTAAAATTAGTTGAAAACCATCCTCTTAATCATTTTCTCCACTCTTTTCTTAGTAGAAATTTGTATTTTTAGGAATTTCAACCACATATATATCTATGATGTCTTGAATTTTGGGGTCAACTATCAACTATATCCGAGCATCTTTTAGCACACCAATAACCTTTACTTCCATTTTGTTGAGTTGTATCACTATTTGATTAGAGGGTTGAGGAGTGACTCCCATCATTTGTGCTATCAAGAGTGGCATGACTTTACAAGAAGCTCCTAAATCAATTAGGCAATTGTGAAGATTCTTCCTATATATTTTGATGCTAAGAAAAAAGGGAGGCACCTCAAACTTGTTGTTGAACATAGTTGGTATGGCATTTCAAGCATTGACCTATTGTGATACTATCTTTTGAGGAACAATATTCACATTATGGGGTGCCTACATATGATCAAGAGTTTTCATCAGTACTTCCTATTGATTAGGATAGTTTTGTAGCATGTCAAACATGGACATGTTGGCCTTTGTTCATTTGAAATCCTCCACTACACTATACTTTTTAGTAGACCATGTAGGATTCTTCAATATTGTAGGCACATATCCTTGTTTCTAATTTTTTTTCCCTCCATATAGGGGTCTGATAGGTATTGGATTGTTACTTTCTCTTAGATCTAGAGGAGTTGGTTGTAATGCATGAGGAATACCATTGGTCATGGGTTCCTTTTGACTTCATAAATTATAGGTATTTTGATTATCATTCTAGAAGACAAACACTTCTTTTGGTTGAGTATCTGGCTCTTGACTAAATGGAAAAGAAAATTGTTCATTGGCTTTTTGTTTTGTTCATGTGTTCTATGAAGAATCATACAGTTCTAGCATCATGGCATTGAATTACATAAGAGACTCATTACTATTTCCCTATGAATTTTGATTCACTTTCTGATTTCCATTATAATATGAGTTATCATTGTTAGGCACATTCTAATTATTGTCATACTGATTGATGTCTAGATATTGGGCATTGTTGTTCTTACTATCTGCAAAAATGTTTCCATTGTTTGGATGAGTGTTCCATTGTCAATTATGTCTTTGGAAGCTATTGTTTCCATCAGGAGGATTAAAATTGTTTCGTCCATTGTTGTTTCTTACATTGTTATTTCCTACATTGCTATTTCTATTGAAATTCCTATTGCAGTTTTGACCATAATTGTTGTTGTTGTAAGGACTGACATTTGTTCTTTGAAAGTTTTTAGTCTATCCTTGTGATAACCTCAAATGGGTTAGCTCATTAGTAATTTGAGACATGGTCTTCTTCATTTGACCAAGCTTAGATGCAACATTATTCTCTATTTCAATGGATGTTGCTTCTTTTTGCTCAAAGAAAGCAGCCTTTGGAGGTTCATATCCTAGGTATGTTAAATCTAGAACTTGTGGAGTAGGTGCCTATTGTAGTGGAGTTAGAATCGTTGGTATGAATTGGCTAGGCATCACTAGTTCTCCAACAAGATATGTTGGTATTGTGGTAATAGCTTGAGCTAGGGGCATCAATCCTCCTCCATTAGGATTGGCTTGTTTCGTGAAGGTAATTACTTCCAAGAAGACCTTGTCCAATGTGTCGATATTTGTAGTAGGAAGTCTTCTTAGGAAAATAGCCATAAGATGGTCCACAAAATTTTGACAAATCTGAATTGTAGCTTCAATTGATATAGTTTATGGTGTTTCTAGCTTGCGATATGCCATATGAAAGTGATGATTGAAGCATGGAATTATTTCAGATGGGTCCCTTTTGATTGATATGAATTAATGATGTATCACAACTGTGTTGATGAAAGTTTTGAATTATTCCAAGAACAATTTTTTGAAACTGTCACTAGTAGAATTTGGGCAAATAAATGACTATGTGACTAAAAATTCTTGTCACATGACTAAAAATTTTAGTCACAAGACTAAAAGTGATCCAATTGTACTACTTTTTTCCAATTCATAATTATAAATGAGTAAATAGATGACTAACTTGGTCATTGGGTAAAATCACAAGGTTAGATAAATTAAAATGATTAAATAAATGAGCAAATAAATGACTAAATGAATGATTAATGTTTTTCATACAATAAAACTTGATAAATTTAGCATAAATGATATATATGACATAATTTTAAGATTCCCCCCTATTTTTCTCTATCTTTTATATTGTATGTTTGGCCTTTGAGAACAAATAGTAATAATTTTTTTCTTAATACTAATATTTTATGGATAGTGAAAAAGTGGAACTTGATAAAAAACAATTAAGGAGAAATATGTGAAAGATTGATATACAAAATAACTATTTAAAATATTATATGTGTGTGTGTGTGTATTTTTAAAATTTATTTTCAAATTGATGATAATTAAAGTTGTTTCAAAGTTCGGATTTAGATCTAATAGATTAAAGTTTTTAATAAGTTAGAGTATTATTTTTATACATTATTATATATAATTATAATATACTAAATTGAGTAATAAATTAAATTAGGGCTCATTTGATTGCTGGAATAGGAATATGAAATCAGGAATATGTTTTCTATTCTCCATTTGGTGTGCCAATTGGAACAAGGAATATGAATACATATTCCTATTTTACCCCTAAAATGAGCTTATGTCCATTCCAAAAAATAGTTGCTATTGGAATAGGCCATTCATGTTCTCAATATGCATTCCTATTCCCAATTCCTATGCTTGCAACCAAATGGGCCCTTAGTGTATCATTATTTGTATTAGGATTGTATAATATTTATAATATTGGTGATATTTTTTTCTTGTAGGATCTATTGTATAACAATTTTTAAGCATCATCATTTCAAATTATACTACATGGTTCATCATCAAGCTGGAGGAGAGTAGAGGAAATGAAAAATATAGATTGCATAACTTAATATGAGTAAATGAGGAGGGAGGTAGAGAAGGTGGACATGGAGACCAAGGGAGAGAAGACAACTAGAAACTCAAAAAATGAGAGAGAGAGAGAGAGAGAGAGAGAGAGGAAAAACATAAAGTAATATGAATTGGATTAAGAGAAAATGATTTAACATAACAATAAATAATAATTCATTTATTAAGTCTTACATTAAATCTCATATTATTTTATACTAAAGAATGAAACAAATGCACAAACATCCAAACTAAAGTAAAGTAAAGCAATATCTACAAACACAAAAGGAGGAATTAATTTAATGTATATTTAGCTTAGGAATTAATAGATTTTATTTGTATTTTAGGTAATAATATTATAAATTCAAAAGAGAGAATCAATATATGAATTATTAATAATTCATATATTTATTCTTTCTCTCTTTTCAATTCATACTATTTTATCATTTTTGTTTTTCCTTTTCTTTTGAATTAGGCTTTTATATATGTATTCTTTTGTTATTCTTTTGATTGTGATGTTTTCTTTAGTGTAGTATTATATTCAATTTTAAAAATAAAAATAATATGAGTAAATGAATTGACGTTGATATTATTTCTATTAATTCCTTTCACATTATTTTTACTTTTAGTTTGTGTTATACAATCAATTCTAATTTACTTTTAGTTTTACTCTTATGGGCCAAAGTCAAGATTATTTATTATTTATTATTATTTTTATTTGTTGAGAATAATAATTATTGTGTGTTAAGTTTTAGTGAACTCAAATAAGAGGCTCATAATTTACAAATGTGTTGTCTCTTGTCTATATTATATATATATATATATTTTACAATTTTTCTTGTTTAGTTTAATAATAATTCTACACTAACATATAATATATATTAAATGATATTAATATTTTTATTATTGAAACAATACATTTATTCATTATTGAATCTACATTTACAAATATTGATTTAACTTGATATTTCAAAATTAAATTAAATTTATGTTGATAGATAGTTTATTTCATATACACACTGAAAAAAATAAAAAATAAATTTTTTTTACATCATAATATTATCCATTCTACAACTAATAGAATGCTCTTCTAAAATATACAATTATGATGAATAGCAATCATACTTCCCTCAAACAATGTTGATTGTACTCTACTCAACTAATGTATGACAAATAGGATGACACTATGCATGGCTTGAGATCACATCAGATGTGGATGAAGTATTCAATTTTTAATTGGTGCAAGGTAATTTATGAGCCCATTAATTGACTTGTTTTTTTTATAAAAACCCTAATAACTATATCTGTAATCTAGAAACCTTGCTTAGCAAATAAAAATTCAATTTTTTTAGTCTCATAGGAAATCTCCTCCTCTAACACCATAAAGAAAAGGGATGAAGCATATTTGTTTCAAACCCTACCTACCCTTGTGGGTGGAGTTAGACATAATATGAATCTTTAGAAGATCTACGATCTGGAGCATAACAATTGCCAATAGGAGGGTATCTGATATCCCTAGTAATCTATCATATATTATTCCTGGAAACCCCACAACAAGCATCTAAAATATTAGGGTAATATGCTCGTCATAGTGGGCATTGCATGCATATGAAACTCCTTTACATAGATGGAGTTGCAAAGAGCTTCCTGCTATTTTGAAAAAAATTAGAAGTGATTTATTTAAGTATATTTGACAAAAATAATCTAAATATATAAATGCTTTATTAAAATATATTTGTTAACAATAATCTAAACATGTATTTTCAAACCAATCTAAATGATTATGAATATTTACAAATCATTTGATTGAAATATATTAGAAAAGTTTTTGTAAATTAATCATGACAATACTAGTTTCACAACATTCATCTAAGGTCATACATTTAGCAGGCCATATGAGAAATCTTGAAATTTAAACCATCAGTTTTCTTCACACGTTCACACCTTGACTTAGAAAACAAAGTAACTACTTTGGCCACCCATAGGGGGTTGTCAATTACTTAAATTGAGTAATTTCCATGCAAATTTTGAGTTACAAATTTTCCAAACTTGGAATTGCATAATATCTCAAATATGTCTTTGAGAGTGTTGGTGTTCTCTACAACACCCTTAGCTATTCTATTACATTTGAGGGATGTCATGATTTTCACATACTTTCACTTTTGAGATTGAAATAAGTGTAATTTATACTTTGTCTTGTAAAAAATGACACTTGGATCCATCATTAGATTGGACCATAGTTTTAGGATGCCATCAAAGTCATCTTGTAGGATCAAATTTTATCTTTGGCCGAATTCCCAAGCCCCATAGAGATTTGGTTCAATTAGCCCAGGATGACAACATGACTTGGGAAACACTATCTGAGTCATTTATACATTTCCTTTAACAATCAGTATTAAAGGCTAGTTAGAGATAAGTTTTAGTATTTTCATTGACTTGCCAGAAATTAAACCCAAGACCTCTACTAAATATTAAAACTATAGATGCTTGAAGTGATTCCAACAAGAGATACTAAGGGATATGTTCATGTAAACCATTTTGAGTGGATCTAAACTTTTATTTGAAATATGCACAAGAATATCTTGCTTACCAGTTATGAAAAGGACCAATAAAATATCACATTTTCATATCCTTGAGGGTATAATTTTTTCCTTCACTCTTTAGGCTTTGTCTTCTTTTGCCACAATGTTTGTGACGTATTTCATAGTTGACAATTGTGATGAAATAAAGCTGGTCAATCTAATTTAGAAGACTACCAAAGATAACCACTTATAAACTTAAACCAATTACAATAACAATAAAAAAATAGTGGATGAATAGTAGAAGGCAATTTTTCAATAGGTCACAAACAAACAAACACAAGGACCTAAGCAGGTTGGATTCTACATAGCTAACATGCGTTTGGCAGAAGTTAGAATATGAAGCTTATCTTGATAAAGAAATTCTACTAGCTATTGGTTGTTCTGAATGCATAATCCTATAAGTACTCATGGAGAAGATGCAAAGATGAAGCTAAAACATACATAATGTAGCTCTCAAATTTTTCCATGTTTTGTATTTTCTAGTCTAACTCTAGATCGATTATGACTCTCAATTTTCTCCATGTTTTGCATTTCCCATTCTAACTCTAGATTAATTATGAGGTAGTCCACTCTATTTTTGAGTACTTGGATTTCCTCCTCCACACCTCTGAGAGCATATATATCCCATTATTTATGACATCTTCTAGAGCCCTTAAAGGTAAAAGAAGCATCATCCCCTCATCCCCATTATCCTTGACTCTTGAATGTCAGTCATTTAAACATGAAATATTACTTTGTTTTAACTTCCCTTTTACAAAAAAGGGCAATGCAATCAGAATTTTTGTTCAGTTATGGTTCTCTGTATTTATGATTAACATCTTGTTTCTAATGTTCTATTGAACATGAATATAAAATCTCAATAAGTGATGATGAGTACATGATACCAATTCAAAAACAATATTTGTGTTAAAAATGTGTTGTAAAAAGATTTACAATAAGAATACTAAGACTAGTAATTTTGGATTTGGTATTTGGACACAAAAACTACGTATATTTTCAAGTTCTAAAGTTTTAATAAACTTTTTACAAATGTTTGTGTCCTTTAACATTCCACTTCTTGCTCTGAAACAATTTGAAAGTAGAGAGAGAAACTTTTACATCCACTGATTGCACTTGATTGAAACTTTATTTTTTAAATGTATTTAAAAAATTAATCTTGAGTGTATGCTTCATAATTTGATGACTCCTCTTTAGATGTAGAAGTAGGCTTCTCTTTTTTGGTAGCAGAAGTTAATGACCCCTTAGGATCTTAAAAATATTTTAGTTTACTAGTATCCTTCAAGGCTAAGGAATTTGGTATCTAATTGAGTTTTTTACTACATTTTTGTGAAGGGTATTGCCCATATTTGTAAGGGTTTTTTTCTAGGTCAATGGGAGATACAAGAACAATTTTTTATGGTTTCAAATTAGTATGAATAATAGAAAGCTCATTTATATAGTCTAATCCTTTCAAGATATAATAGAAAATTTCCTTTGTCATATTTAATTATAAGCCTTTATAACCATACTACTTAATAAGAGAGAGACAATTGTCACCCAAAAACTATATCCATTGGGACTGTTGAGCATGAAATAATCAACCAACTTGACAACACGTTTCTTGTTCTGCACATCACCATGTTAAATTTCTTTGAGAATTTTGATTTGATCAAGTGTTGCCTCAATGAAACTTAATACAATCTTTTGCACCATAATTACAACATGTCTCTATATGTTGAGAACTAATCAAATGAAAGTTAGAGAAAATGAACATAAAAAAAAAAGTGAAGATTCAAAGGCTTGAAACACTTTAGAGAATACCATTCACATTATGAAAAACAAGCCAATTTGATAAAATTCACTTCAGGAAATTTCAAGCACACTACCTTATTTTATTGAAAGATTGGAGTGACAAATAGAGACTTCCAAACACATTTTAAAGCTAATTTTGTCAAGAAGAATCTGATTGAATTAAACAAGCAAATACTACATTAAAATCTACTCTTCTCAAAGCTGATTGTCTTCACTAATTTGAAACTTAAGATGGTGCAAAACTTCCCCACTTCACCATTTACCTTCTTTGGATTTTTTTTTCATTGAACTAGATGGGTAGTTATTATTTCTTTTAATTTTCTTTCTCTAAATTTATATTTGGTTCAAAAATTATGATCAACTTCTCATAATGCCCTTGCCCAAGAACATTTACATCTTCAAGAAAATTGTGGTAATGAGGTTGTGCCAATAAACCCATCCAAGATGTGATAATTATGGCATAGAACTAAAAGTAGAAGGTGATTTAGTTTATCTAGAAGTCTCCCCACTGGTATTACAACCTTTTTTAGATAACATCAACCTATGTATATCTCCTTTATTATAAATACTACTTAATGGTTTAACCTCAATGCATTGATGGTTATGTGCAAATAGATTCTTTCATTTGATCATTAAAGTTATGCTGTAAGAATGTAATTTAGTTTTCATTCTCCTCGGAATAGAATTTTGTTTTTCACTCTCCTAGGAATAGAATTTTGTGTAGAATTTTCTTTAATCATGCTTTTAGTTTTAGTAAATTCATCATATCAAAGGAAATTATTGAAAATCTATATGAAATATTTAAAGGATATAAGGGTTATTATTTGTGAAATATAACTATTGGGAACTTTAAGGACATAGTTGTCAATGATTTATGCTTGAGAAAAATTATGAACATATGATAAGGTAATAATAAATAGGTAGTAACAAATTACTCAAAATGACCAACACCATGGATGACCTAGTTGCATAGTTTGGAGCTATTCAAAATGAGAAAACATCATCTACTGACAACTTGTAAGTTGTGACCATGTTTCTTTGGAGATTAAAAAGGAAACTGCAAGCAAGACCCTTGAATCAATGAAAGCTTCTCAAATTTCATTTGAAGAGAAGAAACTTCAAATTCATACTATGCTAATACATCCCATCTTCCTATTCCAATTCCATAATTAGTAGAATTCAAAGTTTTACACTTTGACATAGGTGTGGCCGGTGAAAGAATTTCTCCAAGCATTGAAACTAGAATAATGATTCACAAAGATTGATTACTGATTTACTAGTTCCTACCAACAACCCACCTTGCCTAGATCACTAGGTTGGAACAACTCTACATTGGAAAATATCATCTATAGAAGTCTTAGTAGATAAGACAAAATTTTCTCTAGGATTGGAAATAAAAGCTATAAGTTAAACTATAGAATCAAGACGATATTTATAATTCTTATTTAACTGGGAATAAAGCTCACGTGAAAGAGACAAATTCAATCTTGATATTACAATTACAAAAGTTGAAGCACCAAAAGCAACCTCAAAATTTAACAAAGTAGTAGCGACACATTTTTTTAAACCTATTATAGAATTAAAAAATAGTGATTCACTAGGAACAACTCACACCAAGACTATCCTAGAATAGCAAGATGGAGATGATCAACTTGAGAGACGTCACATGTAAAAGGCTCAAATATTGTGACGCAAGTTTCTACAAAGATTGAAAAAGAAACTTCAAGTGAGACTCTCTAATCAACATGAGATTTACAAATCCCACTTGAAGAGAAATAAACCTCAAGTTTACAGAAATGAATAATGTAGTCTAATATTTTAAATTACAAGATTTGAAGAGGAAAATGCCTCAAGATCATATGAAACTAATAAATATGATATTACAGTTCCAATTCTAAAAGTTGAAGAGGAAGATGCCTCACACTTAAGGGAAATTGATAAATCTAGTCTCATAATTCCAATTCCAGAAGATGTATCAACTTTTGACATGGCTGTAGATGTCCATGAGGATGGTTCTAGCTAGGAAAATAGGGAATATAAAATTAGGGGGAGATGCCTGCAACCCTATACCTAAAGAAGAAGTTACTCTAAATGGGCAATTATCAGGATTAGATAAATTAGTAGCTATGTAACATGTTTCTAGGGGTTTAAATAAAAATTGCAAATGAGAGTACTAAATCAACTAGAGATTTTCAACATTCATTCAAAAAGGAGGAAGACTCAAAGTCATATGATATTGATGAATCAAGTATTGTAGTTCCAATTTTGGATTAGGAAGATCATCAATCATTGTTTGTGTCTACCTCGAGAATAATATCCCTTATGGTTTCTTAATCACCTAATCCATAGTTTTTGAGGGCTTGCTCCAATTCTTCCTATGTAATGCACCTATTATTATCATTATCAAAATATTGAAAGGAAAAATATACATGGTCTTTTTTGTCCATTATGTTCACATAATCTATGGTAGTGATAAATTCAAGGTAATCAATGGTTTCATTCTCATCTATATCTATAGTGTCCATCAATTGCCTAACTTCTAGGTGAGAGAGTTTAGACCCTAATCTTGCAAGGTTGGTGTAGATTTTAGAGGTGCAAATTGGACATTACAATTATTGTCATTATCTCCTTTTGCACACCAATAGAAAGTCATCATATCTAACAAAGCTCAAGGATAGTCTGGAAGATGGGTTGGCCTTACACCCATATTAACCACTAAAATTGCTGCTTGGACCATTCTCATGTTCTAGAAGGGAAGCATGACTATTATGAGATCCCATAAAATAATTCCAAAACCATACATAACCACTTTGTAATTGTATGAGATCTATATTGGATCATTTCTAGAGACATCTAGTTATATGTTCCAATCTTTGGAGTCATCTTGTTAGTCTATAATTCAATTAGACAATGACCCCAAAATTTAAAATCTTAATAGACTTATTTGTGACTATTAGAAGATTTTTAAACTCTAGATCCCTATGAATAAATCTAAGACTCTGCAGATACCTCATGCCTCTTACCACATCCAATGCCTGCTTCAGAGCCATCTTGAGAGGTACAACTCAACTTTGTCTCCTTGCCAATAAATATTGCAAAGAGCTACTCTTGGCATATTCTATCACAAAACACCAAACCATGGGATTCCTACACATTTATAACAATATTTCTCATCATACAATTGACAAATGCAAGTGTAGCTAGCTCCCTTGGAACATTTTTTTGATTCAAATGATAATAATCTTCTTGGACATGTTAGATGTTTATAGAATGTATAGTGAACTGATATCTACTAGTGTAGTAGAGGGTGGTCCATTTGCTTCTAAAATGTCATTTGTTAAACTCCTAAGGTCTATGAAGAGGGAAACTCTCAAATTAATTGAAACATTTGCAAACAAAGTAGAATATCAACCCCATATTGGAAATCATTTTTTGCCCCCAATGATGGATTCTATTCTGGGTGACTATGCATGGATTAAAATAGGAAAATATGACTACATGATTACATGATTACAACATTTATATTTTAGCCACAAATAGTCTCCACTATAATACCTATAGCATTAACTTTCTTAATTTTAATTCCATAATTTATGTATAGATTGTGGTCTAAATTATTTTGAATTTCATAAATCAAGTTGTAAAGTTTCTGGTTAATATTTGTATAGAGTTAATTTTAAAAAATTAAAATTTTAGATCACACCATGATTTAATTTTTGTGATTAGATCCCTGTGAATAAATCCAAGACTTTGTAGATACTCCATGCCTCTTACCACATCCAATGCCTACTTTGAAGCCATCTTGAGAGGTACAACTCAACTTTTTCTCCTTTCCAAGAAAATTAAAAAGAGCTACTCTTGGCATATTTTATCACAAAATACCAAACCATGGGATTCCTACACATTTATAACAATAGTTCTCATCATACAACTGACAAATGCAAGTGTAGCTAGCTCCCTTGGAATATTTTTTTGATTCAAATAATCATAATCTTCTTGGACATGCTAAATTTTTATAGAATGTATAGTGAAATGATATCTACTAGTATAGTAGAGGGTGGTCCATTTGCTTCTAAAATGCCATTTGTTAAACTCCTAAGGTCTGTGAAGAGGGAAACACTCAGATTGATCGAAACATTTGTAGACAAAGTAGAAGATCAACCCCATATTGGAAATCAATTTCTACCCCCTATGATGGATTTTGTTTTGGGTGACTATGCATGGATTAAAATAGGAAAATATATTGCATGATTATACAATTACAACATTTATATTCTAGCCGCAAATAGTCTCCACTATAATACCTATAGCATTAGCTTCCTTAATTTTAATTCCATAATTTATGTATAGATTGTGGTCTAAATTATTTTAAATTTCATAAATCAAATTGTAAAGTTTCTAGTTAATAATTGTATAGGGTTAATTTTGACAAGTAGATTTAATTTTGTGATTATGATATTTTTGTCTTCTATTCTAGTCTTATATTTTTTATTCTTTTTGCTAGTGGTCACTATGTTTCTTTTCAACTATGGTTTTTTTATCATTTTGAGTAAATGACATCATTTAGGAAGGACAAATATTGATACTTAATCTATTTTTGTTTTTTAGATGCTTTGTGGTGACAACTTCTGCTTGAAGTTGTTCTAGAAGTGGATGGTGCAAGAAAAGAACTATGCAAAATGTAGAAATACCACTCCTCCCAAGATGTACTCTTAGCCTTAAATTGGTTCAACCCTTGTAATCACTATTCATATGAGAAAAGATGTCCTATTTGATCATTTCATAAGGTCTATTTGTATTATTTTTAGGGTGATCATGCAATTGGATTTCCAGAGGGCAGACTGGGTTCTAGAGATTTCTATAGGTATTTAATTTATTACCATAGATTTATATGATGAGTAACTTTGCTTTGTTGAAATAATTTTTTGTAATATTAAAATTAAAAGTAAAAACCCTACCGTTATGAATGTTGATACCAGGAACTAGACTTCAATAAACACAATCAAAATTTATTAAAAAATACTAAAACAAAATCACAATTGAGCTAGAAGTAGCTCCTTTGGAATAGGGCTTGATTAATTTAGAAACAAAATCAAGAAAGAACTTTTACTTGGTCATTCTATTTCAATTTTTTGTAATGATTATTGATGTATTCTCTAAGATGTAATCCAATTTTTAAATCTATTTTCGTATTAAAATTTGAGCTATGTCAATTTGGATGCATTTGGGTATGTTCATGTATACATGAAAAAATATTAAAGAAGTATACAAAATTAAATCATTTGATAGTATTAAAACTTTGAGACATTATTGGCTGGAAAAAAACTTAAATATGGAATAGTGCTTTATCATAAATCTAAGACATGTAAGGAAAAAATAGACATGTTTTTTCTATTGTCAAGAATAACATTTAATAAATATTCATTAGTTTATTAACAACAAGAACCACAATATGTAGTTAGAACCTTATGACTGCTCCTATAGATTTAGATCCTCACCAACACCTTCCCTAGGCACTTCCAAGCTCTGCAACTATCAACTGAGTACAACTATAATTGTTTTTTCATTATGAAGGCTGCATTCATTTCCTACATATGATGTAGCTTCCCTACACCATCGATAGTCATGCCTAGACTGCTATCATCCATTGAACTTTTTCAAGCTTCAATCAATTAGTATTATGGTCCCTAATTGCTGTCACCTTCAAGTTCATAAACAGGTCGACCTTCATGCTAAATGTGATTTCTATAAATGAAACATCAAGTGTATTTACTAGTTTTTAAATCTTTTAGATGCATATAGGAAGTGCATCCACATGGGGTTGATTTTTCTTCCTGTACTCATATGGATGCATCTCACCTCAAAATCTATGCTTGAAGGCATCTACATCTAGAGATAAGGGGTTAATGTACAAATATGGTAACTGAACTAACATTTGTTGCCATCAACTAATTATAATTCTGAAACCTATTGAGACTCTTCATGGCCTTATTCAGATTTTTTTTTTGTTTGAAATGATAATAACTTGAATAAGAATATTGCAATGTTTATGACTGTGAGGTTTCCAATCTTTGACACTATTGCATGATGCACAATGAATAATGTTCTCATTTAATTTATGTTTTTTTGGGAGCTTTTTAATTATTATTTCTCAAATAAATTCTAATTAAAAGAGCTGGACCATGCCCATATTTTTGAAATCTAAACATTTGACTTTGAATCTAAAGTTTATTTGGTCCTATGCTTTTAACAAGTTTATTTATTTCTTTTACTATTTTCATTGATAAATGAATTTCTATGCAATGTTTTACATCATGCATTTAGAATTTTGCACTTGTGTATTTCATCTTATTCATGGAAGATATTTTGGTTTGCATTTTATTATGATTATATATGACTTCAAGAGTATGGGTGTCACCTTTCATCCATTGGCATAATTGCAACTGAGATCCTTGTTTATACCTAACTATGGTACTATGTGGCTCCTCCAGATAGACAATTATGTTATAGTTTTGATATGTTTTTCTATCCCAATCCACATTTTCTAAAAAAGTGTTTGAAATTTATTCATGCTATAATGGAACTGTTGTCTTCAAGTTTTCTAAGGTGAGAAAAAACTACACATGAGTATTCAACATAGGGGCCAAATAGATCTAACACCACGCCAACAATATAATGTGATAACTAGGTAAAAAAAAGTGATTTAATATGTATTTGTGATGGGGATATTTTAACTTGGTTAAGATAAATTAATGATAATAGGAACAATGAACTTGTTCAATCACTACAAAACTAATGAATTTTTAGTATCCTTTCAAGATTTGAAAGGAGATATTTGGGTGGGAGAAGGTAAAGTTCTGTTACTTCTAAACACTACTACTGGTAAATTATTTTATAATTAAAGGAAATGAATTCATCTCATACTTTCTTATTTAAAGTTCCAACATGTTAAAATTGGATTACAACTTTAGGGATTTTTGGGATGATAAATATATTTCATTAAGTAGAATCGTTCAAAAAATGTGGTTTCTAAATCATTGCCTACTATTTTAAGAGACATAAATTTGGTGCATATTTTAATAAATTGTAAATTACATTTTCTATTGATATAAGATTTTAAAAAAAGTATATTTCCTCTATCTTATGCAACCTCATTAAAAGAATATTCCAAAGACTATCTCCCATCCATGGTATACTGGAAGATCAGGAAGAATCATCATAAATTTTGCACTTTGGTATTTTCCAATATTTTGTATCTAGAGAATTGAACATATTTCTATATTTAAAAAAGTATGTAGATCTTAAGAAAATCCACGTGACCCTCATAAGGTAAATATTGAGATGCTTTTGGAATAACCAATTTAAGATGCAAGGAAGAATATACATATCATATGTATTGTCATCATATGTATTGTTACCATATGTATTGTTATCATATGTATTATTATCATATGCTTTCTTCCTCAAGTTTATTTCCTAATGGAACACATCATATATACTATTTTCCCTTATTGGAATCATTGTTTCAAATCTTAAGACTTTAATATTTTTTTGTCCTTGGCATCTCAAAAACTAATCAATTGTTATCTTGGTAATTCACACCTTTAGTTGGTTCCTGCTGCATTATCTTGTGACTTAATGTAGTTGTGTTGCATTCATAAAGATAGTCCTACCTTATATTGATTAGATGAAATTATGTACATTAATATCGAATTTATTTACATTAAAATTAGCAAAGCTCTTAGATTCAAACAAAAGCCTAATGAACTAGTTGACATTTTTTTAACATTATTTTAAAAGGGTACTAGCTCAATGGAAGTGCACCTAATTACTATTTAATAACAATCAATGATCAAATCAATGAACAAATCAATGATTAAAACAGTTTAGTCACAAATTTGGTTGTGATATTAATGACTGATAATAAACTACCAATGGTCATGTGATCAAAATTGGCCATATATCTACAATTTTTAGTAGTTTATTTAATCATATATTGTTGTTTTTGTACTAGTGTATCCCAGTCTTCGACACATCTTGGTGGTAAATTGACATACCAATTAAAATAAACTTCTCCCAATGAGTATGGGAACAAGTGAAGAACCACATTCTCATTAGCAATTTTCTTTTAGTTGCAAATTTCTTTGAATACCTTGATGTGATATTCAACTGTTATTGTCTCTCTATAGATGAACCTTGGGGAAAATTTCTCAGGATTCTTAGGAAGGTCATTGAGTACACTTGTTAAGTTGATCAATGAGTCTACAAAATTTGCAAAGAAGGCCATCAGTGGAGGATTTGGTAGAATGATGGGTGGTTGGTTTGGAGATAGAATTGAGGAAGATAATGAAATGTTGACTAGAAGTGAGAGAATTTTGGGAAATCACTTGTCACTATGATGATTACCAAAATAACTAAGTTCTAAGAACTTAGGCTCATTATCTAAAGATATCAAAGCTTGTTGAATTAGAGATGTTGGATCAGGATCTTCTAGCTTGTGTCAATTTTGGAAAAAGCTCACCTCTACAAAAGCACACTTTCTCAAAAACATTTCACACTTTGCACACCTTTGGACTGTGATGGACAGAAATTTTCTTGAACTTGTATAAATGTAGAATTTTGACTTTTCAAGTTGTTTTTTTCTATTCTATATGGTTCTAGGACCTCCTTCTAGTGCCACTTTTGTTGAGTTATTTTGCATGATGCTCAATGATAGGAATCCTTTTGAACTCCTCTCTTGAAAAGATAATCTAAGATCAACTCCAAGGTTTTGGGTGATCTTGTAACCTACTAGAATCTGCTCAGTTGAAGATAAATGTGTTTTTTCATAGGGAGGCATTTGCTAGTTCTGACCAATTTTAGATAAGATGTTCAATTTTCTTGCTATTTCAAAATTAACCACAAAAGAGATATTTTTTGGTATTTTCTATTTTAAAAATGAATGCAATCTAACAATGCAACTATATGAATTCCTAATTTAACTAAGTGTTAGCAAAGCAAATACTGCTTCCTAAAATCCAATAATGCAATCATCAAAGGGAATTCAGTAAAAACCAAAAGATGTTTCACTTCTCATCAAATCACAAGGCCACAAAAAGTGCACTAATGTGAGACAAGAAGCTATATGGGAAAAATAGGGTGATCTCTTCTCAAACTCAGTATATCAGGGGAATTCATTAACATGATGCAAACACCAAAACTAAAAGATCGCACAATAAAAAAATCCAAAATTTTCCCAAGTGTCAAATTGAATTTCTAGCTTCTAGGTTTTCTTCCCCTTTATACTAGAGCTATGTTTGGATGCTTGCTCTTGAATTTCTCTATAATCTCGATCACTTGGGAACCTTCTAAAAAATCCAATGCTTTATACTTATCTTTAACTATCTACTGGTAGTTACTAAACTCCATATAAATATCCACAAAATCATCTAGTTTAGTTTCCAACTTTAACAAAACCTCTTTAGTCTTGAATGTTGTCTAAAATCTTCTTCTAATGAAGCATCTTCAAAGGTTTTTCAGAGCTGTTAAACCATTAATTTTATTGGAATGAATTTAGTCCTTGAATCATCTTCAAAAATATTAAGGCATCACTATAATACTTCTTAGCTCCCAAAATATTCTCTTGTGTTTGATCTCTCAACTTCTGAATATCTTCGTGAAATCCTTCCATTACCTTATTCTCGACAACTATCTTTTCAATCCAATCTCCTAGTTTATCAATCTCATCCATTATATACACCTTTGTGATTGTATGATACCTTTGACCCTTTATCATTTAAAGCACTTGAAGGTATTTTCACTTGGTATGAATCTCATCCATCAACCCAAAATCCTGGTCCACTATGGATATCAGTTTATCCACATTAGTTTGAAGATGGTGTAATAGGTTCAAATTAGCCTATATAATTTGTACATCTTTATTCTCAAAATTGTCACGCCATTTTTGACATGCACCCAAAAATAAATCTAATTGTACACTTTCCTTATCTCTCCTCTCTAATGCCACAACAAGACTAATTTCTAGATTATCAAAGTCAATGGGGCCTGTTAGAAAGGCTAGGGTTTCTGTTGCACCAAAACATCAACCTGTTAATGCCTGATACAACCAATAATCTTATAGAACCATAGGAGGTGGTTAAGCCATGTCACAAAACCTACAAGGGACGCTGACCCACTACCAAAAATCCCCCTCCCAACATCACTCACCATGGCCAACAAGATTCAAACCTATGACCAAACTCTGATACCAATTGTTAGAAAGGCCAAGGCTACCATTACACCAAAAGATCAACCTATCAATGCTTGATATAACCAATAGTCTTATAGAACCACAAGAGGTGGTTGAGCCATGTCATAAACCCTACAAGGGACACTGACCCACTACCAATAACGCCCAAAAATTCATGAAAATAGACTCTCAATAGATCATTTTTCTTCCTCAACATTACCAATTCTAACTCATACCTATCCACCTATTTAAAAACTTTTTTCATGCCCATATTGATCAAAACTTTAGTGATGTCTACTATAAGCTTTCCTAGGAGGACCTCCTTGATTTGGTAATCACTAGAAGTCAAATCCTTGATGTTAGCATGTGGAGCAGGGATGATAATATGTGCAAAAAAATCCTAATCTTGGTTCTTCATTATGAAGGCCAAAGTTTGTGCATCACCTATAGGTGGCTTAGGCTTCTTGATAGATTCCACTAGCTCATCCATGCTTTCCTCTTCATTCAAGTTCAGCTACCTCTTTTGTCTAACCATAATGTCCCTCTTTAGCCAAGTTGGTGTAGTGCCCATAAGAGACATGCATTTGGCTAAAGAGGGAGTTTTTCTTGTGATCCCTTTTCCCTTATCACTCCTTTCTAGAGTCTTCTCCTTCTAAGAGAGATCTACATTAAGAGTTTCTATATCTATTGTAGCCACAATTCTTGCCTCTGTAACTTGAGAAGTTTACTAAGGTTCTTCACATAACTACCCCTCTTCTGATACTTCATTAGGTGGCCTTTGTTCCTACTCTTCTCCATGTATTGGTTGTTCTTATTCTTCAGTGATAGGAGGAAATGAAGTGGCTGAATCTTTGTCTAAAAAAGATAAGTTTTCAAATAGTGGGGGTGATGTACCTAGAAACCCTTGTGATTGAGGTGGCACTTGGTTCTAATCCTCCCCCAAAGGTTGGTTTGAAGGTGTATCTAATATCTTATCATCCAACATTTTAGTTCCCATGGGCATAAAATTGAAATTAGACATGTTGAAGGCATTTGTTTCTTGCCCCTCTTATTCTTCAATCCACTGCTGTTGCTTATCTTCAAAAATTGTAACCTAAATAGGTTCCTTAGGAATAGATGATGCCATCATAGTGGAGCTTCTTCTTCTCTCTTCTTGAGAAGCCTTAGCTAAATGAGTCCTATGACTCAAGGGGATATTTTCTTCTTCTTCTTCTTCATCATCTACCTTAGGGATGGTTTTAGGAAATTGAGGGATGGGAATAACCCTCTTTTGTAACTTTGGCCTTCTTGTCCTTCTCACAATAGATCCAACCCTAGCTTTCTTAGTAGCTGAAGGATAGGCTTCTTCATCTTGATTAGGTGGTGTCACTTCCTATGCTCCCTTCTCTGGTTTCTATTCTTATTCCTATTCTTGAGGGGGCACTTGTGTAGTATCTTGAGCTTGAGCTACTTCATCTTGAGGCTCTTCATTCACATGTGCTTGAGCCACCTCTTCTTCAGGCTCTTCAAATTTAGGCTCAACTTTTTTTTGGGACTTTCTTTACCTCTAATTTTTTTCCTTTATCTACTCTAAATTACCCAACATCCCTACCATGTTGATATACCATTTCTAGCCTAAGTGGAGATTTATTAGGGAATGTTGGTATTATAACTTTTGCACCTTTACCCTTTTAAGATATGTTATGACTTGAAAGGTAACAATTTGTGGAACTGGGTCAAGGTTAAAATGATTCTTGATCTAGTCCCTTGTCAATTAAATTATGTGCTTAGCCCTATGGTTTATATTTTCATTTTCATCCCTGTTAATCTCTACATTCATAATCAGCCTATCATATATCTTATCTCGGTCATACAAGGGATCCAAGAAATCTTGAGTGTGTTGTTGATAAGCCTTGAGCATGAAATTTATCTTTAAGGTGCTCCCTACCAAATTTAGAGTCATCCTACAATAATTCCTTATTTAGATATCATACTCATCTATTGCATTCATCCAATGATCTTTGATGGCATCTTTGTGCACAAATTGCTTTATTGCCAAATGTTGAACTCTGCCAATATTGTCAAAATAGGGATGAGGGGAGTTGTAATCTTCCAAGGGATATTGATCCCACTCTAAATCAAAAGTCATAATATCCTACTTTTTCTTTGCCTCAAATGCACCTATAGTAATATGCCATACCCATGTCTTCTTATGCTATTTTTTCACTCTATTATATACAAATGTGAGTTGTCTTGAAATCTCCAATAAAAAGAGCCTATTCAATGGATATCTCAAGAGTTTCTTCAGATTCACTATCATACTAGCCACCCTTAGGTAAGTAAATGTTTTAAATTGGATGTAATAGGCATTAAGCTTTGCAATCCCTGTTGCTACCTCTACTGATATCCTCTTAGCATAATTGCCCTCTATGAATCAAATGATTGCAAGTGTGAAAGCATCATTCACTATCCAAAATTCCTTGCTTTTATCTAAGAGCTTATTCTTTACCAACTAAGGATATACCACATATGGCCAAGCATTGGCATCTTGCATGCTTCCCTTCTTAAACAATCCTAGATAATTAGTTTGTTGCATGACTTTTGTTTTATAATCTATTGGAAAAAGTGAGTTTTGTGTTTTAGACCTGGTCAGTCTCTTTCACAAAATGTTTGAGTCTAGGTACAAATTCTTAAAAGCGAGGTGATCTCTATGAAAGTTTCCCAATACACCTTCTCTTTCTCCATAGCTGGGTGGGTGGTTATTTTTATATTGTAATTTATCGAGTAAGTTAGTATCTAGTTTGATAGAGATAATGTTTCAATCATTATAGATGAAACATGTTCACTATTTGTTTACAACATATTAATGGTTGAAGAAATAAGCTTCATCAAAAAATCTCATATTGCCTTCTCTTCAGTGGGTTTCCAACCCATGAAGGCAAGTTTCCATGAAGGCTCGCTTGGAGGCATGTTTAGCTTAAAGAGATTAAAAAAGTTATATTTTAAAAGTAAATAGAAATTAAAATCTAAGATAAGACTCCTAAATACAATTTAGATTTTTTTATCACTCAAATACTAAGCCTTGGTAGAAAACTTGAAATAGTCTTCTCCCTAGTGGGTTTCCAACCCATGAAGATCATTTTCCACATAAGAGATAAAAGTGAAAAACAAGATGTTAAGTAAACCCAAGTGGATCCTTACACCTTAACTAAACACCCTTAAAAGCCAAAAATACAATTGTCAAAGATTCAACCAATAAAGAAGCTTTGGTAGAAAAATGGAAATTGCCTACTCCTCAGCGAGTTTCCAACCCATGCAAGCAATTTTCTGATTATATAAGAAAAATCAAGTCAACAAGTAGATTTGGCCCCCATACTATATTTAGTGTATGTCTAAATGATATTAGAAGGAATTGAGCCATTGTGAAAGGAAGACATGGTCAAAATCTCACTTGGTAGATTTTTACAAATGGAGTACCCCAATGGAAACTTTCTAAAGTCTAAAGGAAAATGGAAAAGTAAATAATGGTTTTATAGAAAGTTACCAGTATGCTCAATGGAATAGTAAAAAAAACTTTTAAATGTCCATTGAGCCTTTGCATTTACTCTCTAATGGGTATTTCCTTAAATTTCACTGGTGTGGAATAAATTCTAAAGTATAATAGAGGAATCAAAATCCTTATATAAAAAAACACAAGAAGTTAAATGAGTTACCTTGTTACATTGTTTCCTTGACTTCTCATTCTATCAATATGCATAAGCTTTTTGGAAATTAGTGACTATTGTATTTGTTGTACTATCCACTTTTTTGATTCAAAATCTCATTCATAAGCTATGGCCACTAGGTTCATGGGGTTTGATGGTTTGATTAGAATCAAGTCTCAATTGTAGAACATCATAGACACATCCCTCCATTTGTATGATATGACAAATTTCCAAAGGAGGGTAAAATCTGAACAAATTCATCCTATCACTGAGAAGCTTTGAGGATGTGGTTTAGTCAAAGCCATTATTTTCTCAGTTGTAGTCCAAGCCACAAAACTCATTTATGAATGTATTCATCATTACAATCTGGAAACCAAGCAAATAGTTCTGTTGGATAACACTGTGTTGATTTCAATTGATAGGTAGATGGTGGTAAATTGTCTTCATGTGCCAGAGTGAGAGGAGTTCTCTAACTTAATTGTTGATGGGGCTTCCAAAGAATTCTTAGCAAAGAAGATAATATGGAGGAAGGAGATCATGTGAGCATGGTTCTAGACACCACCAAGTGACAAGAGAAAAGTCCCCAAAACTTTGTTCAGAACCAACCTCAAACTGGAGATAATTGACATCTTAGTTCTCCTGCACAGATTGAGTGGTGAAGTAGAAGCCTTAAATTTTATTGAGAAATATTTATTTTTGGTTCAAGTTATATGCTTAGACACCTAGTATATTGATTGGGCACAAGAGGTAAGTGAGATTTTGTCCAGTGCCCTCTAGCCAGCCAAGTTTTACAATTTATTCTACATGTCTTCATTCTTGAGTTACATGTTGGATTCTTTGCAATTATGGCCCGACCATCCAATATTAGAAAATTTTCTTGATGATGTTAAGTCCTATGAGTTTTACCCATATCTCCAATTGGATAATAGTTATGTGGATTATGTAAAGGTGAATGATGCATTTAAATATTACTATGAGAATTTGTAGAGAACTACAAGGCTTCCTAGAAAGGAGATTCTCTCTCAAAGCTATGGCCAATATCAATCAATTCAACTAATATTTTATTTAGTTCTCATCCTTTTCTTATCTATGTCTTGTAACTTTTGATGGTTTTCCCCTAAAGCTACCAATATATTCGAGCAATATGATAGTGTTAATCGAGATTATCTGACAAGATTTGGAGGTGAA
Source organism: Cupressus sempervirens (assembly GCA_028749045.1). Classification (NCBI taxonomy): domain Eukaryota; kingdom Viridiplantae; phylum Streptophyta; class Pinopsida; order Cupressales; family Cupressaceae; genus Cupressus; species Cupressus sempervirens. The sequence goes on along the minus strand of CM053792.1, from coordinate 867,777,446 downwards.
CATCCTAAGAGGAAGCTTGAAGAAGAAGGGATATGAATTCCCTATGAATGTTGGAGCTTTTAGTTGTGACACCCATTCAGATGCCAAGAACATGATGAAGGTGTTTGAAAAGAAGTACAAGCTAATATGAAGTCCTGAGGCCTATGTTTGACCCCAATGGGTATGCTAGAGATGTCTTACAAATTTGGAATGTGATCAAATATATCACCACAATTGAAGATTATTGGTCTAATTGAAAAGATTAATTTGAAAGCCATGATCAAGCCTTCACAAGGTTGACAGTTGATGAAATTAAGATGTATAAGGTAAACATAGATGTGAATAGAGTTGAGGATGATGGTTAGAATATGTATAGAAATAATTATTTGACCAAGTTAAGGGATAATCCCATGAGCTCTAAACCTTTCAAAGATGCTATAGAAGATCTAGAAATAATGATGGCCAAAATCTACAAGAGAAACAAAAAGTGGGTTGAGTGGACCACAACATGATGAAGTAGGAGCAAAGGCACATCTGCCTAGTCCTCCCCAAAGGTAGCAACAACTTCATCTTCTCATAGTAATGCCTTAGGAACAATCCTACCTCTCACTCAAGGACTCACTCAACTAGTTGGTGGAGGTGATCAACCTCATGACAAGAAAATCCTAATTGATAAAACTTGTTAGGATGGTTCAATGCCAATGATCATGATAGATACAAATGTAAAAAAGAAGGCAAAAGAATTAAAAGATAGTGAACTCATGATGGCTCTCTCACCCTGCATCAGTCTAATCCAATATATAAGTGCCATGTTACTCCTACCAAGTAGCCCTCAAATACAAGTGGTTGACCTTGGAGATGGTGGGTGTACTAAAAGTGAATTTACAAAGTTAGATGAAGCAACGATGACAATGGGTTTACTAGACCAATGAAGTCTAGCCCCCACTTTGCAAAAGGGAATACCTCAAACACTAGTTGTAATGACATCACCAAATGTCTCTCTTTGTTAGCACTAGTTTGACAAATGTGGAAAGTATGCACATTTTCAAAAGTATGCTTGAAGATGTAGGCCAAAAATAACCTAATCTTAAAATCATGTGGGCCAAGGCTTTTATTGATTAATTTCCTATGCCATGCTTATCATGAAACTATTCCAAAACCTCTTTTACTTTTTCTCATCCTAGAAACTTTTGGTAGATTCCTTCATAGTTCCTTTTATATAGCTTCCTATTCTGCAACATGTAAGATTCACACTTCATCTCGAGACCTCTACGCTGGGAACTATTCATCTAATTGGGGTAATTATTTTGTAAAAGATAGTAAACAGTATCTTGATACCAAACATCTATTATTATACCTTGATCAATATCAACTTGAGATAATATAATCTTCTTTTATTGATATTTTGCATTGATTTTGTCATCAAATCTAAGTTTATTCTCATTGTTGATCTTCTTATTAGTTATCATCTTTGTCAATCCTTGTCCTCTCACCAACTTCATTGGTTGAATCTCTAAATTAAATTCTTGTCGTATTTCCATCCATTTTTCTCATCTTTCACCCAAATTGTTTTGCATCAGTAATGTTTTAGATGCAGGATCAAACACAATTGCATAAACCTTGCTCCTTAGTATATAACGATAGAATTTCTTGACCACTTTTATCAAAGCAAAAGACTATTTATTGAGATTAGAATAGTTCAACTCAACACTATTTAGAGGACAACTAATAAAAGTAATGGGTCTTTCATTCTCTTTGTCTTTCTTCTGTGTAATAATCACAACACATGAATGTTCTGAAGAAAAATACTATTTTTTAAATGGCAGCTCATAATCTAGACTAACAAGTACTGGTGCTATGTAAATATCCACTTTGATGTCCTCAAATGATTTCTTAATTTATGGAACCCATTCTATTTTTCTCCCTTCTTGAGAAAATCATTAAGGGGGAGAACTATCTCAGCAAATCCAATTATGATTTTTTGCATAAAAATTATTTGCCTGAAGAAAGATTTGAGTTCTTTACTACTATGTAGAGGTGGCAACTTTAGAATGGCTTCAATTTTCTTAGGATTGATGGAGATTCTAGTTTCATAAATAATGTGACCTAGGAGCTTTCCTTTAGTGACTACAAATGAACACTTCTTGGGATTAAGTGATATACCATATTTATGAAATTTGTTGAATACCTATCTTAAATTAGCAATATGAGTGCTTTGATCCTTTGAAAAGATAGTTAAGTCATCCATATAGATGACTATACATTTTTATTATCCCCTTGAAAGCTTCATCCATGGCTCGTTGGAGTGTAGCCCCTACGTTAGTCATCCCAAAGGGTATTCTTCTATAGGCAAAAGTCCCCCATTTTATCATGAAAGTAGAATTTAGTCTACCTTCTTCATCAACCATCACTTGGTTGTATCCAGAATATCCATCTGAGAAAGAGATCATTTTGTATCCATTGACAATTTGTAATACTTCATCAAGTAAAAGAAAAGGGTAGTTATCCTTTTGAGATGCTAGGTTCAAATTACAAAAATCCCACACAAAGGTGAATCTCTCCATTCTTTTTCCTTACTGGAACCAAGTTAGCCACCCATGTAGAATGATGAATGGGGAAGATGATCTTATCATCTAGAAATTTCTTGACTTCCTTCATTATTAATGGTTCAATAATGGAATTAACATGTCTTTGTCTTTGTTAGAAAGGTTTGGCATCTAGATTCAATGGAATGTCATGTGTGATGATATTAGGATCATACATTTTGAGTTATTCATAACCCCAAGCAATGACATCTTTGTACTCCCTAAGAAATTGGATCATATCTTCCCTTTCCTAAGCATTGCATGTCTTTCCAACCCTTACCATTTTAAAATCTTGATCATTACCCATATTATATGAATCACATTCCTCGATCCCTATTTCTTTGACCATTCTCTTACTAAGTGTTGATTTATCATGATCAAAGATGTACTCCAACTCAACAATCCACTTAGGGATAATGTTGGTTTTCAAATTGAGGATCCCATCTTCATCTTCAATTTCTTCATCCTCAAGTTTGTCATCAGGAGTGTCATCAATATCTTGTCCCTTAAAATGGTCATTACACATGATAAACTCAAGTATGTGTTGATCATCCAGGTGGAAAACTTAGAAGTTCATAATATTGTCTAGGATAGATGGGGCAACAACCAATTCTATTGTAAGTCTTTTCAATTTTGTTCTCTCAACAGGTTGTAATGCACTGGCTAAAATTGTGAGGGCATCTGCTACTATTTTTTTCCTTCTAGGGATGGATTTATATTCAAAGCTTCAAAGTCATCCATAGATCCCATACTCTTCTATAAATGACTAATCTCCTATCATTACAAGATTAAATTAATTTCACTTGTCGAGTCACCAACTAAAAATCTCCTTTGATTATGAGAGCTTTGACTCCCTTCTCTAATGGGAAGAGGAGTCCATGAATCAAGGCTTCATACTCTATAACATTGTTAGTAAATCTAAAATATAATAAATATGCTACATAAAAAGACCTACATTTTATGTTTATTAATTCAATACCCACACTGACTCCTAATTTTCATTTAAAGCCATCAAACCTAAGTGCCTAGATTGGATCTTCTTTGGGTTTCCTAGACTTATGCTTGGTCATCCATATCTTTTCTTTTACTTGAAACCTAAAGGATTTTTTCTTTGGGATCCATTGTAATATCTTACATGGTGGACTTGATGATTTTTCATTATTTATCTTTGATATGGGGGACATATGTTTCTCTTTTTGATCTTTAATTTTTCCAATCAATTCTATAATTTTGTCAATTTTAGGCTTATAATGAATAACTACAGAAGTCTAACCCTGACCTTTAATGAAATGTCTCCTTCTTTGAATCTTAATTATTCCTAGTGGAGGAGAAGAAAAACCTTCACCATCTGAAGAGGTATCACTATATGATGCATTGAGATCTTCTACCTCTTCTCCATCTTTCCCCATGACTTCATCTATGTGTGTGGAACATGGAATTTTTGTAGGTACTTCTTTTGGAATGTGGTCACTCTTTATTTCCATTATATGAGTTAATACCTACGCAATTGCTTCTTGGTAATGTGAACATTCAAAATCTCAATGACTAGCTTAGTGCAATTTGCAAAATCTAAGAAGGAGCAAAACACTTGGGTTTTCTTCTTCACCTAGGCATTGTAAGTTAGTCACAATGCTATCTATGAATTACATTACAATCTCTTTTTTGGGTCTTGGAAACATGTTCCTTTCATTTCAATCATTTGATGCTTTAGTTGAAGGTGTATCAAAAACCACCACTTTGTAAGAGCCTAAATCAAATTGTAGAAATGCCACCTCATTTGGTGCATTATATTATGTAATAACCATCTTCAATTTTGGCTCAACATCAATCTTGATCTGATTATTGAACCCTTTCCAAGGTAACCAGAGTTGAGTAAAATTAGTTGAAAACCATCCTCTTAATAATTTTGTCCACTCTCTACTTAGTAGAAATCCATATGTTTCAAGAATTTTAACCACATGTATATCTATGGTTTATTGAATTTGAGGGTCAACTCTTAACTCTGTCCTAAAATATTTCAAAACACCAATAACCTTCAATTGGCATTTTGGTTCTTCTGATGGTCTCTATGAAATGGACCATCTAGATGTGAAGATTCCTAGCTCCCCATAGACTCATAATTCTGCCCAAAAGTACAATGTCATAACTGATGTCATCCTTCATATATCCTCAAGTCATATCTACCTCTCTAGCTTTGCATCCCATTGGTATTCTATCAATCCAAAATGATGATTGTATAATCTCTAAGGCCTTCTTGTCATTCTCTGTATACCATCTTTCTACTTGTTGATAGGTTATCTTCACATATTGATTAGCTCTAGGGAGATGGAAAAATTTCTCAATGTTCCTCGGTCTTAGGTCTAAGACTATCTCACCTGTGACACTTTTAACAACTCTTTCCTCTGACACAGTTTTTTTACCAATGCCATGATAAGCTCAGAAGACTGCATAGATGTGGAATGTGATGTGGCATTTACCAACCCTGATTTGATAAGTGTTGATACCATCAAGGACCTCTCCTTAGGCTTATTATAGAGTACAATGAATATGTTCCAGTCAATGTGTCCCAACTCGATATCTCTAATCTTTGAATGATTATCCTAAAAACATGATTTCTTTGGTGCACCTTGAAACTTGATGACAATGGGTTTTGGAGAAATCATTAAGGTTCTCTCTTCCAAATATATAGTCATCCTACAATAATCCCTTATTTAGATATAATGGTCATCTATTGCTTTCATCCAATAATCTTTGATGGCATCTTCATGCACAAACTACTTTCTTGTCAAATGCTAAACTCTGGAAATATTGTTATAATAGGGATGAGGGGAGTTGTAATATTCCAAGGGATATTGATCCCACTCTAAATCAAAAGTCATGATATCTTGATTCTACTTTACCTCAAATGCACCTAGAGTAATATGCCATACCCATGTCTTCTTATGCTATTTTCTCACTCTATCATATGTAGATGAGCTATCTTGCAATCTCCAATAAAATGACCTTATTTGATGGATATCTTGGGAGTTTATTTGGATTCACTATCGTACTAGCTACCCTTAGGTAAGTGAATGTTTTAAACTGGATTTAGTGGATGCCAATCTTTGTGATCCTTGCTATCACTCTACTGACATCTTGTTAGCTTAATCACCCTCTATGAATAAGATGATTGCAAATGTGAAAGAATCATTCACTATCTGAAATTCCTTGCTCTAATATGAGAGCTTCTTCTTTACCAACTAAAGATATATCACATAGGGCCAAGCATTGGCATCTTGCATGCTTCCCTTCTTATATAGTCCTAGATAGTTAGTTGTTCTTGCCACAAATAAGTACACTAAATATGATGTCATGTAAAACTTGGGGTCAGATTTAACTCCTACTAGTTGTTTGTCTAAGTTTTCACTTAGTATTGTAGCCCAATCATGCATTTTGGCTTTTCTGATGGTCTCTATCAAATGGACCATCCAAATGTGAAGTAGTCCAACTATTGGTAGACCCATAATTCTACTTAACAGTACAATGACATAACCGATGTCATCCTTCATATATCCTCTAGTCATATCTACCTTGAGATCTATTAGATTTCCACAATCCATGCTAGTGTGATATAACTTTTTTTGGATTTGATTGTGTGTAGTTTTTTTAAACATCAACATTTTAGATCATACTATATGATCCATCATTAGGATGCAAGAGTGAAAAGAACATAAAAAGTAGAAAGAAGATCCACCAAGCTTTAAAGGAGGGGGAAGGGGAAAGGGGAGGAGAGAGAGATGATAACACAAAAGGATAACATCTTGGTGAACCAGGATACTCTGTTAATAGAAAGGGAAAAGAGTGAAGATTGTGTCCTTTTCTTGAATATGGTCATCCAAATGAAGATTAAAGTAGCAGTAGAAGCTAACATCCTACAAAAGGGTGATAGGCCCTTGTTCAAATGACAATAGAGCTTGCAATTCAAAGCTAATATGATCTTGACAGTAGAGAATGGACTGCAAAAAATGAAGATCAAAGTTAAGGAAGAACATGATAAGGATTATAAGTTGCTAAAAGGACTACACACTGACTCCCAAAAAAGTGGGTAAGGGAAAGGAGTAGTAGGAATTTCTCTTATTAAAAATAATGTCTTTAGTTAACTAGATAATCTAATAGATAAATCTACTAATCATTAGAATAGAGTGTTAGATCTCCAACAACTTAGCAGGTGTATACACATGGTGATGGAGGAAATGCAAGAATGGTTGAATGCAATCAAAGACTTGGCTAGAGAACACTCCAAGTGGCTCTTGAGATACACCAAAGTTCATGTCCACAGACACAAAGAGCTTATTCTGATCATCATCATTGCCAAGGCCTCTAAAACAAAGTTTGAAAAGTGAAAGAATGTGAAGTGATCTTTCTCTTGCCATTTTGTATTTTGATGTAAAATTGTAACTGATAATTGGCTTCTTTCCATTTTCCATTTTTTTAAGGAGATGAATTGGTTTAGTTCCATTTTGTAATGGTCATCTCAGAATCCTATATGTACCCAATTGAAAGATTAATGAATGGTCGACTAATTTTTGGTGTGAGATACTTCAAGTTGTAGAGACTAATTGAATTTATTTTATGTCAACCATCACATGTTTTGGTTTAAATTTCTCTTGAAGTTGAATTGAACTGGTGAATGAACAAAGCTTTGTTCCCCTATTTTAATGCAATAAACTAAAGATAATCATAGTATTGTCTAAAGTAAAAAGAGGCCCTTCCAGTCTTTTCTTAAATTAGTTTTTTTCCATTTAGAAGTTAAAAGTCTTTGTCAAACATCTTAGCCTTCCAATAATATTCATTATTTCATTACTAAGTTTACGGGTTCATAGGATGTATGGATTCATAGATTTGGTTAGTCAATTGACCCAATTTTTTTCCTAAGTTAGCTCCTATCTAGGCCTAACTTGGTTTTCCTCTCTCATTCTTTGGTCAAGAAAAAATCCCATCTTAAAACTAGGAACAAAAAAATTCATTGCAAATCACAACCATAAGGGAGTTGTACCTATAAATTTAGAGGGAAATTAGTCATTTAACTATGATTTCCCAACTATTGTTCAAAAATATTGGGCATTTAAAGAGTTAATTGAAGTGAAAAATCTATTTAACAACATAGTTTTAATTTGTACCAATAAGTGCACCAAATATGATGTCATGTAAAACTTGGGGTCAACTTTAACTCCTACCAGCTGTACATCTAAGTTTTCACTTAGTATTGTAGCCTAATCAATTGGCATTTTTCTATTCTGATGGTGTCTATGAAATAGACCATCTAGATGTGAGGATGTCTAGCTGCCATAGACCCATAATTCTGCTCAAAAGTACAATGACATAATTGATGTCATCCTTCATATATCCTCTAGTCATATATACCTTTCCAGCTCTACATCCCAATGGTGGTCTATCAATAAAAAATAGTGATTGTATGATCTCTGTGACCTTCTTGTCATTCTCCCCATACCATCTTTTTGCTTGATGATAAGTTATCTTCACATATTGATCATCTCTAGGGAGATGGGAAAATTTCTCAATGTTCCTCGGTCTTAGGTCCAAGACTATCTCACATGTAACACTTTTAACAACTCTTTCTTTGGATACATAGTTCTCAGTCAGAGTCATAATGAGCTCAAATGATTACACAGATGTGGGATGTAATGTGGTATTCCCAAACCCTAATCTAATAAATGTTGACACCATCAAGGACCTCTCTTTAAGCTTACTATAGAGTACTAGGAATGTGTTCTAGTTAATCTGTCCCAACTCAATATCTCTCATCTCCGAATGATTATCTTGAAAACATGATTTCTTTGGTGCACCTTGAAACTTGAACACAATGGGTTTTGAAGCAATCTTTTTAGCAAGTAAGGATGAAAAGGAATCTATTTTATTAGCACAAAACAAAAAATCATTAGTCCAGAGAGGTGAAAATTAATCCCTAGAGAAACCCTAATTTCCAACAAATCAAACCCAAAAAACCAAAATCCTAAAAAACAACTCAAATCCCCTTTAAAAGCTGTGGAAAAAAATTAGTGCACCTTGTAGACCTTGATAGGTGTGCTTAATGACTCTTAGATAGTCATTTTGTGTGCACTTGTGTAGGTACACACCCTTGTGGAGTGTGCACATAAGCATGTGTTCTACCACACACATGCTTTACCATGTGCAAAAGGAGGGGATTGAGTTAGTTCTCAAAGAATGCACTAAGGGTGTGCACATACACACCTTGATGGGTGCACATGTGTGCAACCTTACTTGGTCTTAATGTTTTGGCTAGAAAATGGTGCACAGATGCACACCTTAACAAGGTGCACATCTGCACAACATTATTTAGGAGTTTTTAGTTAATTTTTAAAAAGGTGCACACATGCACACCTTTTATAGGTGAACATGTGCGCACCTTTCACTTAGTTTCTTTAATCTTTTTTAAGGTTTTGAGTTAGGTTTATTAGAAAATCTTTGATGACTTAGTTGTTTGTGTGTGTGTAGGTTGGTGGAGTGTCACACCTTTGGAGGTGCAGAGGTGTGGTCATCGAAGGTGATGGGAGAATAATGGAGAGAAGAGGAGAGGATCTTGAGCTTTTATAGACTTGGGATAGTACACACCCTTTGGAGGTACACACCTTCACATGTGTGCATCTCCAAAGGGAGACAAGTGAGCACTTGCACACCCTAGAAGGGTGTACATGTGTGCTAGGTGTGCAAGTGTGCTTTTTAGCACTAGAAACCAGCCTTCAATTCAAAAATTTTCAATTTAGACTACTACATTTCTTAGATAGAGAACTAGGCAGGACCCAGACACTAGCTAGAGTCCCAAGAATGACCTAGGCCTTGGACTAGGGGTCTAGGAAAACAAAAAATTACTAGGGGGTCCCCATTTCTAGGAGAAATGGGGTGTGCAATGTGAAACCACAACAAGGCCCACAAGTTCATGCAAATAGCCTCTCAAAAGCTTATTTTGCTTCCTCAATGTTATCAATTTTGACTCATACTTGTCCACCTACTTAAAAACCTCTTTCAAACTTGTAGTGATCAAAACTTCAGCAATGTGTACCATGGGCTTTCCTAAGAGGACCTCCTTGATTTGGTAATCACTAGGAGTCAAATCCTTGATGTTAGCATGTGGAAGAGGGATGAGAATATGTGAAAACAAGTCTTAATCTTGGTCCTTCATTACAAAGTCTAATGTTTGCACATCACCCATAGGTGGCTTATGCTTCTTGATGGCTCCTACTAGCTCATCTACACTCTCCTCTTCATTCAAATTTAGCTGCCTCTTTTGTCTAACTATAACCACCCTCTTAAGCTAGGCTGGTGTATTGTCTATAGGAGACATATATATAGCTGAAAAGGGAGTTTTCCTTGCAATCTCTTTTACCTTATCACTCATTTTTGGAGTCTTCTCATTCTAAAAGAGATCTACATTAGGAGTTTCTATATCTATTGTAGCCATAGTTCTTGCCTCTGTATCTTGAGAAGTTTGTTGAGGTTCTTCATGTATCTACCCCTCCTCTAATACTTCATTGGCTAACATTTATTCCAACTCTTCTCCATGTACTGCTTGTTCTTTCTCTTTAGTAACAAGAGGAAGAGGAGTGGCTGAACCTTTGCCCAAGAAAGACAAGTCCTAAAATGGTGGGGTTGATGTACCTAGAAACCCTTGTGGTTGAGATGGAATTTGGTTCCAATCCTCTTCCAAAGGTTGGTTCATAGGCGTATCCCCTATCTTATCACCCACCATTTTAGTTCCCATGGGCATAAAATTGAAATCAGATATGTTGAAGACATTTATTTCTTGCCCTCCTATTCTTCAATCCACGACTACTGCTAATCTTAAGAAATGGTAACCTAAATAGGTTCCTTAGGAATGGATGGTGGCATCACAATGGAGCTTCTTATTCTCTCTTCTTGATTAGCCCTAGCTAAATGAGTCCTTTGACTCAAGGAGAGATTATCTTCTTCTTCTTCTTTATCATCCACCTCAGGGATTGTTCTAGGCACTTGAGGGATGGGAATAACCCTCTTTTGTAAATTTTTCCTTGTTGTCCTTTTCACAATAGTTCCAACCCTAGCTTTCTTAGTAGAAAAAGGAGAGGCTTCTTCCTCTTGATTATGTGGTTTCACCTCTTATGCTTCCTACTCTAGTTCTTGTTCAGGTGGGGGCACTTGTGTAGTATCTTTAGCCCAAACTACTTCTTCATCTTGAGGCTCTTCATTCTCAGGTGCTTGAGCCACATCTTCTTGAGGCTCTTTAGATTCTTGCTTAGCATGTTTTGTGGACTCTCTTTTCCTCTTATTTTTCCCTTTATCTACTCTAAAGTACCCAACATATTTCTCATGTTGATATACCATTTTTGGCCTAACTGGAGATTGAGTAGGGAATGTTGGTACTATAACTTTTTTGGAATTACAAGTGGGAAGAGAGAAAAATTTTGAGAGTGGGGGGGGGGGGGGTGGGGGGGTTGTGAATCAAGAGTTTAAACTTGGACCCATAAAAATTTCACCACACATACATCAAATGCATTCAATATGTAAACTGAAATAACATGTAAAGCATATGCATCTAAATCACACACATAACATTAGATATGATCACCTAGAAACCCTTCACATTAGAAGGTAAAACTGGGGTGGGAATGATACCTGCAAATCTTCACTACTACAACAATAAAGTGTATCCAATGAAGGTTATAATGATTTGACCATGAATCATGGTCTATCCTATGAAAGGCCTACCCTATTAAAGGCTTACAAAGACTGTTAAGTCCCAATTTGTTAGAAGATTTTGACACCTTGTTAGAAGTGTGCCTGGTTAGATAACTTCAAATTAGAATTAAGTAAGCACCCCATTAAAGGATTTCATATAGCCTATTAGGACTACTTTGTTAAGAGATTTAACTGAAATCACCTATTAAAATGTCTTAGCATAGATCCTATGGTTGGCACTTTCTTTCCTAATAACATATCACCTCTATACAATGTCTAATTGATCCTTCATGATCATATGTCTCAATGCTATATCTTTCTCTCTATCCTTTGTTCTTCTTTTACTGATTTTGAAATTCACTCTTACTTTTAAGTCACCTTGAATGCTCTACAAACTATCTTGTTCAATCCTTCAATTTGATCATTTATCCATCATACACTATAAAGAGTTTAGGGTTTTGTCCTCCTTAAGAAGACTCTAGTGGGTTAGGGTTAGGTATGAATCTATAGCTGAGATTCATCCATTTTTCCTCTTAAACCTTCCTATTTTCTAATTGGTTGTATTTAATTACATAGGGAATCCAAATGTAGATTTGTCCTTATCTCCAAAAGATCACAATATATCCTTAAGTTATCTTTAAAATGGTTTACATAGTTGTTTGTGCCATTATAAACAAATATACCGAATCTGTGTCACTTAGCATATGAAGTCATTGATGCTCAACATGCACAATATTTCTATTCTGACTTGGCACCTACATTACTCAACATCCACTATTTACTTGGCTCCTGAATCACTTGGCATGGTCTATCTGGTCAGCACATGAGTGACTCAACACTCATTGTGACTCGGCAGGGTCTAATATTTATATGTTGTGCTCGACATATGTTAGTAGTTTGGCATAAATTGAGTAAATGGCTTAAGTGTGTTGACACTCACTTGTCAAAACCAATCTGAGATCAACAAAATTTGGCTCAAGGCTAAAAGGCTTCTTGATCTAGTCCCTTGTCAACTAAATTATGTGTCTAGCCCTATGTTTTATATTTTCATTTTCATCCCTATTAATCTCTACATTCATAATTGGCCTAGCATATATCTTGTCTCAGTTATACAAAGGATCCAAGAAATCTTAAGTGTCTTTCTAAATAGTCTTGAGTGGGACCTTTATCTTTAAGGTACTCCCTATCAAATATAGAGTTATCCTACAATAATCCCTTATTTGAATATCATAGTCATCTATTGCATTCATCCAATGGTCTTTGATGGCATCTTCGTGCACAAACTGCTTCCCTGCCAAAAGCTGAACTCTACCAATATTGTCAAAATAGAGATGAGAAGAGTTGTAATATTCGAAGGGATATTGATCCCACTCTGAATCAAAAATCATGATATCTTGCTTTTTCTTTACCTCAAATGCACCTATAGTAATAGGCCATACCCATGTCTTCTTATGCTATTTTCTCACTCTGTCATATGTAGATGTGAGTTTTTTTTGTAATCTCTAATAAAATGAGCTTATCTGATGGATATCTTAGGAGTTTCTTTGAATTCACCATTGTACTAGCTACCCTTAAGTGACTAAATATTTTAAATTAAATGTAATAGGTGCTAATCTCTATGATCCTTGCTGTTGACTCTACTAATATCCTCTTAGCATAATCACCCTCTATGAATCAGATGATTGCAACTATGAAAGCATCATTCATGATCCAGAATTCCTTGCTCTGATCTAAGAGATTCTTCTTTACCAACTGAGGATATACCACATAGGGCCAAGCATTAGCATCTTGCATGCTTCCCTTCTTGTATAGTCTTGGATAGTCAGTTGTCTATCCTACCAATAAGTACACCAAATATGATGTCATGTAAAACTTGGGGTCGGCTTTAACTCCTACTAGTTGTTCATCTAAGTTTTTACTTATTATTGTGGTCCAATCAGTTGGCATTTTGACTATTCTGATGGTCTCTATGAAATGGACCATCAAGGTATCAAGATGCCTAGCTACTGGTAGACCCATAATTCTACTCAAAAGTACAATGGTATAACTGATGCCATCCTTCATATATCCTTTAGTGATATCTACATTTTTGACTCTGCATCCCATTGGTATTCTATCAATAAAAATAATGATTGTAATTTCTTTGTCACCTTCTTGTCATTCTACCTATACCATCTTTCTTCTTGATGATAGGTTATCTTCAGATATTGATCAGCTCTAGGGAGATGGAAAACTTTCACAATGTTCCTTGATCTTAGTTCTAAGACTATCTTGCCTTGACACTTTAAGAAAATCTTTCCTCTGACATAGTTTTCTACCAATGCCATGATAAGTTCAGAAGACTATAGGGATGTGGGATGTGATGCAACATTCACCAATCCTAATTTGATAAGTTTTGATACCATCAGGGACCTCTCCTTAGGCTTATTACAGAGTACAAGGAATGCATTCCAACTAAGTACCTTTGATCTTTAAATGATTATCCTAAAAATGTGATTTCTAAGGCGCACCTTGACAGTTGAAGACAACAGGCTTCAAAGCAATCTTTTCAGCAAGTGAGGATGATGAGGAAGCCATTTCTTTTGTGCAAAATAGAAAACCATTAGTTTGAAGAGGTGAAAATTAAACCCTAAACAAACCCAAAATGCCAAAAAATAAAACCCAGAACACCAAAACTTAAGAAAAACCACTTAAATCCCCTTAAATAGCCCTGGTATGTAATTTAGCACAGCATGTGCACCTTGATAGGTGCACTTAAAATTTTTTAAAAGCTCATTTTATGTGCAGTTGTGCACCTGCATAGGTGCACATCCTGATTGGGAGTACACATGTGCATGTACACTACTACACACATTGCAATAGGCATGTGCAATAGTTGGACTAAATAGTTGACTTTACTAAGGGTGTGTGCATGTGCATCTTGATGGGGTGTACATGTACACACCCTTACTTAGTCTTAGAATTATTAAGTGTTTAAACAATGGTGCACATATGCACACCTTAGCAAGGTGAGCATTTGTGCATCATTACCTCTAGGTGTCTTAGGTTTTGAGTTTGAAAGGTGTGCACATGTACACCTTTCACTTAGGTGTGTTAGCCTTTTTTTAGGTTTTGTAGTTTACAAATAAAGGTGTGCATGTGTGCACCTTGGATAGGTGTGCACATGTGCACCTTTATAGTGTTTTAACCATTGTGTGTGTGTTCTTGTAGGTTTTTTGCACCTGTAAAGGTGTGAAGGTGTTTGATTAGGGAGAAGTATGGAGATAATGAAGAGAGGGGAGGGGGTCCTGGGCTTTTATAGGCTCAAGATAGTGTGCACCATTTGGAGGTGTGCACCTACGTGGTTATGTAGGTGCACATATCTAAGGAGAAAAGTGTGCACTTGTGCACCTTGGATAGGTGTGCATGTGTGCTAGGTGTGCTAGTTTGCCTTTTAGCACAAAATTCATCCTATCACTCAATTTTTCTTTATTCTAGTATGTGGGTTTCTCAGTTAGAGGACCAAGTAGGACGTAGATTCTAAGTAGAGTCCCAAAAATGACACAGGCCCCAAACTAGGGGTCTGAGAAAAAAAAACTTTTTACTAGTGGGTGATAGCCTTATTTTCACTATGCCACAAATTTGAAAATTCACTGTGAAAATATTTTTTTGTTCTAGGTTGTATTGTTAGGGTTTGTATTTTATTTGTAATCATTTTCCAGAGTAAGCACTAACCTGATTATCTTACCCTAATCCCACTTTGATTTTTGTCCTAGTAAGATAATGTGATGTCTTAAGGTTGCATTTTCACCCTGGCCATGAAAAATTTCATTAAAATTGGAACCCTTTTCCTTTACCCTAAGTTTTCTTTCAAGCAGGAAATGGCAGATCTTTCAAAACATATGTTACAATCTTATGATGTAAGGTTATGTATAGGATTGCAGGGATAGTACTTTGAGTTCCTTGATATTAAGATATATTGTGTGTTTGTAACATTGTAAATTTTCAAGGTGAGGTCTCTAACTTTGTGACTCCCTTTGTATCATATTATCCTAGGTGTCTGATAGAAGAATGATAAATCATAAGTTACAATCTTATGACAAATAAGTCATCACAAGATCTCAAAGAAACAAATAGAAGTTCATGATACTACAAAAGGTAGTGATCATAAGATCATGATGCAGGAGCATCCAGAGGTATAAGGGCAATCCTGTGTCACCCAAAAAAAATACTTAGACTTAGTTTATGTTTCATGTGTTTTCATATTTGGATACCCATTTGGGTCAAATAAAGGTTCCAACTCTCATAGTTCCACTATCAGTGTTCGTGTAAATCTTGAAAAAATAGGAGTATGAAATAGAGCCATCATTTTGGTGAACTAGGAGGTGTAAATTGGCTAGATGAATGTAATTTTAATTTAGAGCATTCCAAAAAAGGAATCAGGTCAAAAGGCCCCACGGTTTGAAAGTTATTGCAATTTTTCGGGTTGTGGAGACCTCCTAAGAATGCTTCAAAGTTAGGTTAGGGGCATTAAATGACCTTGAAAAGGGCCAAAAAATGGGGGATGAGTGAAGCTGGTCCATAGGGCTATAGGGCACTTCGAGAGCTTTTCAAAAATGTAAATGGTTCGTCAATCAGAGCTATGGTTCAAAAGTTATGCCTCCTGAAAGTTCAGTTATCATTTTTGGATTCTTCTAGATTTGCGTCAACTTTTGACGCAGCTTCTGGAACCTTCTATTTGGTTAGTGGATGCCTACTAGCACTTTCTAGAATTTACTCCTATTCCTTAACCCTATGGGGTCTATTTAAGGAGATTTTTGGCATTGTAAAAGGCAGTTCAGAGTGGAGTTTGAGAGGAGGTACTGAAAGGAGAAATTATCTCCACATTTATGCTATTGTAAGCCCTTAGGGCATGTTTTGAAGTTTATTTTCTTTGTACTAAATGTACTAGCTTATTTTTTAGTTAATACAATTTCCCTTTTCTTTTCTGTCCACTCTGTTCTTGGGTTGTGTCCCCATCAAGTGGTATCAGAGCTGGTTTTTCTGAGTGTGTAGATAGAGTGCTAACTGTGAGACAGTTTGCACCAGGACTATGTGGTTGTGGGTTTGAGTTAAGAAGATGCCTCCACAAAGAGAGCATGGTGAAAGGGCTAGAGCTATTAATCCTAAGGAGGTTAGAGCCCTCCAAAGGTAGGTACAAGCATTGCAGGAGGAGCTCCATAGAGGAGCAACTATGGCTGCAGGTGATGAAAGTGAAGATGACAACGAAGAAGATGAAATTGGACCAGAAGGGGAATTTGATGAGGAAGTTTAGAATCATGTAGAGGAATGGCTTTTTAGGGCCATTACTAAGTTTGGGAAAAGACCTATAATTGAAGTGGGTGTATTTTTAGGAAATCTGAAACTAGATGAGTTGATCGATTGGATCAATGAACTGGAAGAATACTTTGAGTATGAGGATATCAGGGACCCAGATAGGGTTAAGTTTGCAAAGGCCAAACTGAAAGGCCATGCCAAAAATTGGTGGCAAGAGGTCCAATCAGAAAGAAACAAAAGAGGAAAGGAGAAGATCACAAGATGGGATCGCATGGTGGACAAATTGAAGAAGCAGTTCATTCCTGTGGACTACGAGCTTGATTTTTTTAAGAAGATGCATGGGTTAAAGCAAGCCAGAAGATCAGTCCAAGAATATACAGAGGAATTTTACCGACTCTTGATTAGAGCAGGGCATGCAGAAGCAAATAAGGAGAAGGTTGCTCATTATATTAGTGGGTTGCAACCTAGCATCCAGGAGGAATTAAGTCTGGTAAGAATGACCAGCGTTGAAGAGGCATACCAGTTTTCCCTACGAGTTGAAGAGAAGCTGAATAAAAGGTTTGAAGGAAGACAAAGAGGGTGCGGTCAAGGAGGAAGGGGAAGCGATAGATCATCTCGAGGCCACAATGGAACCCAAAAGAAAAATGTAGATGTGGGTGCTAGCAGGAACCAGAGGAATAAGGGTTTCAACCGCTCCCATGATCAAGACTTTGGAAATCAGAGAGGAAGAGGTAGAGGACATGGAAAAGGAAGAGGAGGCTTCCGTGGTACCTATTTCCATTGCAATGAAGAAGGTAATTGTGCCTTTGAATGCCCTCAACGACAAGGAAGGATAGATAGGAGAGCTGAGGGCCAAGCTAGGGTTGCTCATGTGGATGAGGATGCACAATCATCACATTTAGAGGATGCAGAAAGAGGAGAGACCTTGGTAAATGAAAGAATCCTACTAAGTGGTGAGATTGAACCAGGACAACAGAGGAGTTTGTTCTGTACCAGATGCAAGTGTGAGGATAAATGTTGTGACGTGATCATTGATGGTGGTAGCACTGATAACTTGGTATCAGAAGAGATGGTCTCTAAGCTAAAGCTCAAGAGGGAGAAACATCCCCAGCCCTATCAGATTGCTTGGGTAAAAGATGATCATAAGGTCCTGGTAAGTGAACAATGTTTAGTGGAATTCAAAATTGGGAGTTACCATGATGAAGTTCTCTGTGATGTTATTCTGATGGATGTTTTCCATCTATTGTTGGGTAGACCATGGCAGTTTGATAGACATGCAATACATGATGGGCTTGCAAACACATACTCTCTGACAAAGGATTGAGTTCACCACAAATTGAAGCTTGTGAAAAAGGAAGGTGAAAACGTATGTAGCAGTGCTAGGATTTATCTTGTTGATAGAAGGATGTTTTTAGATGGCATGAAACATCAGCATATGTGCTATGCTTTGATTTCTAGGAAAGATAAATAAGGTAGTAGTGAAATACCACTTGAAGTTTCAAATTTTCTAAGGGAATTTGGAGATATTATCTCTAATAATATTCCAGATGGATTGCCACCAGTAAGGCAAATCAATCATCAGATAGATCTAATTCCAGGAGCTAGTTTTCCTAACAAGGCTGCTCATAGGATGACTCCTACTAAAATAGAGGAGCTAAATAGACAGGTTCAGGAGCTGTTGAGGAAGGGCTTGATTCAAGAGAGCCTGAGTCCATGTGTAGTACCTGTAGTACTCACACCAAAGAGGGATGGAGAGTGGAGGATGTGTACAGATTCTCGAGCTATAAATAGGATAACCATCAAGTACTAGTTTCCTTTGCAAAGGATGGATGATCTTATGGACTGCTTGAGTGGAGCTCAGTACTTCACAAAGATAGCTCTGAAGAGTGGTTATCACCAGATATAGATTCGAGAAGGAGATGAGTGGAAAACAGCCTTCAAGACCAAGGAGGGTCTTTATGAGTGGTTAGTCATGCCCTTTGGATTGACGAACGCCCCAAGCACCTTCATGCGGCTCATGAATGAGGTACTTAAGAAGTTCTTGGGAAAATTTGTTATTGTTTATTTGGATGATATTTTAATTTTCAGCAAGACTTTGGAAGAACATTTATTGCATATTCGTAGTGTCCTTGAAAGGCTAAGGGAAGAGAAACTATTAATTAATTTGAAGAAGTGTATCTTTGCAAAAAGGGAGTTAGTCTATTTGGGGTTTGTTATATCACCTGAAGGTCTCAAAATGGATCCCGAGAAGGTAAAAGCCATCTTGGAATGGCCTATTCCAAGGTCTGCTACTGAGGTAAGATCATTTCATGGTCTAGTTAGCTTTTATAGGAAGTTTATTAAGAATTTCAGTGGCATATGTGCACCCCTAATTGATACAATAAGAGGGGATAGAAAAGAGTTCAAATGGACTGCAGTAGCTGCGAGAAGTTTTGAATTGCTGAAGAAGAAGGTGATAGAACAGCCTGTGTTGGCACTTCCAAATTTTAGAAAGGTTTTCTAGGTGGATTGTGATGCGAGTGGCAGCACTATTGGGGCTATATTAAGCCAAGAAGGTAAGCCTATTGCATATTTTAGTGAAAAATTGAATGATGCAAAGAAGAAGTATTCTGTTTATGATCAAGATTTCTATGCAATAGTTTAGGCCTTAAAGAAATGGAGGCATTATTTATTGCCAACGGAATTCATTTTGTATACTAATCATCAGGCATTACAGTACCTAAATAGCCAAGGTAAATTGAATTAGAGGCATATGAAGTGGGTAGAGTTCTTGCAGAGCTATACATTTGTGTTGAAGCATAGAAGTGGAAAATCTATCAGGGTTGCAGATGCACTAAGTAGGAGACAATTGTTGCTTACAGTAATGTAGGTTGAAGTAGTTGGGTTTGATGAACTCAAGAAATTGTACCCCGAGGATCCTAATTTTTCTGAAGCATGGAAAGCTTGTAAAGAACCTGTTGCTGTAGATGGAACCAAGTGGTTAGACTATTTGATTCAGGATGGCATGTTGTTCAAGGGTAGTCAATTGTGCATTCCAAGGAGTTCCATGAGGGAAAATTTGATTAAGGAGAAACATAGTGGAGGGATGGCAGGACATTTTGGTCGAGATAAGACCATTGCCATTCTTAGAGAACATTATTTTTGGCCTCAAATTTCACAGGATGTGAAGGAGTTTGTACAGAGTTGCAAGGTTTGTCAAGTTGCCAAGGGGTTTAGTCACAATACTGGCCTCTATTAGCCATTGCCTGTTCTATCAAGGCCATGGGAGGACATAAGTATGGATTTTGTTCTTGGATTGCCAAGGGCACAAAGGGGTAATGACTCAGTATTTGTGGTGGTTGATAGGTTCTCCAAAATGGCACATTTCATTCCATGCCACAGAACTCATGATGCTGTCCATATTGCAGACTTGTTTTTCAAAGAGGTGGTAAGACTACATGGTCTTCCAAGGAGTATAGTTTCTGACAGAGACTAAATTTGTGGGGTATTTCTGGAGGACATTGTGGAAGAAGTTGAGAACAAACCTAAAATTTAGTTCCACGCATCACCCGCAGACTGACGGCCAAATAGAAGTGGTAAATAGAAGTTTGGGCAATTTGCTGAGATGTTTAGTTGGGGATAAGCCCAAGGGATGGGATTTGATTCTACCACAACCAGAGTTTTCTTACAATAACTCTATAAATAGGAGTATTGGAAAATCACCATTCCAAATTTTATATGGGAATAGCCCAAGGACTACAATAGAATTGAGGAAGATAGAACAAGGGGGGAGGACAAGTGTTGAAGCTGAGGAATTTGCTGAACATATCAAGCGTCTACATAAGGAGGTTCAAGCACACATTACCAAGATGAATCAAGAGTATAAAGCTAGGGCTGATCAAAGGAGAAGACATAAGGAATTCCAAGTAGGGGATCTAGTCATGGTGCACTTACGAAAAGAAAGATTTCCAGCCGGTACTTACAACAAGATGAAAATGAAGAAATTTGGCCCCTACAAAATTTTGAAGAAACATGACTCAGGAAATGCATATGAAGTGGAGCTGCTAAATGGTATTCACATTTCTCCCATTTTCAACATTGCAGATTTAACAGAGTATCATGATGATGGTGCAGATGAGGAGCTGGTGTTAGAGCCATGTCCAATTCCTGCTTCTAAGAAGGAGGAGATAGAAGACATTCTAGATCATCGTGTGGGTAGGAGTACTAGAAACAGGTAGTATGAAGAGTATTTGGTCAAATGGAAAGGACGACCAATCGAGGACTCAACTTGGATTTCAACAGCTGAGGTTTCCCATTTGGGATTTCCTCTACCATTCATAAAGTGATAGGGTCACTTTTAAATCTACCCTGGGTGTCTAATGTAGGAGCATCCAGAGGTATAAGGGAAATCCTGTGTCACCCAAAAAAAATACTTAGACTTAGTTTCTGTTTCATGTGTTTTCATTTTTGGATACCCATTTGGGTCAAATAAAGGTTCCAACTCTCACAGTTCCACTATTAGTGTTCGTGTAAATCCCAAAAAAATAGGAGTATGTAATTGAGCCATCATTTTGGTGAACTAGGAGGTGTAAATTGGCTAGATGAATGTAATTGTAATTTAGAGCATTCCAAAAAAAGAATCAGGTCAAAAGGTCCCATGGTTTGAAAGTCAGGTTAGGGGCATTAAATGACCTTGAAAAGGGCTAAAAAATAGGGGACGAGTGAAGCTGGTCCATAGGGCTATAGGGTACTTCGAGAGCTTTTCAAAAATGTAAATGGTTTGTCAATCGAAGCTACGGTTCAAAAGTTATGCCTCCTGAAAGTTTGGTTACCATTTTTGGATTCTTCTAGATTTGCATTGACTTCTAACGCAGCTTCTGGAACCTTCTATTTGGTCGGTGGATGCCTACTAGCACTTTCTAGAATGTACTCCTATTCCTTAACCCTCTGAGGTCTATTTAAGGAGATTTTTGCATTGTAAAAGGCAGTTTGGAGTGGAGTTTGAGAGGAGTTATTGAAAGGAGAAATTATCTCCACATTTATGCTATTGTAAGCCCTTAGGGCATGTTTTGAAGTTTATTTTCTCTATACTGAATGTACTAGCTTATTTTTCAGTTGACACAATTTCCCTTTTCTGTTGTGTCCACTCTGTTCTTGGGTTGTGTCCCCATTAGATCACAAGTTACTTTAGTGCAAAGAAGATATTCTAAGCTATGATCTTATGATAAAAGGGGATTTGTGACATCAAAGAGGTTATCTAGAAAGCTTTCGATCCTATAAGGGGCTTATGATCGTAAGATTGTAAGAGTAAAATGAGAAGTATAAGATGGCACGATGAAGGCACAATTGTAAGATTGTAAAGTAACAAATAACAATATGGCAAGTTTCATTCTCCGATCTTATGACAAGGTATATATCATAAGATCTCAAAGGCAAGGATAAAGAGTTATGATGTTATGAAACAATGTATCATGAGATCATAAAGTTGAAAGTTAATACCATCTATTGTATGATGAAGAAAGGTAACAATTTTCATAAGATCATAAAGATAAAGAAGGAAGGGTACGATACTATGCCAAGGGTAGTATAAATAGTGATTGTAAGGTCATATGAGGTCTTTGGGAGAGATGAGATGATATTATAAAGGGTTTATCATAGGCTCGTAAGAGGCTTAAGGGAAATTTTTGAAGGCATGATAAACTAGAGTATTGGGAGATATAAAATCCATGTTGAAGGCTTGTGATGGTAAGATAAAATTGTTTCATTCTGAATGGTTTATCATAAGATCATAAAGCTTAGTTTCCCACCTAAGATGATATGAAGGGACTCTTTTTAGAATATGTTGTAAGATCATGAAGCCTTAGTCTAACATGAAAGAGAACCTTTTTGCTTTTTTTGAGCTAGAATAATGACATGAAATGCTAGCCAATGAAAATTGAGAAAAGTACAAAGTTTTCCTAGCTAGATAATTATGTGGACACTCCATCTAAGATGACAGGCTACACTGAATTTAAAGCTTGAGTGTGCAGAGTATCAATGCATAGAGAAGGTTGATGAGTGTACATACAACATAAAACATTCCAAAATCTAGTAATCGATTACCATTTGTAGAGATTAGAATTTTTAGAGAAATTAAATTATTTTTAGAATTAGTAGATTGTTATCAAGAGCTATTTGTAGAAAGTTTTTAGTGTTTTAAAGCTATTTTCATAATGTATGACAAAAAATTTGAAGAGATACAAGGTTCAGACATGGAGGTGGTGGAAACATCAACTCAAAAGGGAGGAAAAACCCAATAGAGAAAGCCCAATAGTTTTGTAGAAGAATGGATTAAGCTTTTTGCAGGATCCTCCAATGCTAATGTTGTAGATGATCATGTGTTCATGGACCCATATGCTCTATATAGAGATGCTACATATCTTGGAGTTACAAGTTATGAACTCTTTAGATATTTTTACCATAACAAAGAGAAGAAGATCCCTGTGTGCAATCCATGGAAGAAGAACCTAGCAAAATTGATCTTTCTAGAGGTTTTCATTGATGTCAATTTGGTAAAGGCCCTAATAAAATCATACAATCTTGTCACCAAATTATTCCATAGGAGAGATGGAAATATTCTATGTACACTGGGCTATGCCTCATTCATTGAAGCATTTGGACTAGATAATGCCATCAGTAAACCAGTAGACCTAGGTGCCCTGTAAGGAAAATTTGAGAGAAACACCAAGGAATACATAAGGAAATAAATGCTACAACACATTCCCATGGAATTGAAGTAGGTGGGTGATTACCATAATAAGGTTGATAAGAAGATGTCTTTGGACAAATTTAAGAATTATTTTGTAAAAACCGTATATGGTGTCCACCAGATAGTTGGTAAAGATGGAATAGATATGGTGTATGGAGCAGAGTTTATCATTGGCAGGGATATGCAAGACTCCTACCATGGTGGAGAATATGATTATGTTGAGTATATTTTGGTAGGTGAAGGAGAACACTAGACTGGCTTAGGGTGGAGATATGGAGAAATTTAGTTTCCATCATTACTCATTATTGATGCATGTGATCCTATATAAAAATGTGGGATACATAAGCCTAGATTTCATAATCATACATATGATATCAATGGAGACTTTCCAATTCAACTATGGACATGGGTATGGGACACTTCTTATCATTATTCTGATTTTGTCTCATTTTTCAATAATTTTAGTACAATTATAATGAAAATGTTAGACCTAGGCTACTTTAGGGTACCTGAGGTATTGAAGTCTTTTCAGACTAACCTTCCTCTTAGAGAATAAAAGGTTAGACCATAATTGGATATATATTTTCCTTTTCCCAACTTTTTCCTTGACAAGGATTTATGGTTATCCTTAACCCCCACATATATTGCCAAAATTCATTCCCCCTAGATTGGCCATCATTGAATTCATGTGATAGTTGTTCATGGTGGATAGCGAGTATCTAGGGCCTAAGGTACATAGAAGTACATTCCTATGTAGACGTTTTAAGGTGGGAGACTTTTCAATTGGAAAGGAATCCCTTGATCAAATTCATTCCTTCCTCCACCATTACAAATTGTCAACTAGCCCATATACAATGTATGATCTTGATAAATGGATGAGGAACACACTCAAGGAGATAATAAATTATGTGTTTCCCAACACCAAGGAGTTTCCCCATGAAGACCTCACTTCTAATATTTTTGCTCAGGGGGAAGCTGTAGGTAAATTTTCAAAATTTGATGATATACTAAGGGTAGAAAGGGAGCTAAAAAGGGCTGATCCAAATTTTAAGGGGTTTTTCCTAGATGTTCCCTATCTTGAAAGGATAAGAAATATGGTGGTTGAAAATGTAGAAATCATGGCACAAATGCTAGAGGAACCACTTGGGGAAGAGGAGAGGGTTAATCCTGATAGCCCTAAGACTAACATGTCCTTGGAGTTGGAAGAAGATGAGCCCCTTGAGGCATCATGGGTTACTAAAGGAAATAAGAGGCATAAAATTGTGCATATTCCTAAGAAGATTAAGAAAAGAACATTGCAGATCTTTCTTGGTAGAAGTCAATACTTTTCTTATTTAAGACAAAGTTGCATACAAGAAAGAGTCATTGTAGCTAAAAACACACTGACTAACCTAGAGCTAGCAGTAGCAAGGTTGGATGATAGGGTCATCCAAGCCCAATAATTTATATAAGATGATGAGTTCATCAAATCAACTGAATTTAAGAGGTTCTTGTACAAAGTCAAATAGAGTGAATTGATATTGAAGATGAAACTAGGTGATTCAGATGAGCAAAAGTAAGAATTAATTGAAAATTTGCATGCTTATGACCCTAAAAGTGAAGTCATGACCCTTGAGGAGGCAAGGGATCTAGTTTAGAGGAGTGGGATGCTACTAGTTCCTGGATGGGATTTGAAGCAAGCATTTATGCTTGACCAAATTAGAAGACAAGACAATTCTATCTGAGGCATATGATGCTGGTGGATTGTAGAGAGGATCCAGATTCAATATTGACACCAAGTGTCTAGTAGTATGGAGCATGGCTCCTGCAATAAAATATCCCAAGTTAATGGATGTGAAAAGCACATAATAGGGCAACATGATAGTGTGGACACTTCAAGTTACCTTTGGGATAGAGATCTCCAAGGCCATGAAACATTTCTCATTTATGAATGAGGCAAAGGTGGAGGAGATAGAGACAAGACTAGCTAAATCCTTCCATGATTACATTGATGTTAGGAAGCAATATGAGGATGAGATAAAAAAATGCCATGTATACAAGGAAATAATTGAGGAACTTGAGGCTAAGGTCCAAGTGCTAGAAGTTGAAGTTGCATCTCTTAGAGAGTAACTATCCAATGTAGAGCAAACAACCATTGCAGAATAGGGCAAGGAATAAGCTAGTTAGATATAACCATCCAAGGTCACAATAGAAACCATAACATAGACTAATGAGCTAGAGATAGAAGAGATAGAGCCCTAGAGAATGAGCATTTATTCTCCACCACCATAGCAAGGTGATGAGGTAAGGACATCTATCCTTAAGAGTGTGATTGGCCATAGGGTTGAAACTCTAAAGAGTATATCACAATAGGCCCATATGTTATATAATTCTTTACAAAGTGCTGAACAATTTTGAAATGAAGCACTCTCATGGTTATCACCCATATTTAATCTATGGGGGCCATATATTTAATTCTTAGAGAGGCTTATTATGTTGATGGCTAAAAAGCCAAATTTTCCTTATAAGATCATTACACTGAAGGAGGGCCTAGAAATGGTAAAGGAATTAATTGGCTTCTTCATTGGTAAATTAAAAGTAATACAAGGGAAAATGAAAGTACTATCTCAGGGAATTGAGCCCTACATTCCACCAAATTTGGATATAGTAGTAAGTTAACAGAGTGATAGGAATGGTTTGATGCATTCAGTGTAGTATTGACTCAAGAGACCATAATGTCAATTTTTGAAAATAACAATGATTTCCCATTTAATAATTTGATTGAATCCTTTTTTAGAGAAGAGATAGATTAAATCTTCAGTGGAGTCAAAGTCCATAATAGATGCTAGGTGGACAAAAGGCACGAAGGACCTAGAAAAGGTTAAAACCATAGAGTGGCCTACCAAGTGAGAGATCTATGTTTGGGAAGTAGTAGGAGAAATAAAGGCTTTGTTGGCGAGAGGTAGCCAAGAAGTTACTTGTTGAAGATAGAAGATGACAAGGAATTAAAGTTAAAGTCCCAGCAATAAATAGTCATCTCCTGACTTTTCAACTACTTCCCTATTTTTGGATTGAGTGCAGGGGAATGTATTAATTTGTAACTTTTAGTACATGTCTTGCCACCTTTCTTTTCCATTAAGGTTTTGACATGTGTCCTCCTCCCATTTGTAGCTTGTTGCAATCCTTTATAAGGATTTCCAAGATGTGGATTAGAGCTCAGAAGTCTTTAGATTTTTTAGTTTTATGTCATTTTTTTAGTCTTCCTAGTTTTTTTAATTGTATAAATACATCTAGTCTTGTATACTTGAAGATATAGTGAATATGAATGATCCAGTTGTCAAATTCTAAGTTATAATGTGAGTTTATACTAGTATTGTATCCATTTTAAGAAGTAATTAATACAAAAGGAAGTTCTACATATCTACATATCTAAGTTTTATCTCCTTTCTTGTATATTTGTGATCTTTGGATTGAAATGAACAATTTTCTTTTAGTTTAAATTCAATTTAGATAAATTTTATGTCTCTTATTGATTGGTTTTGATTCAAGGAATTAACTAATTGCTTTTAGTAAGTGATGAGATTTTGGATATGTGAAAAAGATATGATAAGAATGAGATTCAGAGTTCACTATTGAAAAATTTAGTTGCAAGTAAATTAGATAGGTCTAAGATTGCTGGTTTGACTCTATATGACAATGGATAAAGCACCAGTTAATCAATATCATTTGCAAGTTAATGGTTTTTATGGTTACAAAACATATATATCTATCAAAATCAATTTTTAATTTATGTAATGAAGAACTAGAGTTGTTGGTCAACCCTTATTTTTAATAGCTTTCCTTTTGATTATAATTAGCTATTGTGATTAGAAAGTTGGTTGCAAATCTAAGAAGAAATTGTGACTAATATCTACTATAAGGGATAGGTTTGAAAAGAAAAGTATAAGAAAGTGTTTGAAGAGAGAATATTAGAATAACTAGTCACATTCATATCCCTGAGGTCCACCAACCTTGACCCTCCAAAGCCTAAAGAGTAGAGAGTATTTTGTAATCTATTGAAGTTGGTTCAGAGATGAGACTAATCATACTGAATATAGGATTTAGCTAATCCTTAGGTTTATTTCCATCTTTTTCATCCTCGTATTGGGTTCAAAGTACCTAATAGTCCAAAAACACCAACAAAGGGTCTCCATTTCTAGGAGAAATGGGGCATCTGTCATGAAACCACAACAAGACCTTTTGTCACTACTTGAGCTACTAATAGATGGTGAATATTATTCATCATCATCTTTATCATGTGAAATCAGAAGCCATCTTCAGCATAGTATGATCAATAGATAGGTCTGTATGCTACTTCTATGATGGGATATTTTCTCTCTTATCTTATGAAGTTGGGTGATCCTTGGAATCCATATTATAGGTATTGGAATCACAAGCACTACAAAAAAAGGAGGTGTATGTTTCAACTATCATCTATTTGCATAGGCTTTGAGTAGAAGAAGATCTATTCAAAAAAATCTATATATGATTATGCTTAGATATCTTCCCTATCCATCATTGAAATTATTGGCAAAATAGAAGGAATAAAATTGTTAGCCATCTTTTGGAGTTGTATGAATGAAAATCTAACCTATCAAGAGAACACATAAATAAGAAAACATTAGTTTTACATGTATATCAAGATTCAAGTAAAATCCAAATACAACTAATATACTTGAGTTTTAAAACTAGAGCAGCTCAACAAGGCCGCCCACAAGAGCCCTTGTTGGTGTGCTCAAAATGAGGGATGTGGATGTGCTCTCCTCTAACACAACTATGAATGAATCCCTTCAAAATTGATCGAATGATTGCAAGAATGAAAATATGAAACTATTCTAAAATGTATGTGGAATACCTTCAAGAAATGGCTATGAGTAAGCCAACCTCAAAAGGATTCTAAGGATGTGAATGTAGAAAAGAGATGCAATGAAGAACGATAAAAATACTATGGTACCATGAAACTATGCTAGAACTAGGAATTGAAAGAATGCAAACAACTACCAAAGATTACTCTAAGCATGAAAATCTTTAAAAACTCTAAATTTAAACTAGCCTGATAAAAATACAATGGAGGAGATGAAAAATTCTTGAGACAAGGGCTCAATTTATAAGCTTGAGGGAGACCTTGAGGAGGTTATTGTTAATATTATATTGGTTTTGACAAGTGAGTATCAACACACTTAAGCCATATACTAAGTTCATTCTGAACTAGTAATACATGCCGAGTACAACATGTAAATATTAGACCATGCTAAGCTATAGTTAGTGTTGAGCCACTCATGTGTTGAGTCACTTAAGTGTTGAGCAGATAGACCTTGGTGAGTGATTTAGGATCCAAGTAAGTAGTGGATGTCAAGTAATGCAGGTGCTGAGTCATAGTAGAGAGATTAGTGCATGTCAAGCATCAACAACTTTAGATGCCAAGTGACACAGTTTTGACATATTTGTTTGTAATGACACAAATAACTATGTAAACCATTTTTGAGCCAACTTAAAGGTAAATTATGATATTTTTGAGAAAAGAATGAATCTCTAGTTGGATTCCCTATGCAATTACATATAGCCATAGATTCATACTGTGAGGTCTCACTCGATCCGTCATAGTACCAATGAGATAATTGTATTACGGTGATTTTAATCCTATGTTTGATACACTTTTGAGACTGTAGGGTTATGTCATTTTAATATTTGCATTTTGATGATTTGTAATTACTTCTGTATATTATGACCTAATTGATGCATTTAATGATTTTATTCATGTTGACATTGCTTTAATAAAAATTGAATGTTAGAAATGCTTGTAATGTAAGAATGTAATGTTTAAAGTGGAAATTAGAGTTAAAAGATAAATTTTGTATGCATTGAGACCTAACCCGCATACCTAAGGATTCAATAGTTGTGGATTCAACATCTTGTCACAATGATAAAAATAGACTATGAAGCTATTCAGAATATTAAGTTGACCATATTATGATAAGTAAAGTTTGATGCTATAGTAATTTGAGCATTTTACATGGAAATTATTAGAAAAAGTAATTTAATTAAAAAGAATGAAGTATGGAACTCAAATGTTGAATGTGTTATGTAAGTTTTGATATTTTAATATTCTGAAGGTTATGTTTGAAATGACTAAGAAAGGGAAAGTTAATTTGAGATGATGAAATATATGCAAGTCTAATGTTGAATAAGATAATGACTATTTCACTTATGTACTTATTGTTTACACGATTTTCTTGGACTACTGATGCTTGAGTTTAGTGTGCAAGAATTTGACCATGGGTTTAAAGGGGAATTAAGGCTCAAACTACTACAAACATGACATAGCCAAGGTTGAATCAGTGGAAAATATTGAAACCTCATTGTAATGTGTTTTATTTTGTATATGTGAATTATATATGTGTGTAATAGCTTAGTTCATGTATTATTGGAGTTAAGTCATTTTTAATGTAATGTGTTGTTTTGTGTGTGTCACTTGACACTCGTGCTGTCCATGTGGAGATGCCATGTCATTCAGGGCTTGGAAAGAAGTAACCTAACCCCAATGAAGAACCCAAGTTAACCTCACATAGAAAAATGCCATGAGGAGTCTCAATCAAAGGAAATTCGAATTTGGACTTGGCTAGGGTTTTTAGGGGTCATTAGGTGGTCCCTAAGTGTCTTTTAGGTAAAAATAAGTTACCCATATGATATTACATCATGTCAAGGACCTAATTTTGATCATGTGAGTGCCTAGATAGCCTAAGGAGCCCCTTTACCCATGCATTCTTCCATCAATTCGAATTTGGAGTTGTCATATCTATGTTCCCACTAAGTCAAAAAGAGAAAAAGTTAGGGGGGACAAGTTTGTAAGAAGAGGTGGTTTATTGTTTTTGCTAAAAATAGTTAGTAGGAAGGCTTTATTAGAGGGTCTTGGCCAAACTAGTAGGGTGTCTACCCACTCTCTAATTTTAGAGACTGTTAGGTTTTGGAGGGAGATTAAGGGAGCTCTACCACAACTATCCTTACCCTAGCTTGGACCAAGGTTGGTATCTAAACTTGCTTCTTTTCCATTTCTTTCTTTTGGCATGGTTAAGAAAATCTGCAAGTGTGGAGTTCATCAATGGAGTATGCATTGCATTGTCAATCTTGTGTAATGAACTTGTCATTGTGTTGGGAAGAAGTGAATGCGTTTTGTGCTTTTGGAGATCCTTTCTTGGTTTTGTTTTGTTGTTCTTCATTTGTTT
Organism: Cupressus sempervirens; assembly: GCA_028749045.1. Classification (NCBI taxonomy): domain Eukaryota; kingdom Viridiplantae; phylum Streptophyta; class Pinopsida; order Cupressales; family Cupressaceae; genus Cupressus; species Cupressus sempervirens. Next base: position 867,746,886 of record CM053792.1, on the reverse strand, counting down.
TGTTGTTGTTTCTTGTTGAATGTGAGTGTTGATTGTGATTATGGGTGTCAAGGCTTCAGTCACCCTTGGGAGGGCAGAGAAGCCTTGGGTGAAGGGCACAAGTTGGGGTTGACATTGTAGGTGAGAAAGAAAATTTTGTCTTTACCTCATGATGAGGTTGTTATTATCATGGAGCATGGGCTCCATCATGGCCATGAATCTTGCTGTTTGGGAGGTACAAGGAGGTTTGGTGGATGAGGAGAAGATGGTTGTTTTGAAGGCCTTGAGAGGCAATGCAGTGGAAATATGTTTTGGTGGCCTTGAGAGGCAAAATACATTGGCAATATGATACTTATGATGTTAGAATTTCTCCTCCTTGAAGAGCCCACCTTCACCCAACGTTTTATGATTCCAATGGTGAATCATTGTGCAAGCCATGGAAGGGTGTTGATTGTGTTTTATGTTGTGTCTTCATGCAAAAATTTATGATGAATGTGTGAAACTCGATTTGAGCCTTGTTCCGCTAGCGCGGGGGCGGTCTCTTTGAGGCCTATGGTTGGGTGGAAAGCACCCATGGTCCTTGTTGTTTATTGTGATGCATTTTCAGGTTCTTAGAGAAAGACCTTGGAAACTTGGAGTCCTTGTTATCTTCCATGTGCATTAGAGGAGAAGACAATATTGCATTGAGATGAGATAGATAGAAAAAAAACTCCATCTTGTTATGTGAGCCTAAATGTATTGTAAGAGAAAGCTACTGTCTTAGTTTGATTGTCAATGGCAAGATTGTGAGTACTCATGTGTAGTAAAAGCATGTTCCATTGTGTATATTATGATATGTTGATTTCATCACCTCTTGTGTATCATGAGAGCATCACTGAAGATAAATTCATTGTAATAATATTGTTGTTTTATTGGATAGTAATACCGATCAGGGATTCAAAATACTTGATGCTCTTGAGTGGAATGCAAAAGAAATTTAGAAGAGATATATTGATAGGAAGATTATCCTTGTCGAATGTTATTATCATCTCAAGTTCTATAGCATATTAGTTGATTTCTAGTTAAATCTTGCATGAGAATACAATGTTAATCCTTGAGCAATGTTTTCTAAACTTCATAATTCATAGTTAGAAACGAATCAGATAGTCATATGTAACCTTGTCATGAAATGTATAATATCTATTGCATTATTTTAACCTTGAATCACCATTCTAGACTATATATATAGTCTAATGAGTAACTCCAAATCATCATTGTAATAATCTAAGTAAGATGTTGTGAATCTTAGAGATAGAAATTCAATAAATGTCTTAGAATGTATAAGTGCATAGAAAATAAACTCGCTGTAGGTGCCCATTTAACTCACTGGAAATTGTATGGAGAAGGTGGAAATAAGGTTTCTTGTCAATACAGAGCAATAAAAATAATAAGCCTGAATAATATAAGAAAATCTTGAAAATTTATAGGATAGAAATAAATAATTTAAAAATCACCCAATCAATGTGGTGTCAGCCTTGAGTTGAAGTCCTTGATTCACGATAGGGCCTAGCACATCAATAATAATAATTACAACAACATGCATATAACATGATTAGTTTATAACAATATCAAAATAGATAAATAACATAAATGTTTCCACCAATCAATAAAGTGCATTCTAATATTAAAAAAAAAAGCCATTGTGCATCATTGTAGCGCTCGCCTTGATTTGGGCATAGGTATAAATTAATTATGGGGTAGGAAGAAATCTGACATTAAGTCAGACCCCCAATCCCCTATCACATCTACCTTGGGCTTAGTAAAAGGGTCCTGCCTATTTTAGGCGCTAAACTTTAGTAGTAGCTAGTTAGGTATGTAGAATTTGATACAAAGTTAAGGGAATCACTTTATGGTTCCAGCCCCGACACGCCTAGAAAGGTGAACCCATGCACTTGGGAGAATGGGTGGGCAAAGCAAGTCAATATGGGTGTGTGATCCAAGGTGAGATAGACATGATAAGACCTTGCTACCATATTTCATTGGTTTGAAAAAGTGCAGAATGTAATTTATCAACATTTTGGAAAGAGGGATAAGAAACTCGTGACCCATGTCTATGCATTCAAATTTGGTAGGAAAAGAAACGAAGGGCACATTGGTTAAGGAAATGTCATGTATTGAACACAAAACTTGGTGCCCACTTCTCTAAATTTTTCATCCAAGCAAATGGGGAAAGATGGGATAACACGAGCTTAAGACTATCCTCTCCCCTTAGGCGCCATCTTTTTTAGGGAAAGGTAAAACTAGTATTGGGTGTTTAAATGTGTATGTAAATACTCTTCCCCATCAAAAATCACCATCATGCCTTGGGAGGACCCCCATGTCATAGCCACTTGTATTAACGCCTCCCTAGAAGAAAGGATACCTCTTGATTGTCTTGTCTTATTTCAAACTTTTCAATTTGATGCTTGAAAGAAGTTATGCAGACTTGACCACATTTAGGGATAAGAGATAAAAGTAATTTCAAAATCTTTTGAAAGGTTAGGAATAAGGGCACGTGACTCTCTATAAATTTTGATTGGGAATTAAGAATAAAGTTTTGGACATAGTGGGTTAGCAGGTTAAAGGTTGGAATATTAATAGGTTGATAAGATTTTATAACCTTTATAGTAAGTGGAAAATTGAAATAGTAGGTGTATATAAATTGGATAGAAATAAAAATCATATGACTAAATTATCTAGTGTAATTCTTCCTCATTAGGAAGCTTAATGTAATAGAGTTAAACTTGAGATTTGTGGATGCTTGAAATTACTAATGTTTGATTTCTTGATTTAAAGATTAATTTTTGGGTAGTAAGGTTAAATGGATGGATAGACATTGATTTTATCTCCTTTTGATTCTATTATTAATTCATGAATTTACTGATTTATAAATTTGCAAGTTATGAATATAGTGGGAAATGGTTATTGATTAAACTAACATATCAAATTGCAATGTTGAACTAAGGATCAGCCTTGACTTAGATTCCTTTGAGAAGGTTAACTATGTGTTATAGCATGTTTTATTTTAAATAAAGGAATAGTATTAGGATGAGTAAGTAGAGTGTTAGAAGTTATGTGCTAGTTTTTGATATGTAATTAGAGATGTGTAGTAAGGGGAAAGAAACTTAGAATAGAATTGTTAATTAATTTTCTTTTTATTTTGTAGGATGAAGTTGTTATTAGGAAATCTTATATTTGAATTTAAATTGAAATAATTTATTGGAAGAATCTAAATGGTAAGTAATTAATGCTTTTCTTAGAGTTTTATTTGTTTTGTGGAAACCAAAATATTAGGTTAACCTTAGAGTGTAGCTCCTCCTAAGGGATAGATCGAGTCTATTACAATACATGTTTGGAATCAAATTAGAATATTGGTTAGAAATCATTGAATGATTTGGAAAAGGTTTAGGTAGGCATGGAAAATGATTAAGCTCTAATAATTTAGTTTAGATAATGATTGTGGTTAGCATTAATATGCTCATAGACTTAAATTATAAGAATATTCAATGATGTGTATCAATCTTATATCATTATTGTTATGTGTAAGGATTAAATTTTTTAAAAAATAATAATAAAATAAAATAAAATTGGGTTGTGTTTTATCTCAGTAAATTTTGGGCATGACACATACCTAACCCTAAGCCACCAAAGTCTTCTTCAAGAGGACAAAAACCCTAAACTATCTATGAGAGTTGAAGGATCAAAGAGGACAACTTGCATGATCAAACAAAGCATTCATGGTGACTTAGAAGTTATGAAGAGACAGTGAATTGTAGAATTAGTTAGAGTAGAATAGAGGATAGAGAAAATGATACAACATTGAGACATCTCATCAAGAAGGATCAAGAAGATATTGTTTAGAGGTGATTTGTTATTAGAAAATCAAATGCCAATGGCAAGATCTATGCTAAAACATTTGAACAGGTGATTTTAGTCAAATCTCTTAATAGAGTAGTCGTAACAAGCTGTATGAAATCTTTTAACATGATACTTACTTAGTTGTAAGTTGAAGTCCTCTAATAAGGCACACTTCTAACAAGGTTTTGATATCATCTAACAAGGTGAGACCTAGTATTCTTTGTAAGCCTTTAATAGGGAACACCTTTCATAGGGTAGATAATATTTCATGGTCAAAACATTATAACCTTCATTGGATACACTTTATTGCTGCAGTAGTGAAGATTTGTGGGTGCCATCCCCACCCCAGTTTTACCTTCTCACTTAGAGGGTTTCTAGGTAATCATATATGGTGTTATGTGTGTGAATGCTTACATGTTTACATGATTTAGATATATGTGTTGGAAATCTAATTGAAAATGAATACTGTCAAAGAGGGAGGTTGTTGCAAAGAAGGAAGATTGTTGTTAAAGAATGTTTTCAATCATTGTTTTGTCATTGATTTCAAACCTGCTATTTGCTAGAATGATAATTTCTTATAAGATCCAAGTATTATCACTTAGTTGATTGATGAAGAGGATTTAATCAACAAGATGTAACAAAAGCACCTAAAGGAAAGGTTAAGTTATGGTTTTATAATGAAATACAAGGATCAGTTAAGACGATGTTAAAATGATGTATTGATAATATACTTGAAGTTAAAGAGGTTGGCCACACTTAGAAACATCAAAGGAATACATTGTAACAAGGTTGACTGCAAAGCTTAACTAAGTTCATTAGTGAGTGCTGAGCAAGCTAGTTTGAGTCGAGCAACTTTTTAGTTAGTGTCAAGCAAATGAAAAATCTAGTGTGTGATGAGTGATAAAGAAGGAGCTAAGCATGTTCAGGTGCTGAGCAAAGTAACAGGTGCTGAGCATCAGAAAAACTTAGTGGATGCTAATTAAATCCACAGTAGGTGCTAAGCATCAGTAAAATGTAGTTAATGCTAAGTAACATAGTATTTGCTGAGCACCAAAATTTTAATAGTGCTGAGATACTGCATTATTTGAAAAGTCAAAGATTCACCAAATCTGAGCCAAGAAATTTGTTACCTTGAATTTTGTGAACTAGATGTAGGATAAGGATGATGAGCTGGTGGCACAAAATTTTATGTAAACTATTTTTGAGAAAATTCAAGAGGATTGTTCATGATGTTTCTAAAAGGAACAAGATGTGGGTTAGATTCAATGAATCCTACCTAATCCTTTTGAACTAGAATTAAAGGAGGGAAGAATTGAGTGGGAAAAGCAATTCCAAACTTCTATTTAAGGAGTCACAAGCCAAGAAGAAAGAGTTGCTGGTGTGCCAATATTGCGAAGTGGTTGAAAGGTGTCAAGGAGAAGACATCAAGAGGAGAAGGAAAAACATAGCACAAAGATTCTTCTTCAATAAGTTGTTAGAAAGAAGATTGCACTGGTACATTGAGCAAGAAGACTCAAGGAGACAAAGCTTGAAAGGAGGTCAAGCTATCAAAGTTGTAGAGACTAAAAACCAAGCAATTTTATGAGCTAAATAGAGATTTGAAATCTGCAAGATATGTTGTGAATAGTAATTAGGTCAAAACCCCTTATTGTTACTCTCTAGAAATTGTATTAGTTAGGGTAAAATCTTTTGGACTTAGGTTAGTTTAACTTGTAAATGCTTTAACAGGGTGGCATTCCAAGTGAATGTTCTAAAGTCCTCTAACCACACTCACTTCTAATAGGGTAGTTAAATCCTTTAACCAAGTCACATTTAACAGTGTGTTGTAGCCTTTAATAGGGCATGCCTTTCATAGGCCATCACTTCAGAAGAGTGAGAATTGAGTAGCATGTTACTGGTGGGCTTTCCCAAATTGGATTTCCACGTAAATCACTATGTTATGTGTTGATCTTTCATGTGTTATTCTTACATGTTGATTTATAGTAACTTGCTAAGTAGGAAAATTTAAGCTTAGATGAATGAACAATTTTTAAAGCTCACTTTACTTGATGAAAAAGTTTTAATTGGACATTTGGACCTTGAATAACTGATTCACCCCCTCTCTCAGTTATTCTAAAGTATTTCTAACACTTGGTATTAGAGCCATCTGCTTATTTAGTTTAAAGGTACTAGAAGTGGGAAGATCAAGATGTCCAAAAGAGAAGTTCCCAAACTAAACAACGATAACTTCACTGCATGAAAATGTCTAATGAAATTGCATCTTGGATCAATAGGTGATTATGCAAAAATATCAATTGGAGTCGAACATGTAGATCCAGCTGGACCCCTTTCTGGAGATGATTTCAACAAAAGGAAGGACCACAATCAAGGAATGTTGGAGATTTCCTCTGCACTTAGCTATGTTGAATTTGATGATATCAAAGGATGTGAGACTGCATTTAAGATGTTGAAAACCCTATCAGATATCTATGGAGGATATTAGAATGTTCAAAGAGCAAACAGAGAAAGCCTCAGAGGAAAGTTTGATGACATGTAAATGGAGGAAGGTGAGAATGTTGCTCAAAATGTCTCTAGAATGAAAGAAGTGGTAAGTGCAATAAGAAGTCTAGGTGGTCATTTGGAAGATGACATTGTCAATAGAAAATATTTAAGAACCTTTCTCCCCATCTATGCTATTTGAGTTTCATCCATCCAAGAAGATGTGTACCAGGAAATCAACTAACTTTTGAAGGTATAGTGGGAAGACTTACTTCATTTGAGTTGTCAAATTTTGATAACTATAGATCTAAGAATCTTGAATCTACTTTCAAGGCCAAGATGACATTGAAAGATACTAAGGAGGTGAAATCAAAAAAGAAGAGTAGAAATAAAAACATGCATCTAGTGATAGTAGCACAGATGAAGAGGATATGGAGCAATTGGAAGCACTATTGCTAGAAGATTCCACAGAGGCAAATGAAAATTCAAAGGTAAGCTCCCTATCATTTGTTTTAATTCCAATGAAGTAGGACATATTACTTCAAGGTGTACATAGAAGAAGAACTACAAAGAAGGAAACAAGTGCAAGAACAAAAGAGAAGATGATAGCAAAGATTACAAGGACAAAGACAAAAGATGCTACATTGTTGAAGAAGACTCTAATGAGAATGATGATGAAGTAGTTTGTGTAGCCATAAAGGATGAATCAGATGAAGATGAGGCAATAACATTGGTAACCTATGTGAAAAAAACTAACAAGTGGATCATAGACAGTGGATGCTCACATCACATGACAGTAGACAAAAGTAAGTTTATTAACTTTTCCCAGTATGATGGAAATAGTGTTGGATTTGGAAATGATGCTCCATGTCAAATCAAAAGAAAATATTCTATTAAACTTACATAGAAAATTTCATGTGATAATGCATACTATGTTGAAGGATTGAACTACAATTTGCTGAGTGTATCACAGTTAGGCAATGTAGGTTGCAAAGTAGAATTTGAAAACAAAACTGCCAAAATCTATGATATTGATGGAAATCTAATAAGAAAAGGTGAAAAAATTAGGAGTAATCTATTTTACCTTGATATGGAAGATGCAACCTGTCTCATTGTTAGACTTGATGATGTGTGGCTATGGCATAAAAGGCTATGTCATGTTAAATTTGACAATCTGATTAGCATTAGCAAGAAGAAGAAAGTTAGAGCTTTTCCTAAGCTAAAAAAGCTTGAAAATACAATACGCAAACAATGTCAACTAGGGAAGATGACAAATTCAAGTTTCAAAAGAAAAACCTACACTTCCAAAGAAGTATTAGAGTTAGTGCATACTGACTTATCTGGCCCAATAGAAGTGCAAAGCTATCAAGGAGATAGATACATAATGTTATTTGTGGATGACTATTCTAGGATGATGACTGCCATGTTCTTGAAGCAAAAATCTAATGCATTTCAAATTTTTAAGTGGTATTTGGCTAGGGTTGAGAAAGAAATAGGTAAGAGTCTGAGGTTCTTGAGATCAGATAGAGGAAGAGATTTTACATCAAAAGAATTTGAGATATTCTATGATGACAAAGGAATCAAGAGACAAACATCAGAACTAAGAACTCCACCACATAATGGGATTGTAGAAAGAAGAAATAGATCAATGATAGACTATGAGAAAACCTTGATGATGGAGAAAAATGTTGCTCTGAAGTATTGGAGAGAAGTTGTAAGTACTACTGTTTACACCCTGAATCAAGTACAAGCCAAGAAAGATACAAATGCAACACCTTTGAACTATGGTATGATCACTCAGCCAATGTAAAACATTTCAAAGTGTTTGGTAGTAAATGCTATATTCTTGAACATACTAGAAATGACAAGTTTGATGCAAAGAGTGATGAAGGGATATTCCTTGGATACTCCATTAGAAGTAAGACATATAAGTGTTTGAATACTAACACTAACAAGATTGTGGAGAGTGCAAAATGTAAATTTTGATGGACATGCAAAAGTCCAAGTTGATGAATCCAAGAAACTAGAAGATTATAGATCTTTTGTATATTTCTATGAATCAATGATTATTGAAGATGATGCTACCAATCAAGTTGGGAATCAACAATCAATTTCAGTATCAGTCGAGTCACAACTAATGAATGCCAAGCTGCATTTAGAAGCTAAGTTACAAAATGAAGAAAGTGCACATTCTGATTCTGAAATCACCACACATGGAAGAGATAACAAAATACTAGATAGTGATGTACAAAGTGACTCTAAAGCTGAAGTGTCAAACATGGAAAGGACATAACTAAAACTATCTAGATATGTGCGAATACATCACCCTGTAGAACAAATCATTGGTGACAAGGAAGCTAGACCAATGACAAGGAACAGACTAAGGAATGAATCATGTTTGCTGAGCAAGATTGAACCCAAAATAGTGAAAGATGCACTACAAGATAATAATTGGCATAAAGCTATGGAAGAAGAGATAGATTAGATTGAGAAGAACAAAACCTGGACCCTAGCTCCAATACCAACTGATAAAAATTTAATTGGTACCAAATGGGTCTTTAGAAAAAAACATGATGAGAATGGTGAGATAACAAGAAATAAGGCCAGATTATTCTGCAAAGGTTATGCACAAGAAGAAGGACTAGACTATGGGGAAACAATTTCTACTATTGCAAGAATGGAAGGAGTAAGAAAACTACTTGCATATGCTGCTTACAAAGGTTTCAAATTCTATCAGATGGATGTGAAGTCTACTTTTTTGAATGGTATACTAGAAGAGGAAGTCTACATAGAATAACTAGAGCGATTTTTTGATGACAACAAGAAGGATATGGTTTGTAAATTGCATAAAGAACTCTATGGTTTGAAGCAAGCACCTAGAGCATGGTATGAGAATTGTACAAATATCTTGTGAAGATAGGATTTGAGAGAATAGATGAAAATAGCAACCTATACATCAAGTTAGAAAAAAGGTAGAGAAAATTTGATATCTAAAATCTTTGTCGATGATATAATATATGGAGGAAAAGATGTCCTATGCAAAGATTTTGCTGATCAAATGAAACATGAGTTTGAGATGTCAATGTTTGGAGAAATCAAATTCTTTGTTGTATTGCAAGTACATCAACTGTAGCATGGCATATTTGTGACCCAATCAAAATAAATCAAGGAGACACTCAAGACATTTGGGTTAGAAGATTAAAAACTAGTTAGTACAACAATGGTAACTGGACATAAGTTATCCAAGAATGATGAGTGAGCTGAAGTAAATCAGACAATGTATAGATCAAAGATTGGAAAGTTGCAGTATGTTGTACATAGTAGACTAGACATTGCATTAGCTATTGGAATAGTGGCAAGATTTTTTGCTAATCCAAGAGAAAATCATTTGATGGTAGTGAAGAGAATACTGAGCTACCTAAAAGGAATTGATAACTTTGGTTTGTACTACAAGAGAAGTGAAAAGTTTGAGTTGAGAGCCTACACTGATGTAAATTGGGGAGGTAATATTGATAATAGAAAGAGCACCAGTTGAGGAGCACTTTTCTTAGGGAAAAGATTGATTACTTGGACCAGCATAAAGCAATTTTGTACCTCATAGTCCATAGTAGAAGCTGAATATCTTGTTGCTCCTATCAACTAAACTAATATTGTATGGATCAAATATCTATTGAAAGGTATGAAAGAAGAGGTAATTGAACCTGTGATACTCTATTGTGATAACAAAAGTGCCATCAATATTTCAAATAATCATGTGATGCATACCAAAACAAAGCATATTGCAATTAAGTATCATTATGAAAGAGAATTGGTGGAAGACAAACAAATAAGGATGGAATATGTTAGTTCAAATGAATAGATTGCTAACATCCTTACAAAAGCACTACCTAAAGATGCTTTTTGAGTATCTTAGAGGTAAGTTAGGGGTGATACCCCTAGCCAAGGCTACTTAAGAAAAAGAAAAACTAATCTACATCAAATGAGTTGATTTTTGGCATATTACAAATTGATGCAGAGGATAATTACTTTAGGATCATGCCTAAAGTAATCAAAGTATTGAAGTACCAAATTAGTCACAAGAAAGATGATAGTGAAAGAAATTGGAATACCTATAAATGCTACACTAGCATGTTAAAGATGAAGAGATAGTAAGTCTTTGGCATTGTTGTCAAAGAGGGAGATTTAAGTAATAAGAAACTAATCAGCAGTTGAGGGAGAAGTAACAGAGAAGTAATAAGAAATTGATCAAATCTACAGGATCAAATAAACAGAGGGAGAAGAAGCTAATATCAAAATAGTAGAATGTGATCAATTCATATAGAGGGAGAAATAAAGTTTTGATGAAGTTAGAGGTAGTAAGAGATCAAAGTGAGCAATGGTATCAATTAGAGGAATAATAGAGCAAAGAAGGAAAAGACAATTTATCAACAAAGAATTCAGAGGGAGTCATAAGATAGTTTATGTTGCTGATAATGAATAGTTTTGAATAAAGTTTTCTTTTTAGTATTTGATTTATTGTTTTAACCTAGTTATCATTTTGTTAACTTGGTTGATCAGTTTGGTTTGCTATCAATGAAAAAGAGGGAGATTGTTGGAAATATGATTGAAAATGAATACTATCAAAGAGGGAGATTGTTGCAAAGAAGGAAGATTGTTGTTAAAGAATGTTTTCAATCATTATTTTGTCATTAATGTCAAACCTACTTTTTGTTGGAATGACAATTTCTTATAAGATCCAAGTACTGTCACTTAGTTGATTGATGAAGAGGATTTAATCAACAAGATGTAATAAAAGCACCTAAAGGAAAGGTTGACTTATGGTGTTAGAATGAAGTACAAGGATTAGTTAAAAAAATGGTAAAATGATGTATTGATAATATACTTGAAGATATAGAGGTTGGCCACACCTAGAAACATCAAAGGAATAAGTTGTAACAAGGTTGACTACAAAGCTTAACTAAGTTCATTAGCGAGTGCTGAGCAAGCTAGTTTGAGCAAAGCAAATTTTTAGTTAGTGCCAAGTAATGTGTGCCAAGTGATACAAAAGGAGCTGAGCATGTTCAGGTGCCAAGAAAAGTAATAGGTGCTGAGCATAAGAAAAACTTAGTCGATGCCAAGTAAATCCATTGTGTTGGGCAATCATTTTACATGAGGTCAATGGCAGGAATCCATTGCACAATTCCTCTCTTGAAAAACTAATCTTTTTGGGATCAACTCAAAGGTTCAATATTTGTCTTGCGACGTACCAAAATCTACTCAGTTGAAGATAAATGTGATTATTCATGAGGAGGCCTTTGCTAGTTCTAATTTAAACTCAAAATGCAGTAAATCTATTTTTTATCTCAAAATAATGCACAAAAAGAATAATATTTTTGTATTTTATGGGTTTTCAATGAATGCAATCTAATAGTGCAACTAAAATGAGTTCCTATTCTAACAAGGAGTTAGAAAAGCAAATAACGAAACTGAAAGCAAATAATATGAAATTGAAATAACTTGAAATTGAAATCCTAAATGGACATAAGCTATAGAAAAAAACACGTTTTGAGTTAAACTTTTGAAGAAACCAGTAGGAAACCAATGAAAATGGGAGTAGTGCTTCCTAGAAACCATTAATGAAATCATCAGTGAGAAACTATCATATGATATTTCACCTTTCATGAAATTGCAAGACCACAAAAAGTGTGCTCGTATGAGACAAAAGGCTATGTGAACACAATTTGATGATCTCTTGTCAAGCTCATTATGTCAGCAAAATTTGTAAATTTTTAGCAAACACCAGAACTAAAAGATTTCACAACCAGAAACAATGCAATAATTCTTTGGCTCAATCACAATCCCATGAACAAAATTCACAAAAGAATGACACATTCAGGCAAGAATCACTACACTCTGAATGCGAGCACCAAAAGCATAATTTTATTGCATAATAACAGTGGCCATTGTTACATATTACAATGGGGTATTTATAAGAAATCATCTCCTTAATTTGTGTTGAGAGTGAGAGATATCTTCATGCAATAAAATGCTTTTAAAACATTAAAACAAACTAAATATATAGAAACTAACCATTAATCTGGTGCTTAGAGGGATTCCATCCATATTTTATTCATTAATTGGATGCATGAGCCTTTACATGTCAAAAACAAAGAAATTATGAGAGAAGATATAAAGAGAAAGCTCCGAGTCAAAGTGGAAGTGTCTAGAAGTGCCAAAAATAGGAGTTGATCCTTTACAAGGCATTTGTAGGAGTTAAACTACCATTAGAATGCATTCTTGATGCATGGGAAGCACTATTAGTGTACCTTTGAATTGTAGGCTGTAGAGCTACGGAGCTGCAGACCTGTGCACCTCAGAAGCTCAATTCGCTAAAAAATCAAAGTTCTCAATTTTGAAAATGATTTTTGGGTTTTTGTCAAATGGGGTTTTAGATCACTTTTTGTGTACATACTTTGCCCCTTTTTGATGATTTATACCCTCTTTATAGCCAATCACTTTCATAAACTTGAACTCCTCCTTCAACCTAAAATCCCAAGGCACCTACATTGTATCTTGTCATTAATAGGTGCATAAGATGACGAACCTGTTCTGCTTCATGTGTCCAACCTCTGTGTCTTTGATCTTTGTCTTCTCTCTAGCTACCTGATCCTTCTTAGTCAAAGACTAAATCATCCAAATTGATCAAATGTTTGAAACTTTTCCATATTTTTTCACAAGTTTTTCTTTGCATTTTTAAATGGCTTTTTTGGAGGTCTTCTGCTCAAAATTTCAAGTCAAAACCTTCGTCGGTCCCTAAAATTGGCCAACCAAAGGCTCACTGTTTTAGGGACTAAAATTAGATTTTTAGTTCTTCTTTCCAACAGTGTAAACAATTTTGATTTTTCAGCTATAGGTCAAAAGTTATGACTCCGACAAGTTGAGGATGCCTTTTTTACCTACACAAAGAAACAAATATTAGTTCGTAGAGTTGAAAAATACTTAATTAAGACACACCCTAATGACACCAGAACAAAAACCCTATAAAATAGTTGTACAACATGCAAGAGGTGAATGGGAGGCACAGTGTGCATGCAGAGTGATGGAACATGGTGTAGAGCAGACAAGTGCACAGAGGAGTGAGGTTTTTGGAAGTGCACGTAGCTTGAAAGTACACATAGGATGCATGGTGCATGCAAGTGGGCATCTGGCATGGTGCATGATATAGCACGATTGATGCTTTAAAGTGTGTGCACAGTGCTTTTGTGTGCATGGTGCTCATGGCATGTGCGTGGCACTCATGGTGCATGCATGCAGTGATAAAGGTGCGCACGCGGCGTGTTGTTTTTTCTTTAATTTTTTAATAATTTTTTTATTTTTTAATCTTTTTGACTCTTAACATCTTTTCCCTTGAATATTGAAGTGTGAGTTCGGGAGCCAAAAAAAAGTAGGGGGTCCCCATTCCTAGTGAGGAATGGGGCATGTGTTGTAGTAGGTGCTGAGCATCAGTAAAACATAGTTGATTCCGAGTAACACAGTATGTGTTGAGCATTAGAATTTCAATAGTGCCAAGCTGTTACATTATTTGAAAAGTCAGAGATTCACCAATTTTGATCCAAAAAAATTATTACCTTGAATTTTGTGAACCAAATGTAGGATAAGGATGATGAGCTAGTGGTACAAAATTCTATGTAAACTATTTTTGAGAAAATTCAAGAGGATTTTTCATGATGTTTCTAGAAGGAACAAGATGTGGGTTAGAGTCAATGATTCCTACCTAATCCTTTCAAACTAGAATTAAAGGAGGGAAGAATCAAGCATGAAAAGTAATTCTAGACTTCTATTTAAGGAGTCACAAGCCAAGAAGAAAGAGTTGTTGGTGTGCAAAAATCATGAAGTGGTTGAAAGGTGTTAAGGAGAAGACATCAAGAGGAGAAGGAAGAATAGAGCATAGAGACTCTACTTTGATAAGTGGCCAGAAAGAAGATTGGATTGGTACATCGAGCAAGCAGACTCAAGGAGACAAATCTTGAAAGGAGGTCAAACTTGAAAATGAGGCAATGTTATGAGCTAAATAGAGATTTGAAATCTGCAAGATATGTTGTGAATAGTAATTAGGTCAAAACACCTTATTGTTACTCTCTAGAAATTGTATCAGTTAGGGTAAAATCTTGTGGACTTAGGTTAGTTTAATAGTCATTTGTAAATGCTTTAACAGGGTGGCATTCCAAGTGAATGTTCTAAAGTCCTCTAACCACGCCCACTTCTAATAGGGTAGTTAAATCCTTTAACCAGGTCACATTTAATAGTGTGTTGTAGCCTTTAATAGGACATGCCTTTCATAGGCCATCACTTCAGAAGAGTGAGAATTGAGTAGCATGTTACTCGTGGGTTTCCCCAAATTGGATTTCCACGTAAATCACTATGTTATGTGTTGATCTTTCATGTGTTATTCTTACATGTTGATTTATAGTAACTTGCTAAGTAGGAAAGTTTAAGCTTAGATGAATGAACAATTTTTAAGGCTCACTTTACTTGATGAAATTTTTTTAATTGGACATTTGGACCTTGAATAACTAATTCACCCCCCCTCTTAGTTATTCTAAAGCATTTCTAACACTTGGTATTAGAGCCATCTGCTGATTTAGTTTAAAGGTACTAGAAGTAGGAAGATCAAGATGTCCAAAAGAGAAGTTCCAAAACTCAACAAAGACAACTTCACTGCATGGAAAAGTCTAGTGAAATTGCACCATGGATCAATAGGTGATTATGAAAAAATATCAATTGGAGTGGAACATGTAGATCCAACTGGACCCCTTTCTACAGATGATTTCAACAAAAGGAAGGACCACAATCAGGTAATGTTGGAGATTGCCTTTGCACTCAGCTATGCTGAATTTGATGACATCAAAGGATGTGAGACTACATTTAAGATGTGGAAAACCCTATCAGATATCTATGGAGGAGATTAAAATTTTCAAAGAGCAAAAAGAGAAAGCCTCAGAGGAAAGTTTGATGACATGTAAATGGAAGTCTACAAGTTGGAAAACACTATTGAGAATCAAGCGATTGAATTACATCTCATACTACATCAATTGAATCAAGCAAGAGAAGACCTAAAGAATTCTTTGAAGAGAAGGAAAGAAATTGCTATTGTGGAGAATGACACATAATACAAAGAGATAGACACTACTAATGTTTTTGCAGTTGGAGACTCCAATGAATTTGATAAAGTAGTTGCATATCTAATGGAAAAGAATAGAGTCCAAGCTAAGGAAATCAAATATCTCAAATTAGAGCAAGAATCACAAGCTATAGTACTATGCAAGGTGACAGAACAAAAGAATAAAGTGACAAAGCCATGATTGAGGAAGACAAAAAAATTCTAGCAAACAGACTAGAAGAGAAGTCAACAGAGCTGACCAAGATTTCCAAAATGCAATTGGATACTTTGAGTCAAATGATGAATGCCAACTATGAGTTAAATGTGAAGGAAATTGAGATAACTACATTGAAGTTGCAAAATGACTAATTATAGAGTGACCTAAAGAGAGAAAATGAATTTTTTGGAAGTTTTAACAAACCAAATGAAGCCATCAAATACTTTGAGTAATTATTGAGATCCCCTAGATCCAATAATGACACATCTAGACTGGGATATACAAGCACTGAAGAAGGAGAATCATCCAAAAATTTAGAAGAAAGGATCAAAAAAGGTAAGAACTCCAAACCTACTTGTCATAATTGTGGTAAGAAATAACATACTACTAATGTGTGTAGGAGAAAGCCTGCAAATCAGAATGTCAAGCCTAAGAACATGGTTCACTACTATAAGTGTAACAAGTAAGGTCATCAAGCACATGAATGTAGAACTAAGACCATGCATACACAAAGATTTGAAGGATATTTCTACAACTGTCAAAAGTATGGACATAGAGTTTTTGAATGCAAATCCAAACCCATGTGGTCATTAAACAAGCAAACAAAGGTAAGGAACAATATCAACTCTTATAACTAGGATTATAATATAAGATTTAGCTATCATTACTATCAAGAATATGGACATGTTCCTAAAAATTGTATAAGGACACACTTTAAAGGTAACTAAAAAAGGTGGTTAAGTCAAACTACATGTTTTAGTTGTTTAAAGACTAGTCACATTAGTAGATATTGTCCAACTAGGTCAAAGGCACCAAGTTGTGAATTTGGTAAAGGAAAAGGCAAGGTAGATGTTGAACACATCAAAGATGAAATGAATAAGACTTGGAAAGTTAAAGTTTATTGTATCACATCAAATGGAGAAGGGATCACTTCACCAATGGGTTAGGTGATCACACCTCATCAAACTAGGAAATCAAGAGGTATGTAGGACTGATATTTAAAGACTATATCATACATCAGTTCCAAAAAGGAGATAGTACTGAAAAGATTACATTAGCATGAGTAAAGATGCAAGATGTTGTTATGAATTCAAGATAAATATTTAAGTTTTTCCTATTGTTATCAAGCATGAAGTATTTCCTATGTATGCCGAGTAGAATGCTAGAAGATGCCAAGCTAGCAATCTAGCTAGTTGATGCCGAGCTCGTAGTGGTTGTCGATTGATGAAAATGTCAATGGATGTCGAGTGAGCCCAAAATTGAGTGATGTCAAGCTTATAGCTATGTAAGAATTTAGCATTAAATGCAAGGGTTTTAAAGGGTATTTGATCAATTTTTAGCTCATTCTTCATCATTTCAAATTTGAGAAAGAGTGAGCAAAGCAGAAGGCAATCTGGAAATCTGTTCAAAGCATTTGCAAAAGATTCTAGCAATGATCTCACGCCAGTTCATTAGATTTCACAAGGTATTTATCAAGAGCTGAGCTATGCAGTTTTAATTTTCATAGACCCTAGTTCCACACAATGGCATTGAGTTTGAAGAATGCTGAAGGGAAGGAAGTAATTGAGAAGAACACTGGAGTTGTCTAGAACAAAAGAGGTATGACAATAGATACAATCACTGATACTCTTATTAACTTTATTGTAAGGGTTATATCATACAAGTTCTATCAATCTAGTAGATTAAATAATGTACCCTATATAGCTATGGATGTTGGATACAAGATTGTCAAGAAAGATCATGCATATAATCTAGCAGAGCTACAATTGCAACAACTGATGGAGAACCTTGGAGAAATTAGGAAAACAAAAAGTGCACAATGAAAATTTAGCTCTATTTTGATTTGTATATTCTTTTATGCAAAAAATAAATTCCCCTTATTTGGTACTATGGAATGGAAGATGAACAGATCAATTGTAGTAAAGATTGGTGAGTACATTGAGCAACAAGGAGAGAATTTTTAAGTCATTAATGACTAGTTACTTTAAAGATTTCAAAAAGTCAATGAAGGGGAGACTAAGAATACCAGTATCTCTAGTTGAGAAACATTATAATGATGTATGCTTTCTTGTGGATGCTGATTATACATTTGTACAAGCTGCCACATCAAGGGTAAGATGGTTGAGACCCTTAGGCTATGAGATAAATGTAGATGAAGCCTCTATAACCATCATAGCCTTACTTGTAGAAGAGGTAGAAAAAACTACAAAAGTTTTTGGAAATTTTGAGATGGTAAATTCCAAGATTACCATGGAATTAAAGACTACCTCTACCATGAAGAAAATGGAGAAAATAGTAAAGAAAATGAAAGCCATGTTTGGAGAGGGTGCCGAGGAGGAAGAGGATGAAGAGGAAGAAGGAACTCAAGCACAAGAACCTCTAGCATTGACACAAGGCATGGGAGAAGATAAAGAAGAGGAGAAAACTAAAGGTGCTAAGGGAGATGAAGATGAGGAATCATCTACTCTTGCCGAGAAAAAGAAGAGGAAGGCCAAGGAATAACCTATGGAAAGGGCTAAGAAAATTATCAAACCAAGTCATTCGAAGGCCAATGCACCTACTACAAGAGCCAAAACACATACTACAACACAAAAGGGCTAAGAAAATTATCAAACCAAGTCATCCGAAGGCCACTGCACCTACTACAAGAGCCATCACACATACTACAACATAAAAGGCTAAGGAAAAGACAAAGTAAATAGAACAAGGATGTCAAGAGATAAAGAGACCTAAAAGAAAATATGTTGCACAACTAGACTCTAAAGAGGAGAAAATAGAGTCAGATGACAATAATCAATTCAAGGTGGTGAGTCACAACCCTCTTTCAGATCTTGAAAATTTATCTGAAAATGTTAAGAATAATGCAGATCTATCAAGATTTAGTCATGTTGATTTTGGTAAATTGAATAAAGAGGAGAAAAACCAAGTGAAAGAGGCCCTATATGCCATGATGGAAAAATTCAAGACAATACCACTAGAATTTGCCAACTTTGTACCTAAGAGTCTATATGACATAGTTGAGCAAAAATGACATTATTGTTAAAATCTAGAAAGAAAAATTAAGGAGACCACACTAGCCCAAGTGATACCTAAATTGACTAAGGCAAAAATTGCAAAGCATGTAAAGAAATATGTAGTTAGGTTCACACCTAGATATAGAGCCTTTAGCATTCTACAAAACAATATTGAGGATGTTGTCAAGAAGTCAACACTAATATTGAAACTCATTTATGGGTTAACCATAGTAAAGAAAGGAGAACCTAAAAATTTAGAGGTCAAACATGATCTTGAAGAAGATGATGACAAAGGTGATTCTATTGGAAGAGGAATATAAATGAAAGAATATGGAAAGGCAATAGCTGAGCCTGAGCAGGAAGAAGAACAGAGTGTGCAAGACACACAATTGCTAAGTGTTAGTCTTGCACATGACACAACTGAGACAAAAAAAACAATAACTGTCAAGGATGTTTTTGATCTATTAGCTCAAAAAATCAATCCTCTTACTAAAGAAGATTTGAAGAAAATACTAGATAAATCTACATTGTAGGCCAAAATTTGTGGCAATCCAATTTTGGTAAGTGTAGATGAACTACAAAAGTCTATTGTTGGTGTAAATAAGTGTTTACTATTTACACTTAGTTAAGTTTACTTAGGTTAATGCATTATTTTATTATTTTTTATTATTTTATAATTTTATTTTGTGAGACACTTAGGAGTTTGTGTACCTTTTGAGTTTTCATGTTGACAACATAGAAGTATGCAACTCTATTTCAGCACATGGTGTCTACAATAGGAGTTTGCATCATTCACTGAGTTGTCATGTAGACAACATAGTTATTTGCACTCCCTTTATAGCACATGTTGTCTACAACACCAATTTGAATGCTACACCATTGTAGGCTTATCCTCTCATCATCGCACTTATTCCATGCTTAATGGAGGATAACCCATATCTGGTGGACATGTGCCTGGTTGTATAACTTATCATGTAGTTGATTCTTAGGCATTCCAAATGCATCTCAGAGGCATTTACATATAGGCACTCCTAGTGTACTTTAGAAAAAGGCATATTGAATTGAATACATTGTTATTTTGATCATACTCTTTCTTGTCTACAATTGTGCTTGTGTTTGAGTTCTTAGTTCTTGGGTGAATTTTTCCCTAAGGAAAATTCTTACATGGTATCACAGCTGGGAGATTTTCTCTTCCCATAGTCATTCAAGACCATTGTTGCTTCATCACCTTGACCTAAATCTGGAGTACTATAGAAATTGGGAGTGTCTAGAGCCAGAACAGACCTTGTCATTATGTCTAGAACATTGATTCAGTGCAAATCAACTATAAATTTGGCTACCCTAGGCCAATGTTGATTGCGAGGCAATTTTTTTTTGCAAATTAGCACCCAAAGGCCTCAATTTGCAACTAAGGTATGATATTTTAGATTTGTAATTTCATTCTTTTTAGATCTGATTAATTCTCTGTATTTTAATCATAGAATTATTGCAAATTTTTGGAATTTTTTTTGCCTTTTAGGTAGGAGAGAATTTTTTTTTTGCATAGGTATCGGGTAGTCACACCTCAACCTTGCACAAAGTAGAATATTCTATAGGTATATATCTTATCCAATTGGTGCCTCACAAATTCCTAGTAGATCACACCATAACTGACATCTTATCACACTGGATGACAACATATTTCTGGCATACCCTGATGAGCGGCCAAAAACAATACACTGGCAAGCTTTGTTATTTACATATCCTATGCAGTTCCTTTTAAACAAAGGAAAAGTCTATAACATGATCAATGTGGGATTGAAGTCCCAAGCTAGTAATTGAATTTGGCCCCCGTGAATTTTAAATTTGGCATGCTACGACAAGGATCTCTGATGACATGTAGTAGATTTTTGTGACCCTGATGCCAACTTTCAAACACACAACCTTGTACATTTTTGTAAGAAAGTCAATCGGCACTAAAATTTTCTAGTGTTGCCAACTATTTTTTCTGGGCCCACATAGAGACAACTCTATTCCATGTGGCACAATTTGTGCTAGACACACAATAACTTTTGCGATTATGTAGTATCCCAGTTAGCACCTACTTGACAGACATGTTAGTATCCCTATCGGCGAGCTGTACATTACATGTTAGCACTGAATCAAAGTCCAGTTAGCAAGTTCATACCCACTACATAAGCTCTAGATCATCCTACTATACATTGCCATGTTGTTAGCAACTGACATCATCCTGACATCACATTGATGTCATCACAAGGCTTGAGGTCATAGATGTCATCATTCTACAACCCTAAATTTGATGGTCATCTAACCATCATTTTAGGGTAATTTTGAATTGTTGTGATGGTTGTTTGACTGCCAAATCTAAGAATGCAATTTTCCTCCCAAACCCCTCTTCAGATGCAATTTTGATTTGGTAGCTTGACTTTGTAAGCCCATAACTTGGTCATCCAAACTCTAAATCATGTGCAGTTTTTATTGAAATTGGATAGAATTTTTTGAACCTTCTAGTGGTGGTGTTCTTTTCTAGTTTTAGTGCAAGGATTTTTCAAAAATTGCATTTTTTTGTGAGTACACCTATTTAATCCTACATTTTGCAACTTCAAACACTCTGTACGGGCTCATCTGGTCACTTTTTTAGGTTTTATTTTTTCTAAAAGTGCATTATTTTTTGTTCACTTTCTAGATTTTTAGTTAGATTTTAGGGTTGTTTGGACAAAAATCTCACTTTCAAAACTAGGGCTTTTTCTGCATTGTAATGCTTTGATTACTTTTCAAAATTGTTGTACATCTAAGCTATAGTGCTTAGTGATAGATTTGGGCCTCAAAAGGTAGTTGTAAAAAGAAAAATATGAAGTTCACTTTGTACATTTTGACAAGTGGTCCATTGTACACACACTACTTATAAAGTGCCAAAAGCATCTTTTTTGGGGGGGTGTTTTGATTGAGTGAAAGAGGGGGGGGGGGGGGGTGTACTATGTTTTGTGTCTCTCTTTTGTGCTCTTTTCATTTTTTGCATCATGGGTTCACCTAAATGTCCACTTCTAACTTCATGTAATTATTCTACTTGGAAAGATATTGCATGGAGTAGATTAATGGAAAAGGTCAATCCTTATGTTGATGGTATAGTTACCAAACCTACTGATGCTAAAGAAATCATTGATTGGAAAAAACAAGACCAATAGGCTTTAGGAGTTATCAGGAGTTGTGTACATAGAGATCCCTTCTTCCACATTGCTAGTTTCACAGAATCCAAACCTGCTTGGGACAAACTTGAATCATTGTATGGTAAGGTGGATGAGGAAATGGGATTTCAGATTAAGGATGATCTACTTCTCTTGGATCCAAAGAACTTTGACACAATTCAAGATTACATCAACAAAGCCAATGAGTATAGGGCACAACTTAAAGATTTTGGAAAGACCAGGAAGGATGACAAGTTGATTCATCACATCCTAAAGAGGCTGACTTCAGAGTATGCTTCCTTTGTTTTGTTTTTTAATACTCATAGGTTAACCATGGGAATTGCTTACCAGAAGCCTACATTTGATGCATTTGCAAAGATGTTAGTTGTTGAAAAATCTCACTTGATAGATTTGGGACTTCTCACAACATCAAAGACCAAATCCTCGGTGGTTAGTGATGAGCACCAATCAAGTCAAGGAGGGAAAAGTTCTAGCAACAATAAGAAGAAGAAGTGGAAGAAAAATCACAATCAGAGACACAAAAATCTTCCTCATAGCAAGGCAATTCTTCTTCCAATAGGATGGGAAGCAATGAAAAGAAGGAAAAACTTTTTTGTGCATATTGCAAAAAGCCAAATCATGATGAGCATCATTGCAGAACTAAAAGAATTGATGAGTTGGAAAACCTACTTAAGAAGAAAAAAATTCAAGTGCCAGGTACTTCCAAGGATTCAACTCCAACCTCTCCAAAGGGAAAATAGCAAGCACTTATGGAAAACACAAGTTCTTCTTTGGAATGGATACTTGACTCAGGTACCACCTATCATATGGGTTCTTCAAAGGGAAATTTTTCTTCATTGAAGTAGTCACAGGTACCACACATCTTTGTGGGAGATGATACTAAAATGGAGGTTGAAGGGAAAGGACATGTGGAAATGAAAAATGGGGAATTTAAAGATTTTCTCTACATTCCAAACCTTAGCTCCAATCTCCTCTTAGTTTACCAAATTACTCACCTTGGAGATGGTCACAAAGTTGAGTTCCTTCCAGATTTCATAATGGTGTGAAGTCTAAGTGATGATTCATTGGTTATAACGAGGAAAGTCAATCATGACAAGAGGCTTTATTCCTTCTCCCACTTTGTGCCTAAGTCTCTTTCTCAAGCCTTGTTGATTCACTCTACTCTGCAAACCACATTATGGCATGAGTAGTTTGGTCATCTTGACTTCCGCTACCTTTGGCAACTTTTCTTCAAACACATGGTCAAAGGTCTACCTAACATTAACTTTTCTGAGGGAAAGTGTTCATCATGTTTAGTGGATATGCATGTCAAAGAGAAGTATGATAAAGGGAAGTCTTTAAGAGCTCCAGTTGTTCTCCAGTTGGTTCACATGGTATTAGCAAGACCTTTTGCAGTGACTTCAGTCAGCCAAGGCTAGTACATCCTTACTTTTGTTAATGACTTCTCACACTTCACATGAGTCTACTTCCTTCATCACAAGAATGAAGTGGTTGATAAGATTCAAGCCTTCAAGATTCATGTTGAACACAAATCAAGGAAATCCATCAAGGTTCTATGGATGGACAATAAGAATAGATATATGGACAAATGACTTAAGGAATTTTGTGAACTTGAGGGAATTGATCTTCAGAATCCACCAACATTTAGTCTAGATAAGATAGATGTTGTAGCTATGAGGATTAGAACTCTTAAGACCATGGAAAGTTGCATGATTAAAGCCAAGTCTCTTGATCCAACACTTAAAGTTGAAGCCATTAGTAGTGCCACTCACATACGTAACAAGTTTCCTCATAATGCCTTAGGTGGTAAGATTCCTTTTGAGGCACAGTGCAACAAAAAATTAGTTGTGACTCACTTAAAAGTCTTCAATTATCCAATGTGGACAAACATATCTTCCAAGGGATGCAAGACACCAACACCTAGGCCTTGTACTTTCATTGATTATGAAGACAATGCTAAGGCTTACAAACTTATGGATCTTAAGACTCATGAGATCTTTATAGAGAAGGATGTTCACTTTGAGGAAATTTCACCTAGCTTATCCTCTAATCCTCTCCACACTTCATATACTGTGGAATATAATAGTGACACTAGTGATAGTGCTTCAACAGATTTGGACACATGGTGTTCTATTGATAGTTGCAATGAGAGGTCATGACATTAGTATAGTCCACAAGCATAAATTGCCATAGTGAAAGGTCCAACATAGCATGGTACATGTTGTCTTCTAGGTTTAGCAACAGAAGATGACTACATGTCAAACATTGCAGGTTTGTTCATGGAGCCACACACTACAAATTTGGGAGACAACCTTGATGATTTATATCTTCTCTTTGATGAAGATGATCCTTCTATAGTTGTTGTGAGGGCTCACTTTGACCTTCATGTCCATTCTCTACATGATCAATCTTCATAGGTTGACATGATTGTGGATCCTTATGTACAATAGTTATCAGAGGTCTCTTTATCAGTTGAGGAGATAGATGGTTCATTGGGATAGGTTATACAAACATCCTTGCTAGATCTACATTCATTATTTTTAGCATAGTTGGAAGGGGTGACCATTAGTATCAGCACATGTATACTTGAGTTGGTTTTAGGGCCACCATACATCTTCAGGATTGTACCTTTGCAATTGTTTCTTCCAAAGGGGAGGAACATCATTCTACACTCATGGACCAACTTCTTCCTTGGAGCAAAAATCATCGGTTGAAATTCTTCATTAAGGGGGGGACTACCTTGTCTCTCTTCATATTCTTTCTTATGGGTGGGACTTTTTCCTTTTATGAGGTCTTGTGCTTCTCATTCTTTACTATTGTATATACTGGATGTATTTAATAATGGGTGGGGGGGGTCTTGATTACGCCATCCATCCATGCATCCCTTTTCACCTCTCTTTTTGGGGGAGTGTTTTTCCCATGAGGTTTTCCCTCTTTCTCCACTTTATGAGAGATTGCATTTCATTATTTACATGGGTACCTAACATGGCCTAGTAGTCGGGACCCATCCTGCATTTCATCCTAGTTTTTGTAAGCTTAAGGGCATTCCCCTAAGTTGCACTTAAGAGGGGGTATTGGTGTAAATAAGTATTTACTATTTACACTTACTTAAGTTTACTTAGGTTAATGTATTATTTTATTATTTTTCATTATTTTATCATTTTATTTTCTGAGACACTTAGGATTTTGTGTACCTTTTTAAGTTGTCATGTTGACAACACAAAAGTACACAACTCTATTTCAACACATGTTGTCTATAACACTGGAGTTTGCATCATTCACTAAGTTTTCATGTAGACAACATAGTTATTCGCACTCCCTTTTTAGCACATGTTGTCTACAACACTGATTTGAGTGCTACACCATTGTAGGCTCATCCTCTGATCATCGCACTTACTTTCGTGCTTAATGGAGGATAACTCATATCTAGTGGACATGTACCTAGTTGTATGACTTATCGTGTAGCTAATTCTTAGGCATTGTAGATGCATCTTAGAGGCCTTTATATATAGGCACTCCTAGTATACTTTAAAAAAGCATATTGAATTGAATACATTGTTATTTTGATCATACTCTTTCTAGTCTATAATTGTGCTTGTGTTTGAGTTCTTAGTTCTTGGATGAATTTTTCCCTAAGGAAAATTCTTACATTTGTGATTGATGTTACAAGGGAAAAGATGAATCCACATGAACCACCTTCTATCATCCCTTTAATCACTAATGTACAACCTTTGATCCAAATTCCATAAGCTACATCTACCAAGGTTGATACAATTGTCAAGATTGATATTGTTGAGAAGAAGTCAATAGAAGAGCAAGCCACCACTATAGGACAATAAGAAATAGTTTAGATAGATTTACATGTACACCTACAACACAAAGACAAGGTGCAAGTCAAGTCATAGTGGTAGATCAGGGCAAGCTTGAAGAGAGTGAGCTAACACCTAAAGTGAAGGAACAAGTTTCCATTCAAGCTTTGGTAGCCTTACTAGCATTCAAGACTCCCTCCACACAAATTATTCAAAAGTCAATTACAAAATCTATTCCATTGTAAATCTCAGTGCCAAGCCCAAGCTCATCAAAGGTTGAAAAGGTAAGTCATTATGGAGATATAAACCTTGATGAAGAAATTCTTATACCAAAATATAATTATGACACTATGACATTAGAACAAATAAGCATATTACAATAGGCCCTAGAAGGGAAAAAACATCAAGAAATGCTTAGGAGAGAACATAGGTAGAAGCATGCACTACAAGACATCAAGGACATCTTTCTAGATGCATTTAGTCTACCAAATCCTGAAGAGACAAAGACACTAATGGAACAATTGACATATATAGTGGAAAAGGTGAGTAATGAAGACCTTGATACTAATGCCAAATTATTGGAATGGTTAGAAAAGAAGTTAAAAACAAGGTGAATGAGAAAATATCTGGTGAGATAGCACTAACACAAGTTGCATTCGCAACTAAGGCTGAGGATGTGAAGAAGGTACTTGAGAACATCTTCTCATTGTAAATAGAATTATGCAACCCATCACTCTTCACCCAAGAGACTAGAAGTCACATTTTGAGTTTGGAGAGCCAAATTTTTGCATCAGGTGAAAGACTACCAACAATTCTAGCTTAGAGTGAGAAGCATTTTAGGACATTTCTTCAAACACAGAGTCAATTAGCTATATTAATAGTAGATGAGGCTAACATAAGAGCCAAACTAATAAGCATTCAAGTAATCCTCACCCCACATATCAAAATATTTCACAAGGAGCTAGGCTATGCTAAAACTCTACTAAAGAAAGACCCCAATCTTTCTACTTTAGATGGTCTAGTCCACCTTGCTACCAAGCTTGCCATACAACTCAAGTCATTATATGTTGCATGTGATAACTGGGATGTAGCCGTTAAGATGATATTGTATGTCCATAAATCCTTTCTAGACAAACACATAATAAGTGTATAGCCCATTTGACATAAGTGTCAAAAATGAGGAGACATATTTTTGGGGGAGGATAAAATAGGGGAGAATAAGAACAAAGGGGGAGATATATATTTTTGGGAGAGAAATACAAAATAAAGCAAAAAGAGAGCAAAATGGGGAGATATTAGCTAAGGGAGAGAAATCAAAGGAGAGTATAAGATGGAAGTGCATTAGCAAAATAGCACATTAAAGTCAAAGTGTATTAGTAGAGACACATTTACTTAGAAGGAGCACATAATTTTGGATATAAAACAAACATATCAACTCAGGGGAGTTATCAAATTTTGAGGTATCTAAGTTATTGCAAAATTTTGAAATTTTGAAGTTTTGTATATAAGCCGAGTCATGGATGTATTATGCTTGAAGAGATCAAGGATATTAATGTATATTCAAGTTTTTTTGACACTCATGTTAAAGGGGCAGATTGTTGATCTCAGATTAGTTTTGACAAGTGAGTGTCAACACACTTAAGCCATTTACTTAGTTCATGCCAAACTAGTAATATATGCTAAGCACAACATGTAAATATTAGACCATGTCAAGCTATAGTGAGTGTCGAGTCATTCATGTGCTGAGTCACTCAAGTCCTGAGTAAATAAACCATGTTGAGTGATTTAGGAGCTGAGTAAATAGTGGATGCCAAGCAATGCAGGTGCCGAGTCACAACAAAGAGATTAGTGCATGCTGAGCATCAGAGACTTCAAATGCCAAGTGACACAGTTTTGACATATTTTTTTGTAATGACACAAACAAAGATGTAAACTATTTTTGAGCTGACTTAAAGGTAAATTATGATATTTTGGAGACAAGAATGAATCTCTAGTTGGATTCCCTATGCAATTACATGTAGGTAATCAGAAAATGAAAAGGATTAAGTGACAAAATGGATGAATCTTAGCTGTAGATTCATACCTAACCCTAAACCACCAAAGTATTGGTTAGAAAGGTTAATCTTTCCTTGGATATATATTTTAATTGGGATATTCCAAGGGTCCCTACATGTAGTTTGTCCACTTGTACACATGTGGAGGACATGTCATTGTTTGTCCTTTATTCCACATGTAAGGACAACTCTTGTTTATTTCTTTATTTAGTTTATCCTCCTTAAGAGGATTGTGACACTTTGCACACACCTATTATGAATGTGGAATTCATAGAAATGGGAGTTACAAATGCAACTCCTCTCTCATCTCTATATAAGAGATGCTCCTCCTTCTTTCTTCATAACAACACAACAACACTCTTAGCACTTGATGTTATTGAGCTACATTTGCTCCAACACTCTCTCTCTCTCTCTTCTCTAGGCATTTGCCTTCATTCATAATACTCACAAGGGGTTTTCTTTGCTTTCCCCTTATAAATCCTTGTCTCCATTGTTGAACCATCTTGGTGTATGCTCTTGGAGTTGCTTAAATTATGGTAACATTGTTTCACACTTAACTTACTTGGATTGTTTCTCATTCCTTGCTCAACATTATCATTTCTTACATGGTATTAGAGCTTGGTTATCTAATCCTTGTTTTAAGTTTTGTGGTGAAGGTTTCCATTCATTGGAGCACACCTTATTTGGAGATGTTATTGAGAGAAGAAGTTTGTGTTGTGATTTTAGCTCTTTTTAACAAATCTTGTGTATGCAGGTTTCATATTTTTTATACTAACCCTCTTTGGAAGGCTTGCCGCCAAAGGGTTTTCTTGTAAAGTTTCATATTTTTTACTAACCCTCTTTGGAAGGCTTGCCGCCAAAGGGTTTTCTGGTAAAGTTTCATATTTTTTACTAACCCTCTTTGGAAGGCTTGCCGCCAAAGGGTTTTCTTGTAAAGTTTCATATTTTTACTAACCCTCTTTGGAAGGCTTGCCGCCAAAGGGTTTTCTTGGTAAATTTCAATTTTTTTTTGTTGTTTTGGACGGCATGCCACCAAAACAAAAAGTATTACATTAGTAAAGTTTTATACATCTCTCTAATTTTTCTTACTTCATTTAAAAAAATAAAATTTTTTTACTCTTTAAAAAAAAAATACATATTTCAATATATTGTGTTTTTATAAAAATATTGTAAAGCTTCATTTCTCTATTATCATTTTAAAATAAAAAAAATAAAAATCTTCAATTGTTTTGGGCGGCCGCGCCACCCGCGTGCCACCCCCGCGCCGCCACGTGCAACCGTCGTCGACTGCAGACACCCCCGCGCCGCCGCGCGCAACCGCCGCAATTTGCAGAACCGCTGCGCCGCCGCACGGAACCCTCTCGCCATCGTGAGCCCCTCGCGCCGCCGCACGCGCCACCAGTCTGCACCGTGGCCGACGCCCTCTTCTCTGCGTTGCCGCCTGACTCTGCCGCGTCAGCGGCTAAATTCCAATGCTCCGCCGCGAGATCTGCCGCTCCGCCATCGCCGCCTAAACCCTGCAACTTCAACGTCAGTGTTTGTTTATCCTGAAACCCCCCTTCCACCGCTTCTTGGCGCGGCCCGCGTTCCGGCCACGCAGCAACCGCCGCCTGCGCGGGCAGAGCCCGCATCCTTATCTTCCTTTTTTTTTAAATTCTTGAAACCCCGCATTTTTCCACCGACCTCCACCGACCATCCATTTTTGGCCATTTTTTGCCACGCGGCCGTCGCCGCCATCGCTCCGCTCCTCATACAAAAGACTCCGCCCACCCTTTTAAAATAAGCAAAAAAACTTGTTTTATTTATTAAAACAATACTTTTATAACATTTTTATCACATTTTTTCTTTTTTTTAAAACAAATAAAAATATTAATTCAAAAACAAATAAAAGATATCTTCTTAATTTTAAAAAAAAAAACATAAAATAATTTTTTTTTTCAATTAATAATTTAAAATTTTTTTTCTCATTTAACAATTTTTTTTCCATTCCTCTAATTTTCCAATTAAGGATTTTTTTTTTTAGAAAAAGAGAAGAATTTTTTTTCTTAATCATGTCAACATTAATTCCTGAAATTAAACTTAATTATTCTAATTATCATTCTTGGAAAACTCATATCTCATTTATTTTTCGTTTTAAACATCTCTTCGAAATAGCCACTGACCCTTCTCTTGAACCCGGTTCAGCGGCTACTCAAGACGAGAAAGATACTTGGAAAGCTAAAAACAAAGAAGCTTTAGGGTTAATTGGTATTTCCTTTATTCCAGATTTATTTGTCTTAATTGCTCACTGTTCTAAAGCTCATGATGCATGGTCCATCTTGAAAACCAAGTATGACAGTGGCGATGAATACCACAAAATACAATTGCAAGATCAACTCGAAGATCTCAGGTATGCAGATTTTAAAAGTATGGATGAATTCCTCTTAAAATTTGATTCTCTTAAAAGTCAAATTATGGCTTTAGGTGTTCAACTAGAGGACATTCGTTTAATTCATCTTATTCTTAAAAAATGTCTTCCTAGATAGTTTCAACAGTTTATAACTAATATTCATGCACAACTTGCTATTCCTACTTTAACTTCTCAGTTAACTTATGTTATTTTTCAAACTTTATTAAGACAGGAAGAAGCTAAGCTAATTCAGTTTGGTACCCTCAAATCAATTGAACATGCATTTGTGTCTAGAAATTCAACTAATACTTTTCGTTCCAATAATACTAATTACAAACAATCAAATTCTAATTCAAATAACTCCAACAATAAATTTCATGCCAAATATAATAATAATACCAATCATCCTAATAATACTCATAATACTAATAATCAAAGGAATCATTCCAATTCCAAACTTCATTGTTCTTATTGTGGCAAAGATGGTCATCTTGTCAATAATTGTTTTAAAAAGCAAAATGATAAAAAACCTATGAATCATAGTAACAATCATCAAACCTCAAACCATAAAAAAGGTAATTTGACTAGTTCTAATCCTCATCATGCTTTTACTTGTAGCTTTAATCTTTGTAGACCTTTAGAATGGATTGTTGATAGTGGTGCATCACAACATGTCACTTCTCATAAAGACATTTTTGATTCTTTACAACCTGATATTGCTAACATTCCTATTCAGTTAGCTAATAATCAGACTTGTAAAGTTGAAGGACTAGGTGATGTTACTATTCCTAATGGTAAATTGCATGATGTTTTATATGTACCTGACTTGAAAACTAATCTGCTTTCTGTTTCACAGTTATGTCAGAACTATAAAGTTGAATTCTACAAAGATACATGTTATATCATAGATCCTCAAACTCTCAAAGTGATTGCTCATGCTAAAATGGATAATGAAAATTTGTTTAAATTCCATGAATTTTCTAGTTCACGATATTCTTTACAAACTTCTATTGATTTCAATATATGGCATGAAAGACTTGGTCATTTAAATTCTGATTATATTACTTTCATGCAAAAGCATAATATGGTTGATGGCTTGCCTCACATTATTCATTCCAAGATTGCCTGTACAGGTTGTATGAGTGGTAAGATGCATAGGGAGCCCTTTCCAAGTGGAAAATCATGGCGAGCAACTCATAAGTTGCATCTTGTCCATAGTGATCTTTTGGGCCCCATGGAGAATACCTCCATCCAAGGTTCTCGGTATGCACTTACCTTTGTTGATGATTTTTCTAGACGAACTTGGATCTATTTTTTGCATAGCAAGCATCAAGTTCTTGATATATTTATTGAATTTTAGTTATATGTTGAAAGGCAATCTGGGTATAAACTTAAAATTCTTAGAACTGATAATGGGAAGGAATATGTGAATAATGCTTTTCATTCTTATTTGAAATCATGTGGAATTAAGCACGAGCTTACTATTCCTTATACACCACAACAAAATGGTGTGGTGGAAAGAAAGCATCAGACCATTGTTGAAATGGCTAGAAGCATGTTGCATGCTAAGAATTTGCATTATAAATTTTGGGCTGAAGCCATGTTTTGTGCAACTTATATTCTTAATCGGACTCCTACCAAAGCTCTCAAGGCTATCACTCCAGAAGCGGCTTGGTCTGGTAGGAAACCAAATTTACATCATTTACGGATATTTGGTTCTATTGCTTATGTTCATACGCCTAAACAGAAAAGGCATAAATTAGATGCTAAGTCATCTCCTTATATGTTTGTTGGCTATGATGAAAACACTAAGGGTTATCGTGTTTATGATTCCACTACTAACAAAGTTCAAATTGCTAGAGATGTTTGTATTGTAGAAAATGGAGTTCATGATTGCTCTACTACACAGGATGAAGAATTCAATGGCACTAAAATTGTGCTGGTGGAGGACCAACCTCCTTCTCTTAACCCTACTCTTTCTCTTAATCAAGTACCACCGATTCTTTCTGCTCCTACATCTCATGATACTCAAGTAGATACTAATGATACTTTTATTACTCATGATTCTTCCTCTAGTGATAATTCCATTACAACTAAATGTAAACCTAAATGGGCTCAAAACCTCATCAATGAAGCTGATGATTATATTTCTAAATCTGGTGGAATTAAACATAGAAGGATTAATTATTGTAATTATGCTTTGATGACTACTATTATGAATTCTAACGATCCTAAGTCTTTTAATCAAGCTAACTCTCAACCTCATTGGTAGAAAGCCATGCAAGAGGAATATGATTCTTTACTTGCTAATCAAACTTGGGACTTAGTCACATTACCTCCTGACAAGAATCTATTTTCATGTAAATGGTTATACAAAACAAAATTGAATACTAATAATGAAATTAGTAAATTTAAGGCTAGACTAGTTGCTAGAGGTTTTTCCCAAATTGAAGGCTTAGACTATAATGAAACTTTTGCTCCTGTTGCTAAAATGCCTACTATCAAATTCGTTCTTGCTTTAGCAGCTAAAATGAATTGGCCCATTCATCAAATGGATGTTAAAAGTGCCTTCTTAAATGGTGATTTACATGAAGAAATCTATATGGCTCAACCTCCTGGATTTGTTAAGAAAGGTAGTGAAAATCTGGTTTGCAAATTGAACAAATCTATTTATGGTCTTAAACAATCACCTAGAGAATGGTATTCTAAAATTAATTCTTTCTTTATTTCTCAAGGTTTTACTAAAAGTAAAAATGATCCTAATTTGTATATTAAACATACTAACGATGATATTATCATTGTTATTGTTTACGTAGATGATCTAATTCTCACTTCTAGTTCAGAAATTTTGATTTCTGATATTAAATTCCAACTTAAACAGAAATTTCAAATGACAGATTTAGGTATCTTACATTATTTCTTAGGTATGCAAATTTTTCAAACTCCTAAAGGTATCTTTGTTTCTCAAAGCAAGTATGCTTATGATCTTTTAGAAAAAATTAAGATGAATGACTCTAACCATGTTTCAATTCCATGTGAATTAGGAACTAAATTAATGAATGATATGAATACTCCTTTTGTTGATGAAACTTTGTATAGACAGTTAGTAGGAAGTTTAAATTATTTAACTCTTACTAGACCTAATATTGCTTATAGTGTTGGTTTAGTTTCTCGATTTATGTCTAAACCTCAACAAACTCATTTTAAAGTTGCTAAATGCATCTTAAGGTATATTAAAGGAACTATTAATATGGGATTATATTATGATGCAAACTCTGACTTTATTTTACATGGCTATACTGATTCCGATCTAGGTGGAGATCCCAATGATGGGAAATCCACTTGTGGTTATTTTTTCTTTGTTGGTTTAGGTCCAATTTCTTGGAAAAGCAAAAAAGAACACTCTATTTCCCTATGCTCAACTGAAGCTGAATACAAAGGTTGTTCCAATGCAGCTAAGGAAGCTTTGTGGATTCGAAGACTTCTTGACGATTTGGGTCTACCTCAACAATCACCTACACCTATACATTGTGACAATCAAAGTGCTATTGCCTTGGCAAAGAATCCAGTTTATCATGCACGCACCAAACATATTTCACTTCAACATCACTTCATTCGAGAACAAGTTGAAGACAATCAAATTATTCTTCTTTATTGTAAAGGAGAAGATCAAGTGGCTGATATTTTAACCAAACCACTTTCTAAAGAGAGATTTCAGTTCCATTGTAAAAATTTGGGTTTACAACCCGTTGATGTAAACTCCCCAAGTAAAGATTAAGGGGGGGTGTTAGAAAGATTAATCTTTCCTTGGATATATATTTTAATTGGGATATTCCAAGGGTCCCTACATGTAGTTTGTCCACTTGTACACATGTGGAGGACATGTCATTGTTTTTCCTTTATTCCACATGTAAGGACAACTCTTGTTTATTTCTTTATTTAGTTTATCCTCCTTAAGAGGATTGTGACACTTTGCACACACCTATTATGAATGTGGCATTCATAGAAATGGGAGTTAAAAATGCAACTCCTCTCTCATCTCTATATAAGAGATGCTCCTCCTTCTTTCTTCATAACAACACAACAACACTCTTAGCACTTGATGTTATTGAGCTACTTTTGCTCCAACACTCTCTCTCTCTCTTCTCTAGGCATTTTCCTTCATTCATAATACTCACAAGGGGTTTTCTTTGCTTTCCCCTTATAAATCCTTGTCTCCATTGTTGAACCATCTTGGTTTATGCTCTTGGAGTTGCTTATCTTATGGTAACATTGTTTCACACTTAACTTACTTGGATTGTTTCTCGTTCCTTGCTCAACATTATCATTTCTTACAGTATTCTTAAGGAGAATGGAAACCCTAAACTATCTATGAGAGTTGAAGGAGAAAAGAGGATAGTTTGCATGAGAAAATAGAGAATTCAATGTGACTTAGAAGTTATGAAGAGTGAGTGAGTTATAGAATCAGTTAGAGTAGAACAAAGGATAGAGAAAATGATACAACATTGAGAAATTTGATCAAGAAGGATCAAGAAGATATTATTTAGAGGTGGTTTGTTATTAGGAAATCAAATGTCAACCACAGGATCTATGCTGAGACATTTTATAGGTGATTTCAGTCAAATATCTTAATAGAGTAGTCCAAATAGGCTATATGAAATCCTTTAATAGGGTGCTTGCTTAGTTATAAGTTGAAGTCCTCTAAAAAGGCACACTTCTAACACGGTGTTGAAATCCTCTAACAAGGTGAGACATAATAGTCTTTGTAAGCCTTTAACAGGTTAGACCTTTCATAGGGTAGAGCATCTTTCATGGTCAAAACATTGTAACCATCGTTGGATACACTTTATTGCTGCACTAGTAAAGATTTGTGGGTGTCATCCTCACCCCTATTTTACCTTCTCACTTGGTGGGTTTTTTGGTAATCATATCTAATGTTATGTGTGTGAATACTTACATGTTTACATGATTTAGATGTATATGCTTTATATGTTATTTCAGCTTACTCATTGAATGCATGAGATGGATGTGTGGTGAAAGTTTTATGGGTCTAAAGTTTAAATTATTGATTCACCCCCTCCCCCCCTAGAATTTTACCTTTCCTATTGTAATTCCAACAGTTAAATCTATGTGGCAACTACATAGGTGCCACAAGGGAGACACATGGGCTAAGGGGACAAGCCATGCAAAGGTCAACATAAATCTTTTTTGTGATTAAGATGGCTCAAGGTGTGCTCACACAAGTACGAGCAACCTTGGAGAAAGGAAAGGGGGACAAGGATGTAAGAGGCTTTTGGAGGAATTAATGAAAGGGGGGCTTTCTTGGGCTTTGAGTTTCTCACACATGTGAGCAACCATTTAGGGGCTAAAAGGTGTTTAGGAGGGTATTTAGGATAATAAAGTGGGATTAGCTAGTGGGTAGGCTTAGAAGGATGAGAGTGATGGGTGGTAGGCTAGGTTTTAGATTTTAGGTATGATTAGGATTAAATTAAATAGGATCATAGAATTTAATAAAGTGTAATTTATTTAAAAAGGGATTTATGGAGCACTATGCATTAAATAAATTTAACACATTAGGGGAAGTATTCAAATTAAATTTAAATACATTATGGAAGTGAAGCTATTTAACTAGATAAATAGAGGAATATGACAAATATAATTAATTAATTATAATGTCAAGGAAAATATCAATAAATTAATATAGTGTTTTGGGATGATTTTAAGCATCTACATTTTGCCCCTCTTTGGTGTGATGTTAGGATGACATTATATCAAATAAAAGAAAATATAGATTTCCCCAGAGAGGAGAGGAGTCACAAGAGTCATGCCATAGTGATGACAAGGGAGGAGGGTGCCCCCTTGAGGAAATGGGGCAAAAAAGGAATTTAGTTTCCCCTATTTTATCAAAAATAGGCACGGTAAGGAAAAGAGAAATAAAAAGGCTTAAAAAATGACCTTGCATGACTTGTCGATAACACCAGAATGAAATAGGGTGAAATAGACAACAATTTAACTAGATAATGTATCTAAATGCATTCTAACTAAATGAATTCATGGGATTCAGTTGTGTTCATATGGGAGAGCACACCCTTGTTTAATTTTGCGAAAGGAGTTATGCACTAAATACTATAGAAGCATAGATGACAAGATTCCTATGTGTGGACTAGACTTTAAAAAAATAGATACTCTAGGACAATAGATATATTTTTCATAGTCATGATAGAAAAAATGACATATACGCACTAGGGGCACACCCAAATTATTTTTAGGGATCTTGGTAGAAAGCATGCTAACCCGATGACCCTAGTGAGTAGCGCATAGTCATAACTTTAAAACTAACATAAATATATTAAAGCATAAAAAATAAATCATACTATAAATGACACCTGTAGTCAGTTGGAACCATTCAAATGATACCAAGATTTGAAGATAGAGGCACACTTGGGGAGACTATTACTGACACATAAAGATAAAATCAACAAAATAACTTATGACCAAGTAGTCATTCAATCAATAGTTCTTGTCATGAAAGTTATTCTAATGGTGAATCTGTTAAGCTTGTATAGGAAGGATGCATCTTGTAAGGCAAAAATTGATTGTTTGATTGAGTTGTATTGAAATTATTTTTATTGTTCATTGGAAATTGTGTGAAAATAACAAGGTTCTCAAATAATTTAGTCTCACTTTGAATTTGTGTAAGTTTGTTTGTAATCACTATTTTGATAAGATCAGTTTGATGGGTTAAAGCTCAGTGTAATGAGAATAGATGATGAATAGAATAATTTGGATAAGATGGTGGATGAAGGAAGAACATTATTGAATTAACAGAATGATTATGATAAGCTTGTGTTAGAAAAAAGATATATAGGATGAAAATTGATTTGTAGGAAATGATTGGAAGAAGGGAATTAGATTAGGTTAGAGGATAAATGAGTTGATTTAATTGAATTGGAAGAAGTAAAAATTGATGGAAGGTGGAATAGATGAGAACCAAGGACAAGGGAGAACTAAGGAATGGTAATAAATGGGAAGGGTGGGGAGACTTTTATGGATGTAGTGATATATGGATGAAATGAAAGGTGAAAGAATATGGGGGACCAAATGATATGATATCGCATGATGGGGAGCCAAGCAGTTCAAATTTCCCATACCAAGGATAGGAAAATGGAAGGAAATATGGTGGGAAAGGGTGCATGGAAATGGAAAGATGGCATGCATAGGATACTCATGGAGGAAATGGAGGTTCATGAATTGTTTCCAAAGCATACATGGATATTATTACTTTTTAATTTTAATTTTATTTTTATGCCTGTAGTTTTGATCACAAGCATAGGTATGAAAATGGAAGATGGATGGGCATATTAAAGAAGGAAAGAATTATTGGAGGATGGAGGAAATGAACATGAAAATGACTATGGGATGCAAGATACAGATATGATGTCAAGATCAAATATGTGAAAGTAGATGGAAATATGTAGGATAATGGATAGCTATGAAAAGTGGGCATGTATGGATGAAAGGAATAGGATAGTCAAGATCAAAGATGGAAAAGGATGATTGACGATATATGGAAATATGTAAGATATGTAAGGCAATGTAGTATGGATGGGGCTTGCCCACAGTGTAGAGTGCAAGTGCAAGAGGACAAGTGAATGGATGGATAAGTGGAATTGGAAAGGGAGGACTCAAGAATCTAGATACACGAATAGTATCCCTTGATATTTATTTCTCTTTCTTTTTTATTATCAAGGAATTTTTACTATTTTCTCATCAATTTTTTTAGGATAATGAAAAGAAGGATGAAATGGGTTGGCTAATGGAGGTCAAGGACTTATGAAAAAGTTTGGATTAAGGGGGTGGACTGGTTGGGAGGAGGACATAGTTGATGGATGCTAGGTTGAAGACTTGTGAATGAGTGGATGAAGGAGGTAGAAAAATTGTCATTGACACACACCTTGAAGGGTGATGGAAAGGAGGAAATTTTGGAGGATATGTAGGAGAAATTTTGAATTTTGGGATATAGGGACCCAAAATGGATGAAGGAAATGATGGATTTAAGAAAGTGGATTTTGGAACATAAGGACCCAAAATAGAGTTGGTAAATGGAAGTTTTGAGGATTTATGGATGAAGGAAGCCTTTGAATTAGCAAAATTGGATGTCATTTTGAATCTTCTTTCAGATTTATTGCTTCATTAAGTAACTTTTGAATCCACATAATTTTTGTGTTTTTTGTTTTTAGCCTTTGTGGCCTTCTAATTTTTTCTTTCTTTTGGATTGTATCTTTCTTTTCTTGAACATGTCTTTTAGAGGAGACATGTTGATCCTTGGATTTTTGTAGATTTTTGGCTTGATTCACTTTATCTTTGGCATCCAATTTCCTTCCATTGGCCATGATATGGGTGTATGAGGATAAATGGTATGGAGAGCTTATGGATGGTGAACAATGAAAGGAATTCAAGGATGTATAACTTTGTTGATCTTTATTAGGAACATAAGGGGATGAAGTGGAAGAATTGGATATGGTAGATCGATCTATGTAAGGACCCAAAATGGATGGAAGGGATGAATGGTTTGGATTTGGAACATAAGGACCCAAAATGGATGGAAATGAGGAATGAAGCAGATTATGGATATAAGGTCCCAAAATGGACTTGGAATATGGATGATGGGAACATTTATGTTTGGATGGAAAATTTTTGGATTTGGAAGGAGTGGAAGGTGTACCAACATCTTGAGACATTATTTTTTTACTGGGATACTTATTATTTCCAATACAATATGTGAGTCCATTTATGTGGAGTTCATGAATGGATTGGATTGGTTTGGTTTGATAGAATCTAGTGGAGGATTTGGATAATGAAGAAAATTATGAGGAATAATAGGATCATGAGATGGATTGGGGTCATTAATTGCAAATGCAGTGATACTTTGATCTTGACTTATAAGATGATTATGTAGTGGAATGGAAAGAACATGAGATGGAATAGGATCATATAATGGAGTAGAGGGAATGTAATAATGATATGGAATGATTTGATATGGGGGAGGATTAGTGGATGGAGTGAAAGGAATGTCTTCATGAAATGGATGATCAATGGATGCTAACTCATGAGATGGAGGGGAATCAGTAATGGGTGAAATTAAGGTAATGTCTTGGTCTTGATTAGGAAGGGGATCATAAGATGGATTAATAGAGATAAATGGATTTTGAGGGATAAGGGAATTATGGGATGGGGAATTTCTTAGATCTAAAACAGAGTAGGAATCCATAATGGCATGCTTTGGAACAATTTCTTGACATGGCATTGGGTATATGACTTTGGGTGATTGTATCACTTTATTTTTAGTTTTGGATTTAGATAACCTTTCTACCAATGAATTTTGAAAAAAGACATACTTATTACAATGTGGGGGTGATGTTGATTTTGGAGGATTAGGATTGTGTGGAGGTTGAGGCATGTGTAGGGGATTGGGATGATAGTTTTGGACATTAAGCTCAAAGTATGGGGAATTACATGGAGGATTTGGGTTGGATGGAACATAATGATTATGACTTGGAAATGTAGGGAAGATGATATATGTTGTGGAAGGTGGATTTTTGCTTTTGACCCCCATTTTGTAGGCTAAGGATACAATTCTTGAGTTCCTCAAATTCTTGGGTAGTGGAATTCATGTTTGAGGAATTATGCAGTATGTGAGGTGAATTGTATGTGGATGATAGATAATGAGGTGGATTTTACTTGTTAAAGGTGGAGGAATAATAAAAAATGTGAGATGGATTAGGATTCTACATGCAATTTTGAGGATTGATTTGGTATGTGGGTTGAATGGGAGGTATAACTCCATATTTCCTTTTAAGATCTTCAACATTTGGTTAAGCCAATTCTTATCCATGAACTTAGATGAGAAGTGGTGAAAGATTTGATGATGTATGAAATATGACCTTACAACTAGGAGCAATTTTGGACTTTGTTTTGATATGATTTGGATTTGATTTAATATTGGATAGTTGATGAAGGTTTGAGATAACCTTGATGTAGATAAAGACCTTATGATACTAGAAACAATTTAATGTTTGATTTAAATGATGATATCTTCTTCCACTTGGAGATTTGAAAAATGATCCCAAGTTAGTGGTGAAAATAATTGGTTAATTGTGCACTGTCTTTAATGTTACACAATATGTCATATCTTTACCAAACAATGTATGTCAAGCTTGATGAAAATAGATTGAAAAGATCATTTTTGAGAGCGATTATTGAAAGAGGGAGATTTTTCAAGAAGATTGTGTTTCAATCATTTTTTTTGTCACTGATGTCAAACTTGCTATTTGTTGGTAAGGCACCTACTTATAAGATTCAAGTACTATCACTTATTTGATTGATGAAAAGGATTTGATCAAAAGATGTAACAATAGCACCTAGAGGACAGGCTAAGTTATGATTATGTAATAAAGTACAAGGATCAGCCAAAACAATGATAACATGATATATTGATAATCTACTTAAGGCTACAAAGGTTGATTACACTAAGAAAGATTAGAAGAACAACTTACACAAAGTTTTTCTACTACTTGATTGAGTGGATAGTAGGTGCCAAGCAAAGTTAGTACAAGCCAAGCAAAAAATTAGTTGCATCTGAGTAAAAGTTCATTCTAGTGTATGCCAAGTAGAGTAGTTGATGCTGAGTAAAGTTTAGTCGACGCCAAGTGTATATGAGAAAATGTTAGTATGCTAATAGAAACCAAATTTAAATAAAGCTTCTAAAAACTAAACAAAATTCATAAACTTCAAGATAGACTAAGATGAGCTCTCAATTGAAAATATGAGCCATTAATGGGCTCTCTCAATGAGAAGCTCTCTTGTTGAGTAGCTTTGTCTAAAAAGATAGGATGTATGC
Organism: Cupressus sempervirens; assembly: GCA_028749045.1. Lineage (NCBI taxonomy): Eukaryota > Viridiplantae > Streptophyta > Pinopsida > Cupressales > Cupressaceae > Cupressus > Cupressus sempervirens. The sequence continues at coordinate 867,705,825 of CM053792.1, read as the reverse complement.
TCAAGATGCTTCCAAAGGCTTCAATGGATGATTGTGGATTTTTGGTGTGGATAGATGGCTTTAGTATGGATTTGGCTCTCAAAATAGCATTATAACTTTACTTCATGGATTGTGTTATTTTGTAAAGGGGAAGGATCCAATTTATAGGCAAGAGGCTTGAGGGTTTGAGGGCTAAGATGCAAGGATGGGAAAAAGCTTATGGAGGGCTCAGATTGCATGAGAGGAGAGCACATGGATTGTGCTTCCTTATAGCCAATCAAGGAGTGACACATGTCACATGGTGAGAGGATGGAGGAAAGGGCAAGGATGAGTCAACAAAGGAGGCTCAAGAGATAAAATCTTCATAAAGACCCTCCTAATGACTTGTAAGAGCAATAAAAGGGCTTGTAAGAGTCATTTATGACCTAGTGGACTTCATAAAGTTTTATGGTTAAGATATTTTGAGGGTGATGAGAGCAAATTCGACTTGGACTTGATTAGGAAGGTTTTAAGCTTGCTTAGGCTTGTGCAAATGATTAGAGGATGGATTAGGATGGTTTAGGATTAGCTTAGGGATAGGCAAGTGGATGGCATTTAATGAGGGTGGGTGAAGGAGGAGATATTTGTTAACTTTGGCTTGGGTTAGTAAGTTTTAACCCATGTTTAGGGAATGTGACAAGGTTAGGAGGGGATTAGGATTAGGTTTAAAGACATCTTCTAGAAGAGTCTAGATTTTGGATGAGGATAAAGACTTTCTAGAATAGTCTAGAATTTCCTAGGGTGAGGATGAAGACTTTCTAGAAGAGTCTAGAACTTCTTAGGGTGAGGATAAATTAGATTTTTAGGAAATAAATAAAGTTTTATTTATTTCAAGGGTTTGGGTTGAGGAGATATTTATTAAAACTTTTTTAATAAACATGAGGATTAATATTTAATCTTAATTAAATATTTTGAGTTGGGATTAGGGGTAGGAAATGATGGGATTAGCCTTTAATCAAAATTAAAGAAGGATTAGAAGATTTTGGAAGAGGTTATTGGTCATAAGGAAATTGGCCAACTTTTGGGCAAAAAATAAATTTTTTATTTATTTTAGGATTTTTGGTCAATTTATTAATTAAATAATTAATAAATAAGGAAATAATGTTTAAATAAGATTTAAACATTTTTGGGAGGGATTCCTTAATTAAATATTTTTAATTAAGATAAAAGGATTTAATGGCATAAAAATTAATTAATTAATTAATTAAATAATTATTTAATTAATAAATGATGATGTCATCGGGAATTTTTCAGAAAATAAAAATACTTTATTTTCTAAAGGATTTTTAGGTGTCTACATTTTGCCCCTCTTTGATGTGATGCCGCAAGTGGCATGACATCAAAGATAAGAAAATAAGATGCCCAAGGCTAGAGCAGAAGAGGAGAGAATGGACTATGAGATGCCCCCTCAAGAAGGCAGCGGGGAGAGAAAGCGAGGCTTGGTGGCTTCTTGAAAAATACAAGAATCTGGGATGAGAAAGGAGACTCAAATTGGATTAAGAGAAGAGGTTTAGTTAGCTCAAACTCTTACTATGGGAGAATGATAAAGGGAGAATCAGAGGCACAAGAGGAAGCAAGCTTAAGATCTCAGGGATTGCAGAGGATGAAGGAGCGGAGCGCTATAAAAAAGAATCCAGGATAGGGAGATGGATGAGGGGATTATAAGGATGATGCAACAGGATTTCAAAGAGTTAGATTGGCAGAAGATGGGTTTCGGAGATCCCTAGGACTAGGATTGTGGATCGCGAAAGATGAGGCTTGGTGGGTTGATTTGGATTGGTGGATCCCTAAGACTAGGATTGTGGATCAATAAAGCTAAGAGTGATGAGTGATTCAAAGAGATACTGATGCATCAGCTGGGGTAGGAGAGACGGATGCTGGATATGGATGGGGGATAATGGAGATGAAGGAAAACCATTGAAGCTTTTTGAGCGGGGGGATACTTCAAAGAGAAGTACCACCATGTAGTTGAGCACTAGATTTGCTATAGGACTATTGGTTAATTGCCAAGGTTACCAAGAACATCAAGGCCTTTTCACCAACCGTCCAAAGGATTGACAAAATAACTCAAAACAAACACGCAAGGATTGCCCCAACATCACACATGAATCCTAGAAGAAGCAGCGTGGAAACGACATTGGAGAACCCACAAGCAGAAAAGAAAAACAAACGAAAGACCTGATCAAGACCTTACGCTCTAATTGCCCCATTCGCAGCATACCATGATATGGAAGATCATGGCAACCTTGAGGAGGGAACAAGGAGATTGCTTGGAAAAGATATTTCAAGACCCAAAAGAGAAGATTCCAAATCAAAAGAAAGCGAAAATCCAAAAGAGAACTGTTTGCCAACGAGATGGGTAGCACGAGGTACTAACGGACCAAGATCAGACATGAGGAAAGCTATATCCTACAAGGATCTATCGAAGAGCACCTAAGTTGATGGATCTGGATGGGTGATGCGTCTGGCAAGCTCAACTAAGAAGGATAGCACTTTGGTGACAGGAGATCTAGCTAAAGGATGCATTGGAATAGCTAACCAAGGGTTGTGCGATGTGTGCAAGATGCTAATCAAGGAGGAACGAACATGAAAGGTTGGATAGATGCAATGGTACTAAGCTAAAGAGGATGTACAAGCTGACAGACCAAGATATTTACAAGTGAGCTAATCAAGATATGGTACAAGCTAACGGACCAAGATAGTTACAAGCAGGCAAAAGCTCAGGATGATAGGATAGTGGGATGGTTCGATGTTGTGCAAGATGCAAAAGCTAAGGGTGGGGTGATAGTGAAAGATATGGATTTGGCAAGATGCATCCAATGATGATGAGAGATTTTGTGACCAAGGATAGCTAGAGGAGCAGGATGAGATGGCTGGATAGGATGGTAGATAGCTAGGATTATGATGGATATAAAGAGATGACATTGGGTTTGCATGAGGATAGCCTAGAGCTAGATACCAATGACAAGAGAGGATGGACAAGACAAGATCTCCAAGGAATATAGTGCCCCCAATCAGAACATAACATGCGGAAGGAGGTCTTATGATGGATGTGATAGGATTGAAGCTAGGATGGAAAAAGCTGATGGGGCTAGGGAGATGGATGATAGCTGAGATGATTGGCTGAAGCTGCATAAGATTAGTGGATGGTGTAAGATGGAAGCTGGATGATGGAGGATAGGTGGATAGATTGGAAGATGGAGTTGGATGTCAAGAGATGACCAAAAGCATGAGGGTGATAGGCTAAGCTGGGGATGGCGGGATTACGCATGATGCTTGTTTGCCAAGTTTTCATCATGGTACTTGTCCAAGGCGCTTGAATTGCCAAGTTTTCACCAGTGGACGCTTTATTTATTTATTTCTTTTTTTGACTTTTTGACTTTGGACTTAGTTGGAATGATTTTGGCTTTCTTCAGCTATTTTGGCTTTTTTGGGATTTTTCACTGGCTGTTGGAATGTTCAATTTTGTTGCTAGCTGTTGGTACACCGGATGTGTGATTTATGCAATAGATCGGATTAGATGGGATTGATGGTAGGAGATGGAGGGATGAAAATGCTGGAAAGGAGCATGAGATGGGGATGCTTGCAAGAGCAACATTGGCACATGTTGGAATGGGTGTGAAAAGAGCATATGGGGGATAGATGGTAGATGCGGGCGTGATGGAGGATTTGTGGAAGCGTGCTTGGGGATATAGGCACCCAAGATGGAGTTAGGAGATGGGGGACATGAGTCACTAGATGGGGGATTAGCAATGGTGGATGCCATTATGCATTGGGTTTCAACTTTTTTCTTGGGGATCCACATGGTTTTGGATTTTCTTTTCATAGGCTTTTGCATTGTTTTGCATTCTTTGATTAGATTTTTCCTTTTTGGAGTATGTCTTTTAGAATAGACATATGATTTCCTAGGATGTGGATTTTTAGCTTTATGCATTTTGAAGTTGGAATTTACATTGTTGTGGTAAGATTTGGGAAGATGGTTAGGAGAAGCTTTGTGAGATGGAGAGGATATGAAAGAGCATGTAGGGGGATGATGATGGATGATGTGCCCTGATATGTGCCTTTGTTGATCTTGCATAGGAATGGATGGAATAGGATTTTTATGATGGCTAATAGGAGGACGGAGGATGGTAGATTTTGGGACATAGGGACCCAAAATGGATTTAGCGGATGAAGGGGGGATATGGTAGGTTGTTTTGGGTTGCAAAGATGGTGGAGGGGGGATGACATAAGATTTCTTGAAGGAGTGATGGGAGGTTGGCATGGTGGGCTTAGAGATAGGCTTGGTTTGGGGGTGTGGTGTACCAAGACCTTTAGATGGTGAGCCTTTGGATACATATCCAAGACCATGAAATCCTAGATTTTTTTGTGCAATAATAGGCTCTCTGATTCCTTGCTCTTGTGGTCCTAAACTTTGACCTTGATAATGCCATCGATTGAGCATTTGAACAAGCTGAGGAAACTTTTTGCTTGCAGAAAATGGTAGAAGTGATTTATTAGGTGTATTGCAATGGGGAGATACTGTTCTTAATTCTTCTGCTGAGAGAGGGCCACCGTGGATGAATGTAAGTGAACCAAGAGGGTAGATTATAGATGGTGGAATAGCTTGGATAGGTGGTAAGATGGAAGCATGGAGTGGGGGAGATGGAAGGATAGGATCTTGATGTAGCTGGTGGGATGACAAGATATCTTGTAGTGGAGGAGATATGGCTTGAGGTTTTGGAGATGGAGGAGATGGTGACTGCACTATGGATGGAAGACATGGTATGATGATATCTTCATTTATGCTTTGGGAGATGTCAACATGCTTTTGGGTAGGATCTTGATAGGATTGGTTTGGAGTGGATGGTGCGATAGGAGGTGAAGGGATGGATTCTTCAAAGGCAACAGATGGATAGATGGGAGATTCAGTAGTGGAGATGGGTGAGTAGAAGATGGATGCATAAGGGTCATTACGAGAGATTTGGGAAATGCTTGGAGGCGATGTGGATAGGATTTGGAGGGATTTGATAGGTGGTGGGATTTTGATGCTTGCGGGAAGTGGAAGGATTTTAAGCAATTTGATGGATGGTATGGGGATGATAGCTATGGGAAATGGAGGTGATATTATAGATGGGGAAGCTTCATCACTGACTACTTCACATGGTTGGATTAGATGACATGGCTTATCGACTGTTGGAGGCGACTTTTCTTGTATTTCCTCTAGGAGATTCCTTGGAGACTTGTGTGTCGAAGGTGGAGGTGGATTGACAGGAATAGCTAGTGTGATGGGGGTGGAAGATTGGAAGCTTGGTTGATGGGGTGATGGAGGGGAAGCTGGAATATCGGATGGCATGACTAGATAGTTTGGAATAACTCTTGGATTTTGGGGGATGCTTGGGGGAATGTTTCTAAGGCTTTCAATATACCCGTCATAGTCAACAAGATTTTCATCATCATTATAATAGGAGGTGGCGGGAGCAAGGACAATGCGACCAAACACATCATGATAGGATTGGTACTTCATGCTTTGATGATGAGTTTGATGGGGATGGGGTCTTGCATATGGATGAACACGGAAGCTCATGGTTGGATTTGGATTAAGCACAGATTTTGGATTGGCTGATGAAAAATTTCCTAGGGATGGTCAAAGCTGTATGACAGACCTAAGGAGGATTGGCTGGAGATTTTTGGCTTTCTTGTGGATGAAATACTTCAAGGGCATGCTATCAAAAAGTGAGAGTTTTTCTTTCCTATGTACTGGATTGGTGGAGATTGTGTCAACTTAAGGATAGACTAATGATCCTATGGGCATGACACAAGATTGACCACTTGTGGATCCCAACCTTTAGCTCAAGGTGATGAGGGATAACAAGTGACAAAGCTAGATTACCCTAGACAAAGCTTTGTCAAAGGGATAACCTTGGTGAGGCTGGTGGATTGGTCGAATTGATTGATTGGATAGCAAATTTTGGCAAAGTTAAAACAACTCTTTAAAGGCTTGGGTGATTTTGGATTGGGTTGCTAGCTGGCTAGGGGGATGATTTGGATGGACTTTGGATTTGGGATTGTTCTAAGGCAAAGAACTGGATAGATTTGGTTGCAGCGGGGGAGCTTGGATGATTTTTTGATGAGGTAGTGACTATGCTAAGTATGCCTTGAGCTAGGAGATTTTTGCTTTTTTGGGATTTTGACCAAAGTTGGCAAACATTCATTCAAAAGCTATTAACAAACAAGCAGACAAAATTTTGGAGCAAGCATGTCAAACACACCAACATCCTAGGAAGCTTTCTACAAGGATGAAATTTGTTATAGCTAGGGAGTCCTCGATATACACAAGGTATGTGAGGCCCAAATCTGTAGATGAAACCAAAAAGATGTCACACAGCCGAGAGGAGCGGTAACCCACTTCTCCTCTTTCACTTCTCAAGGGTATAAAGTTCCTTGAGGCTTAGCCCGAGTGACAAAATTTTGATCCCAAGAGAGGTGTCTTTGGATTCACCTACCGATCTTTATACTCCGTCGAAACGCTGGAGTTGAGGTCGTCCCAAGGGGTGATGAAATCCCCAAGCAGGCCTCCTAAAAAGCTAAGACAAGATTTTGGATCCTAATCTTATGCACCCAAGATGGCCTCGAAAGACGACAAGGGGAGAGAAGACTTGGATGATCTTGGGCTAAAAAGCACGCTTGTTCTTTTACCAACTGACGCTTAAGTTTTCTGATCTAGACTTTGCAAGCACTCATGTTTAAGATACAATGTTTATTCCAACTTTGAAGCGTCGACAAAAATAAAATTGATCGAAGAATGCGAACAAGAAGAAGAGTTAGGGTCAACAAGAAGGTAAACCCGTGCGCCCGGAGGCCCTCCACGTCAAGTATCGATTGATTTTTCTTTAAGGCATTCAAGATTGAGTGTGAGTTTATTTTAAGCCCAAAACAAAGGTGTGTGAGATTCGATTTCAAGCGCGTGCCCGGAGGCCCTCCATGTCAAGATTTGTCCAATTTTTATGCCCAAATAAAGTGTGAGCGAGATTAAGGTGCATTCAAGGAAAATTTGATTTTAATCCATGGCATTCAAGAGTGATTTTAGCAACATGCATTCAAAGACAAGTGATTAAACATTCAAGTTTTTTCCTTTGAGCATTCAAGATTGAGATTTTGTGTGTTGTTTTAAGAACTTTGAAGTGCTTTGTTTTAACCTTAGATCATTCAAGATTGTTTTTGGACTCAAAAGTGAAAATGACTCTTTGGATTTTGCTTTTCATTCAAGATTTTGTGTTCTAGTTTGCATGTTTTAAGCCCAAAAATGATATTCCTAGATTGTTTTGATGCATAAAAAACCTAAGAAACATTCAAGATTTTGCAACAAGACATTTGTTTGGAATAAATAACAAAGCTTTTTAGGACAATTTTGGCAACCATTTAGGACTCTTAGTTTTCATGAGATTTTTTAAAAGAACTTTAGTGTGCACTTAGTGTTGATTTTGAACCTTTTGAAATGGAAACTTGAAGTTCTTTTTAAATTCCCAAAAATGAAGTGTTCCTAATTTTGCATGAATGCATCTAAAACCTTGATGTTGCAAGGATGCAAATGATTAGATTGGTTTAGTTTCACTTGTTAAAAGATTTTTTCTTTTTTGCAAATTTTTAATTTTTCAATAAATTTAAGTATGATTTGGGGGTTCATTTTAAGCACTAAAAAGAAGTGTGTATGATTTTGCTTCCTTAAAAAAAAAATGGCCAAGATCTCCCACAAGAAGAAGAAGAAGAAGTAGATGGAATAAGAAGAATATAGACAAGAAGAGGAAGAAGAATTTCAAGGTCTTTGTCCACCTATAAGCTTGAAAAATCTGCAAACACTATGAGATAGATTATGAGTTCCTTTGTCTTCTTCATGCTCATGTGGACCTACAAAACCAATTTATACAATCCTACCAATCACAAAGACAAGAAAAATTAGCCAAAATCAGTAAATAACATACAAAACTTGACTAAAAAAGCTAATGAAGATGACCCATGCGGGGTCCCACCGGGCGTGCCAAAATGTATATGAGAAAATGTTAGTATGCTAATAGAAATCAAATTTAAATAAAGCTTCTACAAACTAAACAAAATTCATAAACTTCAAGATAGACTAAGATGAGCTCTCAATTGAAAATATGAGCCATTAATGGGCTCTCTCAATGAGAAGCTCTCTTGTTGAGTAGCTTTGTCTAAAAAGATAGGATGTATGCTCAAGATGCTTCCAAAGGCTTCAATGGATGATTGTGGATTTTTGGTGTGGATAGATGGCTTTAGTATGGATTTGGCTCTCAAAATAGCATTATAACTTTACTTCATGGATTGTGTTATTTTGTAAAGGGGAAGGATCCAATTTATAGGCAAGAGGCTTGAGGGTTTGAGGGCTAAGATGCAAGGATGGGAAAAAGCTTATGGAGGGCTCAGATTGCATGAGAGGAGAGCACATGGATTGTGCTTCCTTATAGCCAATCAAGGAGTGACACATGTCACATGGTGAGAGGATGGAGGAAAGGGCAAGGATGAGTCAACAAAGGAGGCTCAAGAGATAAAATCTTCATAAAGACCCTCATAATGACTTGTAAGAGCAATAAAAGGGCTTGTAAGAGTCATTTATGACCTAGTGGACTTCATAAAGTTTTATGGTTGAGATATTTTGAGGGTGATGAGAGAAAATTCGACTTGGACTTGATTAGGAAGGTTTTAAGCTTGCTTAGGCTTGTGCAAATGATTAGAGGATGGATTAGGATGGTTTAGGATTAGCTTAGGGATAGGCAAGTGGATGGCATTTAATGAGGGTGGGTGAAGGAGGAGATATTTGTTAACTTTGGCTTGGGTTAGTAAGTTTTAACCCATGTTTAGGGAATGTGACAAGGTTAGGAGGGGATTAGGATTAGGTTTAAAGACATCTTCTAGAAGAGTCTAGATTTTGGATGAGGATAAAGACTTTCTAGAATAGTCTAGAATTTCCTAGGGTGAGGATGAAGACTTTCTAGAAGAGTCTAGAACTTCTTAGGGTGAGGATAAATTAGATTTTTAGGAAATAAATAAAGTTTTATTTATTTCAAGGGTTTGGGTTGAGGAGATATTTATTAAAACTTTTTTAATAAACATGAGGATTAATATTTAATCTTAATTAAATATTTTGAGTTGGGATTAGGGGTAGGAAATGATGGGATTAGCCTTTAATCAAAATTAAAGAAGGATTAGAAGATTTTGGAAGAGGTTATTGGTCATAAGGAAATTGGCCAACTTTTGGGCAAAAAATAAATTTTTTATTTATTTTAGGATTTTTGGTCAATTTATTAATTAAATAATTAATAAATAAGGAAATAATGTTTAAATAAGATTTAAACATTTTTGGGAGGGATTCCTTAATTAAATATTTTTAATTAAGATAAAAGGATTTAATGGCATAAAAATTAATTAATTAATTAATTAAATAATTATTTAATTAATAAATGATGATGTCATCGGGAATTTTTCAGAAAATAAAAATACTTTATTTTCTAAAGGATTTTTAGGTGTCTACACCAAGCACTAGTAAACTTTAGTTCATGCTAAGTAATTTCATATTGGATGCTGAGAAACACAATATGTGTCAAACATCAGAAGGTTGATAATGCCAAGTTGTTGCATTATTCAAAAGATCATGGATTTGATGAATCTAAGCCGACAAGTTTGTTTTCTTAGATTTGTGAATTAGGTGGATGACAAGGTTGATGAGTTGGTGGTACAAAATTCAAGGTAAACCATTTTTAAGAAAATTCAAAATGGATTATAGGAGAAGTTTCTAGAAGAGATATGAGATATGGGGTAGATACATTGTATCCTACCTAATCCATCTGAACCCTAAATTGGACAATGGAAAATGAGTGGCAAAATATCTTAATTTTCTATCTATAGGTATGACTGGTCATGAAGCAAGGTTTTCATGTGCGAGAACCTAAGGGAGACAAGGAGTCAATGGTTTTGCTTCATCTAGTGACCTAAGAGAAGAGTTTGCAATGACATGTTAAGAATGAAGGCTTAAAGAGATAAATCCTTGAAGGATAAACAAGCTATCAGAGCTAGAAAGTATGAAGGCCAAGCATAATTGAGGACTAAATAGAGATCTATGATCTGCAAGAGAATTTGTAAGTTATATCAGAGCAAAGCCTTACCGTTACTCTCTAACAATTGTATTAGTCTAGGGTAAATCTTTTAGATTAAGGTTGACCTAACAGTCATTTGTAAATCCTTTGATTGGGTGACATTCCAAGTGAATGGTATAAAGTCCTCTAACAAGGTTCACTTCTAATAGGGTGATTGAAATCCTTTAATTATGTCACATTTAATAGTGTGTATTGTAACCTTTAACAGGGTTGTCCTTTCATAGGACATCACGTCAGAAGAGTGAAAAGAGGAGCATGTTACTGGCAATTTTTCCCAAATTGGGTTTCCACATAAATCATTGTGTCAAGTGTGTTGATGAATCTATTATGTTTCATGTTTTACATTTTTGCAAGTTGATTTGACAATAACCTACAAGTTTTAAGTAATTGCATAATATTATGGATGCATGCATGAGTATAAATACTTTGTGGGTTCACTAAGTTGTGAAAAGTTTTATTTATACATCTAGACCTTGGATAATTGATTCACCTCTCCCCTCCCCAAGCTATTCTAAAGTATTCCAACAATTTGTATCTGAGCCATCTTCTTAAGAGAACTAGTTTGTCATATTAGAAGCACAAAGATCAAGATGTCTGAAAAGAGAAGATATGAGGAAGAAGAAAGAACACAATTAGGCAATGCTGGAGATTTACTCTACCCTAAGTTATGCCAAATTTGATGATATCAAAGGTCTTGATAGTGCAAAGAAAATTTGGGATTCCCTAACCACTATCTATGAAAGATATGCAAATGTTCTATGAGCCAAAGCCAAAAGTCTTAGAGGTAAGTTTGATGAAATGAGAATGGAAGAAGGTGAGAATATTTTTGAATATGTTGAAAGGATAAAAGAAGTTGTCAATGAAATAAAAGGATCTACTGGTAATATAGATGATGTTATTGTTTTAAGAAAAGTTTTGAGAACAATATTAACTATATAAGCTATTAGAGTTTCTACAATTCAAGAATTGAGATCTATTCCAGGGAATAAGCTATCACTTGAAGTTCTGGTAGGTAGACTCACTACTTTTGAGCTATCTAACTTTGAAAATTAAAAACTTGAAAAGATTGAATCTACTTTCAAAGCTAAGGTGTCATTGAAGGAACATGACAAAAAGAAGAAGAAAAAGAAAAAGTATGTGTCTAGTGACAGTGATACAGATGAGGAGGATGTTGAACAAATTGAAGCACTACTAGCAAGAAGACTCCATAAAGGTAAATAAAAATTCAAAGGTAAGTTACCTATCATCTATTTCAATTATAATAAGGTTGGTCATATTGTTGCTAGATGCCCAAAGAAGAAGAACTATAGAGGTGGTGACAAATACAAGAGTAGAAGAGATGAAGACAACAAGGGCTACAAAGACAAAGGTGAGAAGTCTTGCTACATTACTAAAGAGAAAACAAAGGATGATTGTGATGAACATAATGATTAGGTGGTGTATGTTGCAATGAAGGATGAATCTGATGAAGATAAAATAACTACACTTGTCACTTGTGTAAACAAGAATGATAGATGGATCATTGGTAGTGGATGCTCACATAACATTACTGGAGACAAAAGTAAGTTCATTATCCTCAAGGTAAAGGAAAGTTCAAAGGTAAGTTACCTATCATCTATTTAAATTATAATAAGGTTGGTCATATTGTTGCTAGATTCCCAAAGAAGAAGAACTATAGAGGTGGTGACAAATACAAGAGTAGAAGAGATGAAGACAACAAGGAATACAAAGACAAAGGCAAGCAGTATTTCTACATTACTGAAGAGGAAACAAAGGATGATTGTGATGAACACAATGATGAGGTGGTATATGTTGCAATGAAGGATGAATCTAATGAAGATGAAGCAACTGCACTTGTCACTTGTGTAAACAAGAATGATAGATGGATCATTGGTAGTGGATGCTCACATAACATTACTGGAGACAAAAGAAGTTCATTACCCTAAATTGTTATGATGGAAATAGTGTAAGATTTGATAATGATGCACAATGTTTGATAAAAGAAAAAAGTTCTATCAAACTCACAAACAAAATTTTGTGTGATATTTCTTACTATGTTGAGGGACTTAAGTATAATTTTTTGTGTGTGTCACAATTAAATAATTGAGTTTGGAAATGAGATTGCTAAGATATATGACACAAATGAGAAACTGATTAGAAAGGGTGATTAAACTAGAAGTAATATATTCTATCTTCACATAGAGGATGCTACTTGTCTTATTGTAAAATCTAATGATGTATGGCTATAGAATAAGAGGTTATGTCATGTTAACTATCATAACTTGGTCAGTATCAGTAACATGAAGAAAGTTAGAGGTTTTCCTAGGTCGAAGAAGCTTGATAATGTAATGTGCAAACAATGTTAGTTAGGCAAAATGACAAGGTCAAGTTTTAAGAATAAAACTTAATCCTCTAAAGGAATTCTAGAGATTGTTCATACTGACTTGTGTGGACCAATTGAAGTGCAAAGCTACAAAGGAGATAAGTACATAATACTATTTGTTGATGACTACTCTAGGATGATGATAGTTATGTTTCTAAAATAAAAATCTAATGCTTTCCAAATGTTTAAGTGGTACTTGGCAAGAGTTGAAAAGGAAACAAGTAAAAGTCCGAAGTGTTTGAGATTTGACAGAGGAGGAGAACTCACATCAAATGAATTTGAGATGTTTCATAATGATAAAGGAATCAAAAGACAGACATCTACCCTTAGAACACCTCCACAAAATGAAATAGCTAAAAGGAGAAATAGATCTATAATGGACTATGCTAGAACACTCATGATGGAGAAGAATGTTGCTTTGAAATACTAAAGAGAAGTTGTAAGTACAATTTTCTATAGCTTGAACCATGTGTAAAATAAGAAAAGTACTCATTTAACACCTTTTGAACTATGGTATGGATGCTCACCCAATGTAAAATACTTTAAGATATTTGGAAGTAAATGTTACATTCTTAAAAATGCTAGGAATGGAAAGTTTGATGCAAAAAGTGAAGAAGGTATATTCCTAGGATACTCTACAAGAATTAAAGCTTACAAGTGTTTGATTACTAACACTAAAAAAATTGTGGAAAGTGCAAATGTAAACTTTTATGAATATACAAAAGTTTATGAGGCTGGACTTATGAAAGAGCTAGAAGGATACAAATATTTTGTATACTTTTTATGAACGAATGCCTACTAAAGAAGATGCTACAAATCAAGTTACAAATCAATAGCAAGTTTCAATGACTGTCAAGTCACACCTTATGGATGTCAAGTTGTATTTAGGTACTGAGCTACATTTAGATGTCAAGTTATAGAATGAAGTAAATGCAGATTTTGATTCTAAGATTAGTGAACATGAAATAGATGCTAAGATACCTAATAGAGATATACATAGTGATTCTGAAGTTGAAAGACAAAATGAAGAAACAAGAGCTGAACCAATATTATCTAAATATGTCAAAAGACATCATCCTACTACTCAAATCATTGGAGATAAAGATACTAGACCAATGAAAAGAAGTAGATTAAGAAGTGATACATGTTTTCTAAGCATGAAGGAACCCAAATTAATAAGAGATGCATTAGAAGATGTTGACTAGAGTAAAGCCATGTAAGAAGAGATTGAACAAATAAAGAAGAACAAAACATGGAGTCTAGTTCCTAGACCAAAAGAAAAAAATGTGATTGGTCCAAGTGGGTATTTAGAAACAAGCTAGATGAAAATGGTGAAGTCACAAGGAACAAAGCAAGATTAGATTGCAAGGGATATGCACAAGAAGAAGGAATTGACTATGGAGAGACATTTGCCCCTATTGCTAGACTAGAAGGTGTAAGAACTCTACTTTCTTATGCTGCATACAAAGGTTTCAAAGTTTATTAGATGGATGTTAAATCTGCATTTTTAAATGGTATATTAGAGAAAGAAGTTTACATAGAAAAACTAGAAGGTCTTTTTGATGTTAACAATAAGAACATTTAATGTAGACTACACAAGGCTCTATATTGTTTAAAACAAGCACCAAGAGCATGGTATGAGAGACTTCTAAATTATCTTGTGAAGATTAAATTTGAAAGGAATGATGCTAATAGAAGTCTATACATGAAGATAGAGAAAAGAAAAGGTATCTTGTTATCTAAAATATTTTTTGATGATATCATATTTGGAGGTAAAGATACTTTATGTAAGGATTTTGCAAATTAGATGAAGCAAGAATTTGAGATGTCTATGTTTGGAGAGATTAATTTTTTTGTGGGATTGCAAGTATACTAGATGAAATATGGTATATACATCACTCAATCAAAGTATGTCAAGGAAATATTGAAAACTTTGGGATTTGAGGATTCCAAACCAGTAAGTAAACCTATGGTTACATGATACAAGTTGTCAAAGAATGATGATTCAGTTGAGGTGAATCAAACATTGTATAGGTCTATGATTGGAAAATTACAATATATAGTACACAATAGACCTGATATTGTATTATCTATAGGGATAGTAGCAAGATTCTCTGCTAATCCCAAGAAGAATTGCTTAATGGCTATGAAGAGAATAATGAGATATCTAAAAGGAACAAAAGAGTTTGGTCTATAATACAAAAAAAATAAAAAAATTTGAATTAAGAGCCTACATTGATGCTAATTGGGTTGGAAACATTGATGACAGAAAGAGCACTAGTGAAGGATAATTTTTCTTTGGAAAGAGACTAGTTACATGGACTAGAAAGAAACAAAATTGTACTTCACAATCTACTACTGAAGTTGAATATGTTGCTGCTGCTATTAATTGTACAAACATTGTGTGGATCAAATAGCTACTCAAAGGAATGAAGGAAGAAATCATAGAACCAGTGATACTTTATTGTGATAATACTAGTGCTATCAATATATCAAAGAATCCAGTGATGCACAAAAAGACAAAGCACATTCCAATCAAGTATCATTGTTTAAGAGAGTTAGTTCAAGATAAAGTGGTTAAGATAGACTATGTCAACACAAAAGAATAAATTGCTAACATCTTCACAAAACCATTACCTAAGGATGCTCATGAGCATCTAAGAGCCAAATTACGGGTGATACCCCTATCAAAGGCTATCTAAGTAACAAGAGGAGTGCCTTGCATCAAACAAGTTGATGTTCATATGTTACACATTGGTGTAGAGTATCTTACTTTAGGAGCTACCTAAAGTAATCAAGGAGATGAAACTTTAAATCAGTCACAAGAAAGCTAACAAAGGGAGAAATCGAAAGAACTTTGAAAAGTCTATATCTGCATGTTAAGATGACTAGTTTTTGGAATATGTCTTTGGCATTTTTGTCAAAGATGGATATTATATTCCTCATCAATAGTATGATTATTGATCAAGAGAGAGATATATCAAGAGATGGAGAGAGATTGATGATATTGCTAAGAGAACACAAGTATGATGAGGGATATAGAAGAATATAAGAAAAAGAGAGAAATCCTAATCTACCTAGTCAAAGGGATAGTAAGAGGGAGTGATAAAAAAAATAAAAAAATTTGTAACCTAATTAGAAGATGAAAGTTGCTGAGAGAGGGAGAGATTTGAATACAAGTTTTCTTTTTGGTATTGTCTTACTATTTTAACCTAGTTAGTTTGGTTGAACAAAAGTGTTTACATTTGGTTGATTTGGTTGATCAATTTGGTTTGCCATCAATGACAAAGAGGGAGATTGTTGAAAATAGATTGAAAAGATCACTGTTGAGAGAGATTATTGAAAGAGGGAGATTGTTCAAGAAGACTATGTGTTTCAATTATTGTTTTTTCACTGATGTCAAACTTGCTACTTCTTGGTAAGACAATTGCTTGTAAGATTCAAGTACTATCACTTATTTGATTGATGAAGAGGATATGATCAAAAGATGTAACAATAGCATCTAGAGGAAAGGTTGAGTTATGATTATGTAATGAAGTACAAAGATCAATTAAGATAGTGATAACATGATGTACTAATAATCTACTTAAGGTTACAAAGGCTTTTTACACTAAGAAAGATTAGAAGAACAAGTTACACAAAGTTTGTCTACTAAGCTTGATCAAGTGGATAGTAGGTTTCAAGAAAAGTTAGTACAAGCTGAGTAGAAAATTAGTTGGAGCCAAGTACAAGTTCATTCTAGTGTATGCCGAGTAGAATAGCTGATGTTGAGTAAATTTTAGTTGATGTCGAGTACCAAAAAACTTTAGTTCATGCTGAGTAATTTCACAGTGGATTTTGAGAAACGTCGTATGTGCCAAGCATCAAAAGGTTGATAATTTCAAGCTACTACATTATTTAAAAGATCATAGATTCAATGAATCTAAGTTGACAAGTTTGTTTTCTTGTATTGTGTGAACCAAGTGGAAGACAAGGTTGATGAGCTTGTGACACAAAATTCTAGGTAAACTATTTTTAGCTGAATTCAAAATGGATTCTAGGAAAAGTTTCTAGAAGAGATATGAGATATGTGATAGATTCATTGTATCCTACCTAATCCATCCGAACCCTAAATTGAATGATAGAAAATGAGCAGAAAATTATCTTAATTTCCTATTTATAGGGATGACTGGTCATAAGAAAGGTTATCATGTGTGATAGCCTAAGTGAGACAAGGAGTCAAGGGTTTTTCTTCATCTAGTGACTGAAGAGAAGAGTCTACAATGGCATGTTAAGAAAAAAGGCTTAACGAGATAAATGCTTGAAGGGTAAACAAGCTACCAGAGCTACAAAGTATGAAGGAAAAAAGAATTGAGGACTAAAAAAAGATCTTTAGTCTACATGAGAAGTTGTAAGTTGTATCATATTAAAGCCTTATTGTTACTCTCTAACAATTGTATCAATCTAGGATAAATCCTTTGGATTAAGGTTGACCAAACAGTCATTTGTAAATCCTTTAACTGGGTGACATTCCAAGTGAATGGTCTAAAGTCCTTTAACAAGGCTCACTTATAAGAAGGTGATTAAAATCCTTTAATCGAGTCACATTTAACAATGTGTATTGTAACCTTTAATAGGGTTGGCCTTTCATAGGGCATCACTTCAGAAGAATGAAAAGAGTAGCATGTTACTAGTGGTTTTTTTCCAAATTGGGTTTCTACATAAATCATTGTCTCAAGTGTGCTGATGAATCTATTATGTTTCATGCTTTACTTTTTTGCAAGTTGATTTGATAGTAACCTACAAGTTTTAAGTAATTTCATAATCTTATGGATGCATGCATGAGTATAAATGCTTTATGGGTTCATTAAGTTGTGAAAAGTTTTATTTATACATCTGGACCTTGGATAATTGATTCACCCCTACCTCCCCTTAGCTATTCTAAAGTATTCCAACAAAGCTCACTTGGACAGTGAAGAAAATTTCTTGTGTCTACTAAGAATTCTAGTGTTTGCTAAGTTCAGAAGGCAGTGACTACCGAGTTCACTCGAGCATCGAAGAGAAGTTCATAGAAGTTGAGTGTTAATTGAGCTCACTTGGGTAACAAAGGAAAGTTAGATAGAACTAGTGTTAATCAAGCTCACTCAATTACCAAAGGAACTTTTTGAAGATGTAGCGTTAACCAATTTCACTTGGTTGACATAGAAAAATCATTTCTAAGTTAGTGTCTACCAAGAACACTTGACTAATAAAGGATTTTCTTGTTTTGGCATAGTAAGTTCAATAGATTTGTTTGTTGATTCTAGCCAATTGAGAAGATGAATATTAATTATTCTAAGTTGTATTCAAGATAACTTGAAAATGAATATGATATAAGTATAAGGTCATGTTGAAGATTGAATGTGAGCAAGTGTATAAAAGAATAGAAGATGCTAAGAGGAAGTGAATTAGAAGGATAAAAAGAATATTCTTGAGGAGCTACAAAGATACATTAAATCATGAAAGATCAAGTATTCAAGCCAAAATTGAGATTTTTAATAAGCAATTTAGTTGCATCATAAATTAGGTAATCTCATTGTTACTCTCTAACCATTTTAGCATTGATCTAAATCTCTTAACATAGTTAGCTTAATAGCTATTTGTAAATCCTCTAACAAGGTGGCATTTCTAGATTGAAGTGTCTAAAGACCTCTAACAAGGGCACTCCTAACATGGTGATTAAATCCTCTAATAAGGTCATACCTAATAGTGTGTTTTGTAACCTTTAATAGGTTTGGCTCCTAATAGGGCTCACTTTAGAAGAGTGGAAATCAGTAACTAGTTACAATTGTTGGTTTTCCCAAATTGAGTTTCCACGTTAAATATTGATGTCACTTGTGTTCATGCTATTTATTTTATGTATATACAACTAAGTTAATTAAGGTTAATCATAGAAAATATCTTAAGATTTGCATGTTAAGCATTTTCTGAGTTATAATTGTTATTTCAATGGTTATCGAGTTACAACATATTATTAGTATTAACCGAGTGCCTATGTGTTTAGCGAGAAATAATGTTTTTCAATAGTGTTTATGTTTCATGCTAACATCTAAGGGATCTTGAAAATATTTTAGTGGTAATTGATTCACCCCTCCCCTCTCAGTTACTCCTCTTATATTTACAAAAATTGGTATCAAAGCTTTTGGTGCTTGCAGAAAAGGTTTAAAGGACCTAAGCTAAAGATTAGGATGCCTTACAGAAGAGAGATTCCCAAGTTGAATAGAGATAAATTTGAGGCATGGCATGAACTCATGAAGTTTCACTTGGAAACCATCAATGATTCAAGTTTGAAATATTTGGAAAAGTCTTACAAGGCTCCTACTAGAATATTGACTATGGAGGAGATTGTTAAAAAGAAAAATCACAACATTATGATGATTGACATTGCATAAGCTCTTAACTATGCTAAATTTGATAAGGTCAAAGGATGTGCTACTACTCATAACATGTGGACCAAACTGAAGGATATCTATGGAGGTGATGATAATGTGAAAAGAGCCAAAGTAGAAAGCTTGAGAGGTCAGTTTGATTAGATGAAGATGAGAGAGGATGAAAACATTACAAAATATATTGAAAGTATCAAAGCTAGTGTTAGTAAAATCAAAGCCTCTTTAGGGACAATTAAAGATGTGACAGTGGTAAGCAAGGTATTTAGAACCCTTTTTCCTATCTATGCAATTAGAGTGTCTACTATTCAAGAGATAAGATGTGATCCAAATAAAAATATAAATTTGGATGCTCTAGTTGGAAGATTGACTACAGGGTATAATATGGTGGTGAATTTTCATATTTTTGTGAATTTGACGTTTTGCCAGTGTTATTTTTGGCAATTTCTAAGCCCTTCCATGGTTTCTTGGTTGCCAAGCTTTGTTGGGTTTACCTGGTTGCCTAGCATTGTAATTTCCAAGGAAAATGTTATGTTTGAGTTATTCCTTGGTGGTATTCACCTTTCACGCAGTCGACTAGGTAACACTTATCGTGGAATGTTCACCGGGTTTCAATTTTCCATTTAATGTAGCATGGGAGAATTCGCCATCCTAGCTTCATTTTACCATGGATGATTCGGCTCGTTTCACATTACAAGAAGTGGAGGAGTTAGCTCATTTTTCCAACACACTTTTATTTTGTCATGGAGAAGTCGGCTCATTTGGCATGGTAAATTGGTAATTGTATTGATTTGTATATACATCCAAATTCACCCAAGCAATGAGACATTCACTAAATACCACTGGCACTCCATCAAATTTCTGGCAGTGCAGGACACATAGCAGGCAAGACTTAGACTCCAGAGATAGCTTCCACAAGTGGTGGTACACTGGTATGTGCAGTTGTGCTATAAAATACTCTCCTTGAGCTTATGTAGTTTAATTTAATCAGAAGCTTATCTACAGTTTCCTTTCTTATCTCATTTTCATTAGATTTTTTTCAAAAAGTGGACGTTAAAGGTTTTTAAAGCTTGCATGCATGGATATTGACCACCTAAGGTCAATATCCTATTTCCTTTGCCGTGGAATGTCGATTCACCAACTGTCAAAAATCATATTTGAAATTTAACTTTTTTTTCTTTAAGTTTCAATTCCTAGTCTGAAAGTAATACTGCTTATTCTCAGGGAAGTAAAGCTTAAACGAATTATTAGTGGATTGAGATGTCAAGGGAGGGTGAGTCTATAACTAATATTGCTCAATCTCAAGGAAGTGACAAGGATAAGACCCCCAAGGGCAGTGAAGGAATTAATCTTACATCAAAATGCTAAAAACTTAGAGATACTACCATAAGGGCTTTCTTTCGAATTGACAATGTTTTTGGTCCACCAACTTTTGCAAGTACAAGTGCAGAAGGAAATCACAATACCTCACCACCACTAGAAGAGCAGGTTGTTATTCAATTAAATCAAAATGCATCAAACGAGGATAACAATGTTCCAACAATAGAAGATGTTGTAATAGAAGATAAAATTGATGTTGGTAGGAAGAAAAGAAAAAGGAATGTAAAAATGGGGCGGGAGTGGGAAATGAAAAGGACTTTCCAGGTTGATTGGGTAGCAAAGTACTGGTTTATTGAATCAATCACAAACACTGATGAACCACCAACAGAATGCAAGTGTATGATTTCTACCTGGAAAACTAAAAGAGAGAAAAAGTTGCAGTTAAAGCTTGACACTATAGAAAAACATATTGGTAAGGTTTATGAAAAAAAATCATAGATGGAAAGGAAGTAGCGGCAGTGAGATGGAAATCAAAGGAAGAAGGCCTTCATGTTAAGTATGCCATAGAATATGAAGAGCATTTCAAGAAAATAGCGATAATTGGTAGTGGCAGTAGTGGCAATCCAATCAAGGATGGGCTTCAACATGCAGCTAATGATGCAAACTTGGCAAAGACCATTCATATGAGTGTTATTTTTCATATTCTATCTAGAGGGCATCCTATGAGAGACTTTTCAGAATATGGTAATTTATTATCATCTTTTTTGAGAGTTCCTCACTATCCTATGTCACATTGGTCAATATACGCTGGATGGGAAATGGCAAGCTATCTTGCTAAGGTGGAAAAGAAAAATGTACAGGAGAGAGTAAAAGAATCCAAGTTCATTTCATTATCCTTAGATGAAGTCATTGCGGTAGATAACACTACTTGGGTTTGTATGCATGTATATACTATAAAAGATCATGTTCGTCAAGCTAATCTACTTTGTGTTCATAAAATGAGGGCCAATTCAACTACAAAAAATTTATATTTAGAAGTTAAGAAAGCTTTGAATGAAATTTCTGGTATGGATGACTTGACAATTGCAAAGAAGTTAGTGTGTGTTGGAGCTGATGGAGTTGTAGTGTTAGTGTGTGTTGGAGCTGATGGAGCTACAGTAATGCAAGGGCAAAGGACTGATCTTTGTGCAAGATTAAAAACTAGTATTTCACCTTACATGCTTGGCATACACTACATGGCCCACCGAATGAATTTAGCATATAAGATTGTAAGTACTTTTCCTACAGTGTCAAAAGTTGAAGATCTAATCCGTGAGCTCAACTCGTACTTTTGTAGAAGTCCTAAATGCTTTGCAAAATTTAAGATTTTTTCTAAGGGAGTAGCAGTAGGAAATAAGATTCTCAAGGATGTTGAGACTAGATTGATATCTTTGCATGGACCAGCAGAACAAGGTCTAGTAGAATATAAATACTTGATTGGAGTTCTATATGAGAAATGCCTTATAGTGGACACAGCTCCTAATTTGTTAAATAAGTTAAGTGATATAGAGAACCTATTAACTTTAGCCAGTCTTCTCCCCATGCTGGATTTAATGAAAAAACTTGTCAAGAAAGCCCAAGACAGAACTATGTATATTCATGAGTATTCTGATTTACATAAAATGATATGCATGGCTCTGGATTCTTTGTATTAAGATCTCTCAGGTCATAGCCCAATTTTTTCAAGGTGGGAGATAATTACAGATTTGAATCATATCTAGAATTTTTTACAATTCAATGGGAAAAATGAGTGATGTGTGTTTGTCAAAGGATTTGAAATACCAATGCACCAATCTAGAACAACCAAGAGAGGCAGAGTACTACTAGTTAGAAAGGATGATTTTGACAAGATTGTTAAATCTGTTAGTGAAAATGTGAAGTCTATTTCCTACCAACTTTCAAGTGAGATTCGTGAAAGATTCCCTCGAGAAGAAATTCTTGAAGCCATGAGTTGTGTCTTTCCTCAATTTTGGAAACACTTTGGACATAATCCAACTGATGCAAAGTTGTTTCATTATAAACTTGACGAATTGATAACACATTTTTCAAAGCATATAGATTGCAATGGACAACTAATACAAGGAATCTTAGATTCAAATAATCTTAAAAATCAATGTAAACTTTTTGCATTGTGTATGAAAAACCAAATGGAAAACTTTGAGAATCCATTCGATCCTGGTGCAATAAAGAGGCCTTGGAAAAGGATAAGTTAGAGTGAAGTATTACGTACTTCAATATTAGAATATTTCAAACTTGCTGATTTATGTCAAAAAATGATATTAGGGTTGGTGGAAGATGACAAAATTTTCAATGCATTGGAGTTTTTGAAATCAAATGTTAGAAACAAACTAGACAAAAATTTGGAAACTTGTTTGAGGTTGTTTGTAACTCAATACAATGTTAGAGATTTTCCTTATGATAGGTCATTGGCCATTTGGAATTCCATACATGAAAGACAAAGGCCTTTGCAACACTTTAAAAGATGGTAGTTCTACTTCTACTGCTAACTCCATCATAAATGATGAATTTAGGTCTCAAAGTTAAAATGAAGATGAAGATTTTATAGATTTTGAATACCTAATTCAGAATGAAGAGGAACCTATTAGTACTAGTCAAACTTCAATTTTAGGATCTAGATTCTGGAGTCCATGTGGGATATAGAAGCATCACATTTGAGGTTGAGTCAATGAAGCAAACTATGATTTATTAATGTAGCATTCAGTTCTAAGGAATTTATAGGTATACAGTATACTCTACTTTAGTTCTTCCATATTCTTTATTTAGTCATATTGCAATTACAATTTACAAAAATTGAGTTCAAGATTTTTGTTACTCTATTGTTGACATAATGTAATTTTTGTACCTTTCTCTTGATTTGAGTTCAAGATTTTTGTTAGTTGTTACTCTATTCATATTGTTGACACAATGTTATTTTTGTATCTTTCTCTTGATTTAATTGTTTGATAATAAAAAAAGAGATAATAGAGACGTGTGCAAAGCCCACAACATCACAAAGAACTACTGACTAAAAAACATAACAAAAAATTAAAATACATAGAGTTGGAAGAATATCTGCTCTTAAAGAAAATTATACTTAATCTGAAAAATAACAATAGATCAGACCATTTCTAAGCCTTGGGAACGCATATTTATATCACTTGAGTGGCAAAAAGCTTCAAGCTTACAAAGGTTACACCATGATTCATTACAAAAGACAAAAGATAACAACAATTAAGATAATCATTACAATTTGTTGAAACCTTTTGTAACATATTTTAACAGAAAAAGGGGGAAACAATTACAAAATGTGACAAGTGGCAAGTGATCATTAAGCCTATCTTCCAGTTCTAACTGTAGCATTATCCATAGCAGATGTACCACAAAGGTAAGGTAATTTGTTATGATGAACAACTTCTCTTTGATATTCTTTTGCAACACTTGTCCTCCAATTGATTCCTCGGAGCCACCATCTTTTGTGCTAATCAACTTCTACTGAAGGGATTGCTTTGATATCTACTATAACCTCCCAGATGGAAATATCTGTATCCACAACAGGCCATGTTGTATTTCTAATTACCTCTAATTCGCTGATGTTTTTAGTCCATTTTGCATCTATGATGGCTTTACCCTCTCCAGTAATTTTGTTCATATCTGCTTCAATTTTGTATGTCATATCAATCATATCATATACAACTTGATCACTTTATTCACCTCTTGAAAATTCTATAAATCTTGGATGGTCTAATATTAGATCAAAAGATTCAGACCACTCTTGCCAATATTTGACATACCCTTCATTGTTCAAAATTGTTGGAATGGAATCTGGGGTACCCAATGCTATGCTTTTCAATTTTCCCCTTACTACTTTGATCTTACCAATGAAGAATGAATTCAATTCTTTAACTTGATGTATCATTTTCCTTATAGGAACAGTGATCTCCTTAGGTAGTTCCTTTTTCTGTGTGAGTAAAGGAACTAACCTATCAAAAAATTGAATGTATGGCCCCCACTGGGAAAACAATGGAGATAATAGTGATAAAGCCTCAGAGCATTGGTATTCATTACTCTACAGAGTAATGTACATACTATGTACATTTACAGAGGCTCTCTTTAAAGCACTAATTTTATGAATCAAAAACCATTTCATTGTCCTGATCTTTGCATCCTTGCTAATCTTAAACTCATCCACATCCATATGTGTTACTGGATGTGGTTCTTCTGCTATCTGGTCAGTTTGAATATTCTGGTCTTGTACCTCCCTTACTCTTAGTGACATTTCTTCTCTTTTCAAATCTTCATTCTCCTTTTTTGATTCCTCCAAAGTGTGTTGCAGAACATATGTTATTCTCATTTCCTCTTCATACTTCTTCCTAGTGTCAAGGTACTTTTCATATGTCTGCACCAGTTGTTCTTGAAGAATGTCAATCTTGTTCTTGCCTAGCATAGAAGCAGTGTTTTGGAGGTTGTAAATTTGATCTAAAGAAGTTGAATGTGCATTCCAAAAAATTGCATTACCTGCCGGTGTCTCTTTAATTTCCATTAGGGTAGGCTTCTCTGATTCTGGAGCTACACTCCAAATAGCCATTGTTTTAGTATCTATATTAAATCCTGCCCCCTGCAATTCACCAAATGGATTAATCTCCTCATAAGAGATTGATTTTTCTTGTCTCCTCATTTGATCGAGTAGGAATGATGAACTAATATCCATCCTAGGAAAAATATCATACCACTCCTTTGTACCAATTCCCTAGCCTCCTCTACAGTGAGGTTTTCACTATTAGGATCATAGGCTTGGAGCTTCTGTACCATTTTAGTCACTTTTTCGTTTGTGTCTCCAGGTTTTACATGTAAAGAAAGTTCATTCTGTTTGAGTTTATATAGAATTTTTTTGAATTCTTCACTCTTGATAAAATCATCATCCTTCACGAATTCTTGAGCCTGTATAATTCTGTCATCCAAAATCATGGATAGTAGTTCTAAACTATTGGGTCCCCTCTCCTCTGTAGTAGCTTGATCAATTAAGAACTTTTTTCTGGAGTCATCAAAATATCTAGTTCCTTTTGGAAGCACTTGTAAGGCTTTCTCTCTAGCCTTTTCTGGAACCTCAATCAATTTTTGTTTCTTCTTGCCCCCTTTATCCCAGTTTGAAGGGCCAGGCTGATCTTCTTCATCACTAATTTCCAATACAACATCTACCTCTAGAGAAGAAGGGTTTATCCTATCTCTAGCATTTTGAGAAACTTGACCCATAATTTTATCAAACTCCTCAATACACTTATCAATTTGTTTAAAATAGGGTAAACTAGAATAGAAGCCTTGGAAATCAGGATCTACTTTCTTCATTTCTTCCTCTACTAAGAGGATTTCTCTCCACTTCAGCATCCTATTAGCACATACATCTTCATACAATACATCCCTAATGACATCCTCTTCCCAAATTTTCCTTCCAATGATGGCATTATAACCCCTCATTTGTTTAAGAGAACTTGTAATGATTTTATATGGGTCATAAACACTAGTGGGTGCAGTGGGGAAATTTAACTCTCTTAGGAAGGCATCAACTTCCTCGATGGCCTCTTTACCAATTTCAAAATCCCCTACTTTGAAATTTCTACACACAAAAGACCCCTTTTTAATGGTTGGCCCTAGATATTCTCTATTCATGGATAACAACTGCCTGAAAATTTCCACTACACCCACCCTCTCCGTTACATATCTTGGCAAGAAATGAGGAGGTTGGGAACAACCAAAAATTCTAATCACTGTATAGTTTGCTAACAAAAAGGCACTACCCCAATCATGATCAATTGGTCCCTCATCATCAAAACACATAGTTGGTCCAACAATCTTCCTAATTAACCTAGGTAATGTTTCCAATTTTGAACCTAACATCCTATGAATAGTTGCAACAAAATCATTATAAAAAGAGAGGGAATTAGAAAAAGAGTAGAACCTCTGCCATAATCTTGTCCATCTTTGAACAAGCAATGCCTCTCCGAAATTTTCCAAACCTTCAATGAAACTAGAATCCACATGGCCCACATTGTAGAAGAGGATGAGATGCATAAGCAATGAGTAATGTAGAAATTTGAAATTGCCATGATCGCCTTGCTCAGCTGTCACCATCTGTTGATGAATACTATCAGCAATGAATGTTCCAAAATCATACCCCACATTAGTATGTGGGTCTTGAATGTCTAGAGCTATCACATACAATGCTGGGGAGGCCTCCATGGATCCATCTACTCCCAATAGTTTGTTCAATCCGAAAACTATTTTCTGAAAGTATGCACACAAATATGACAAGGGTATAAAATTAGTAACCATTTTTGGGAATTCTCCTTTCATCTTGTTTTGATTTTCCCTTGAGATATGTCACAACATTGCATGTGTTGTATAGAAATCCCTCTATTTCTCAAATGCTGCTTCCAGTTTTTCTAGGTTAATAGGAATTGACATGGGACCCTGCAAATCAAATGCTTCAACAAAAGCATCCTTAACGTACAAAGAATGCTCATATCCTTTCTATGAAAGGACCAAGTGGTTGGACTATATGCATTTACCAATGCCTTAATAAGGTCAACATCCACTTATACCTCTGGCATTATCAACTTTCCCAGGTTCCTCGTCCATGGATTTGAGATGGGAACCTTCTGCACCCTATTCTTGTAAAAGTACCAGAACAATTCAATTCCATTGGTATACAGTACTTGAGCATCTTTACAGAAGCTATAAGCATCTCTAAATGCATGGACATTAGCACTTTGAGCATTGGAAGATTTAGGGATAATCTTCAACCATTCTTCTGCAAATTTGGCAGACAATGAAACCTTGCTGCCCTCTCCAGTGCCTTTCTTTATTGATGGTTCTGCTTCTGCCATTCTGATCTTACTGCAAATTCTTTTGGCTCTATTAGCTCTAGATGTCTAAGAATTCAATTCACCTTGCAAACCTTTTGCTTTGATAACTGGTACTTGAATAATCCCTGGATGTTCAGCTTATAGTAGTACTAGTTTTTTGCAACTTGATGATGACGTTAATGACTTTAAATTTTTAAAAGCTTTCATGTGCATGGATATCGACCTATAGTAAGTACCGTAGTACCGCCTTTATTTCATTTTCCTTATAATGTCAACTCATCAATTGTTAGGAATCAGATAATAGATTTGAAAAAATGTTCTTTTGTCCTTTCAAGCTTTAAAATCTTATGAGTTGCAAAACCCTTCTTTCTGCACTATGTCGCAAGCAGTTTAACTTAACCTTGAATTCTTTTCGCAAAACTGTGAAACCCTTCTTTTTCTTTTCTTAGGCTATCACAACTGTTAAATAAAATATTCACTTTACCCTTGGGATCCTATGATAAGCCTTATATCCTCTTCTAATGAGATTCCCCTTCTGTCGCAGATTCAAAACTTAAACTTTTCACATCGCGGTCTCACAGTTGTGAAAACCCATTTCCTTCTAACCGGTGCGAAGTGGTGGAGATGGCTTCATCTTAACTTTTCGTGGCTTCACAGGATGACCATATCTTTCTATTGGAACCTCGAAACATGAAAATCCTTGCCATCGCGGTCTCGCAACTGCTAGAAGTCTTTTCCCTTTAACCGCTGCGAACATCCAATGGTGTGATCTCCCTTTTTCATGACTTCGCAACATAAAAGTTCACCATCATTTAAACTGGTGATGATGCAATCTCTGCCCTCCTCACAGTTTTGCAACACAAAAACTATTAACTTGCTATGATGTGATCTCTGCCCTCCTCATGGTTTTGCAACACAATCTCATGTATCTTTTCAATTGGCGATGATGTGATCTCTGCCCTCCTCGCAGTTTTGCAACACAATCTCCTATATCTTTTCAACCAACGATGATGCAATCTCTGCCCTCCTCGTGGTTTCACAATGCACCAACTATTAACTTGCGATGACGCAATCTCTACCCTCCTCACGGTTTTGCAACACAATCTCCTTTATCTTTTTAGCCGGTGATGATGCAATCTTTTCCCTCCTCGCAATTTCACAACACACAAACTATTAACTTTCACTTTGACAACGACATTGTGATAGACCTGTTAAAGCCTTTCTTGCAGTTTTGCAACTGCCAACTTCAAACTGATGAAACCCTTTGTGAACCTTCGATGCCATCAACTTCACGTATGTTTTTTTAAACCTTGAATACAATGAAATGATTCACCCAAAAAATTAAAATTTAACTATGATTATTATTTTTTGTTTGCCAATGTATAAATTTTTAGTGGTTTTAAAATAACTAAATTCACCCAAATTTTACACATTGTTTGACAGTCTATGAATGATTCACCAATGGAGATTATTATTTTTTCTTTGTAAACTTTTTTTTTTGCCACAACAAATAATTTTTTTGGTCAAGTGTTTTACACCTTTCGCCAATTTTTTACACCTTTTGTAAAGGAGGGGTTTCTTAAAGTATACCTTGATTGACTACATTTGAGCTAGATAACTATGATAATTATACCCCTAGTTTTAGCAATCTTTAGATTGCATTTGAAGCCAAGTTATCACTCAAGAAGAAATAAAAAATGCCTAAAGGAAAATAATCTAAATTGGATGAGGAAGATAGTTCTAATAGTGATGTTGAAGCCATTGAAGTATTGCTTTGAAGAAGGTATACCACAAGGCAAAGGATAGTATAAAGGTAAAATTCCTTTAATTTTTTTTTTCTTTTGAAGAAGTTGGTCACATTGTTGCAAGGTGTCCAAATAGAGAAGACAAATATGAAAAGAACCAAAAAAAGTACAAAGGTAAGAAGGATTTCAATAACTTCATGGACTACAAAGATAAAGGTAAGAAGTCTTGTTTTATGGCTAAAGATTCAGACAATAGTGATAATGATGAAATGGTTTATATTGCTGAAAAGATGAATTTGATGACGAAGAAGATAAAATGGAACTTATCTCTCATGTTAGAAAAAATGATACATGGATTATTGATAGTGGTTTTTCATATCATATGACTGGTGATAAAACAAAGTTTGGACATTTCGAACATTATTATGGTGGAAGTGTAAGATTTAGAAATAATGAACTATGTTGCATAAAGGGAAAATATTGTATCTCAGTAACCAATGAACTTATATGTGATAATACTTATTGGGTTGAAGGACTAAAGAATAATCTACTAAGTGTGGCACAATTGAATAACATTGGGTTTAAGGTAGAATTCATGAATGGGAAGGCCAAGATACTAGATGGAAAAGGAAATCTAGTTGGGTTTGGTAACCAAACAAAAGGTAAATTATTCTACCTAGATCTCAGTGAGAGTTCATGTTTCATTGCTCAAGTAGAAGAAAGCTAGTTATGGCATAGAAGTTTGTGTCATGTAAAATTTGATAATCTAATCAAGATAAGAAAAAACAAAAGAGTGAGAAGTATTTATATTTTGGGAAAACTTGATATGGGCCTGTGAAAAAATTGCCAAATTGGTAAGATGGGCAAGACAAGTTTCAAAAGAAAAAACTATCATTCTGAAGAAGTCTTGGAGCTAGTTCATACTAACTTATGTGGATCTATTGGAATTGAGAGCTACAATGGATATATGTACTTTATTCTTTTTGTTGATGATTATTCTAGAATAATGACTATAATGTATCTCAAAGATAAGTCTGAAGTTTTTTTAAAGTTCAAGTGGTATCTAGAAATAGTAGAAAAGAAAAAAGGAAAGAAGCTAAAGTGTTTAAGATCAGATAGAGGTGGTGAATTAATTTCCAATGAGTTTAATGAATTTTTCACTAAAAAATGAATCAAAAGACAAGTATTAGCCTGTAGTACACCACAAAAAAATGGTATAACTGAAAGAAGAAACAAATCAATCATGGATTGTGTAAGAACCTTGATGATAGAAAAAATATTGCAATCAAATATTGAAAGGAAGTTATCAATAATGTGGTGCATACCTTGAATAGAGTATAGTTGAAGAAAGACTCAAATAAAACTCCTTATGAACTATGGTATGGCTACAAACTTAATGTAAGTTACTTGAAAGTATTTGGTAGCAAAGGTTATATTCTAAAAGAGACTAGAAAAGGTAAATTTGATGTCA
The DNA here is from genome assembly GCA_028749045.1 of Cupressus sempervirens. Lineage (NCBI taxonomy): Eukaryota > Viridiplantae > Streptophyta > Pinopsida > Cupressales > Cupressaceae > Cupressus > Cupressus sempervirens. Next base: position 867,675,434 of record CM053792.1, on the reverse strand, counting down.
AATGTGATGAAGGCATATTCCTAGGATACTTCAACAAAAGTAAGGCATATAAATGTTTTAATTTGTCTACTTATAAGATAATAGAAAGTGTACACGTAATAATTGATGAGTTTGTGAAAAAGAGTGAAGAAGAGAGGAACAAAGAACTTGAAGATTATAGAAATTTTATTTACTTTGAACCTAATACATTGCCAAATCCAATTGGAAGTCAATAGACTTCACCTCCCGATTCCCCAAAATCTCCAAAAATACACAAGTTGCATCTAGTGCAATCTGAGTCACAGTCTGAAGGATCCATGTTGTAGTCAGAAGCTACCAAGCTATAGTCAAAGAAAATTGAGTGTAAAGGACCTGAGTCACAAATAATGGGACCTGAGATTGATACAGAAAATCATGGTGAGGCTAGTGGAACAAGTTCTAGATACAAAGCACCTATATTGGAAAGATACGTCAGAAGGCACCGTGCACTTGATCAGATCATTAGAGACAGGTCAGGTGGTACAATGACAATAAAAAATTTGAAAGGTACATGTTTTCTTACTAAATTTGAACCTAGATTAGTTAAAGATGATTTGGATAATGAAAGATAGATCAAAGCAATGAATGAAGAGATAAAACATATAGAAAGGAATAAGACCTAGAGTCTTGTTCCTAGACCCCAAGATAAAAATGTAATCAGCACAAAGTGGGTTTTTAGAAATTAGCTTAATGAAGATGGAGAAGTTTCCAAAAACAAAGCAAGGTTAGTATGAAAAGGTTATTCTCAAGAAGAAGGTATTGATTATGGTGAAACTTTTGCTCCTATTGCAAGATTAGAAGGCATTAGGACTTTGCTTACTTAAGCTACACATAAAGGATTTAAAGTTAATCAAATGGATGTGAAATCTACATTCTTGAAGAGGAAGTCTACATAGAACAACCTGAAGGTTTTGTAGATCCTAGAAAAAGGGATATGGTTTGTAGACTACACAAAGCATTGTATGGTCTCAAGAAAACTCCTAGAGTTTGGTATGAAAGACTTCATAACTACTTGATGAAGATTGGTTTTCAAAGGAAAAACAATAAAAATAACCTATATATCAAAGAAGGACTAGACAAGAAGATTGTATTGGAAGAAATATTTGTGGTTGACACATTGTTTACTAGAAATGCTGACTTGTGCAAAGATTTTTCAGAGTAAATGAGTAAGGAATTTGAGATGTCCATGTTTGTAGAAATAAAATTCTTCGTTGGATTAAAAATTCAACAAAAGAAAGATGGTATCTACATTACTCAATCTAAATACATCAAGGTGTTGGAAATATTCAAGATATGATAGGTTACTGAGAGGGGAGGGATGAATCAGTAACGTCAAAACTTTAACACAATTCAACACTTTAACCATATATACTATTCACCATTCATTCATCTAATCTACTGCATAGATGAGAGAAAAAAACATTTATAATACATGTACACAATGATTTGGTGACCCAAAAACATTCCAAATAGAAAGTAAAATTGGGGTGGGGATGATACCCACAAAACTTTATTACTGTAGTATGAAGTTGGCTTGTCAAGGCTTACATTGACCACTTTTTGTGATTTGCCTTGTTAGGAGCACAAAGGACTGCTAGGTCCACCTTGTTAGAGGAGTTTACAAACATACACTGAAGTATGCACTTTGTTAGGAGATTTATACAAAAGACTATTAAGTCTACCCTATTAAAGGATTTACAAAACTGATTCACCTATTAGGATGAAATAATGGATCTACTTAAAAACTTTATTGCTGCTTAGATCCTTGAAAGATAGATCACCTCTTGTGACTGATGAATCTTTACTGCTCCTTGTAGACCTTGCTGAATATTCTGCTCTTCTGCTGATTCACATTTACACTTCTCAAAATATTACATGTCTCTCTTGATACTCTCATGCCTATCTTGTAAACGATATAATACATTACATATATATCATTCCAATAATTACAATTGTAAGGTCAACTAAAACACAAGTGAACAAAACATTACCGAGTCAGCCAAACAGTAGAAAACTTGAGTTCTTCAAGCTGACTTGGTGACCTTCTAATACTCAACATCCATTGTATTACTCGACATCATCATGCACTTGGTAGAAGTAGATGCTCGGTCCATACTAACCAAAAAACATAGCTTGGAACTCGATAACCATTGGAGACTCAGTAGATATAATTTCACTCGGTAAAAACTAGATCCTTCGTTTACCTTGATTTCACTCGGTAAACACTATGAAGCTCGATGAACACTGTAAACTTGGTAGACACTACTAGATTGCACATTCACTCAGTAACTTCATGAATGCTCGGTATACACTATAGACACTCAGTGTAAATTGTGAAGCTCGATCAACACTAGAATGCTTGGTGTGAATTGTGAAGCTCAGTTAACACTAGAATGCTCGGTGTGAATTGCGAAGCTTGATTAACACTAGAATGCTCGGTGTGAACTATGAAGCTCAGTTAACACTAGAATGCTTGGTGTGAATTGTGAAGCTTAGTTAACACTAGAATGCTTGGTGGCTATATTGATGTAGATAAGTGTTGTCACTAATGGCAATAATAACTTAATGCCAACAATCTCCCCCTTTGGCATTAGCGAAAAAACACTTATAAGCCAAAACATATGTACATAACTTGGCTCAATGAATTTTAGTTTTTCAAAATTGATCTTTGTAAAACTACTGCATATACATTTCTATATATCTTCTTGATGACTTATAATGTATATATAAATATTCTTATGTACACATGCTAACTCTATTGAGTGCTAACTCTCCCTATCACTCATAGTGACAACTCTCCTCACTTATTATGCTGCTAACTCCCCCTATCACTCATAGTGATAACTCTCTTCACTTATTATGCTGAATCTCTCCCCCTTTTTGATAATAATGCCAAAGGACTACATATATAAAGTTTATATGACTACACCAAAGTGAGATAGAAATTTTTGATGTACCTTGAGGATGGTGGCAAATGTATTATCCCAAGTCTGCTGCAAGATTTGACAGGTGGAGAGAGCAATTTGAACTTCTACTGATAATTGGATCAAGTGATCAACCACTGAGTAGTTCTAATCTTGGACCAATGTTTTGCAATGAGTAATATGTTTTTGCATTGTGTCCATGATAGGAAGGATCATGTTTTGGATGTCTATGATTGTAGACCAGATCCTTGCTTCCTCTCTCAATAGTTCTGCCTGTACATCTGCCAAATATCTAATTTTGGTGTGATGGGAGGTTGTGGAGGAGGAGTCCACCTTTAGCTTGGAAGCACTTGATTGCATATCAATGTCAATCTTATTTAACTTATCCTTTATTTCTTTTGTAAAACTAGAAACATCACAAAGTTTGGCAAAAAGTGATGTTGCATTATTAAAAGAAGTTTCAAAATTTCCCAAAAATGTTGACAATTCAATTTGCCTGATTGCTATCTTTTGAGCAATATGCTCTAGCACCTTATTATCAAATTTCTTTTCAGCTTTCTCAATAAGTTTCTCTTGTCCGGAAGAATCTTCATTAAATTTCTATACTGTCTCATCTAATTGAATCAAAATGTGTTTAGTAGAATCTACTTCAATACCTATTACATCTATAATTATATTCTTGGCATTTTCAATTATTCTATATTCCTTATCACTTTCTGATCTTAACTATTTTTGCCTAGCTTTCATCTCTATGAGTTGACTAGCTAACCTCATCCCTTTAATGGTAGCATTGTCATAGTCAATCTTTGGAATTAGTATCTCTGTGTCTAAGTCAATGTCTTCTACAATTTCCTTTCTAGTGATTAGAAGTTTTAATGGATGCTTTTGTTTGACTTTTGTGATGACTGGTTTGACCTTAGGTATAGACACAATAGTGGAGATAGAAGGGCTAGAAGTAGGAACTAGGATAGGACTCAAGGATTGAATGCCAAAGAAGTACTAACCAGACCAAGAATTGAAACACTTCCCAAAAACGGAATCACACTCGGTAGAGTACCCATAGTAGTATCTGAACTGATTGGAGTCGAAGTGGATATAGATGATGCCGACGGAAATAAAACTATAGAACTTATTGGAATTGATGGAGACAAAATTGTAGAACTTACTATTACACTTACTAATGATGAATGAGTTAAGGAGGCTGACTCAGTGGTTGAAGAAGTGACAAATAGCTCGGTAGATGAAGTGCTTGGCACATCTGTTTTAGATACTTGGAGCTAAGAGGAGGTTGGTGAAGATTGAGCAATTGATGTGACTATTGTGCTCACAATCTCACTTGCAGAAGCTATCTCCAAAGTAGATGTAACTTTCTTTGGTGGAGAGTGAGGAAGGGATGCAATAACTTCTACTGCAATTTTTACTGGATCTTCTTCATCTATTTCTTCCTCATGTGCTTCCTCCTCCTTGTCTTCTTCCTCTTTTTCTTCCATTAGTGCATGCAACTCTCCTAGAGTAACTGTGATGGATGGAGTGCTATCAAAACCATCACTGTCACTACTGTCATCATCCTTGATTTCAACAGGGTCATTACTGGGCTTGTGTAGATGATAAATGTTCTTCCACATGTTTGTTGCATCTCTTAAAACATGCTCAATGTTAGTTAAAATCAAACATGTGTGAAATCTAATCATCATTTTACCTTCATTGCTGCCTTAATGTCTTGTTTAGTAAGACTCAGTAGAAGATTCTTTAAGGATTGCTCATATATATCTTTGGCCATTTGGGTGGCTGACTCCCACCTAGGTTGCAATCTCTCCAAAAGTTCTTTGGAGATTTGAGGGGCAAGCTAGTCTGGGGAGTATTTCCATTTTCCCATCTTATTGAGTACCAGTTCCTCAGTTTGCATTTTCTTTGCATTTGTCCTTGTTTCAAATTTTAATGCCTTGAAATTTGTGATGCCAACTCCCTCTTCTAATTGTTTTAGCCTTTTCTCAAATGTGAGTGGAGGCCTAACAAGTATAGGTTCTTGCTTGCCTTGTCTGGTTCTTCTAGAGAATACTGCAGTAGACTTCTTTTTAGGTTTGGTGATAATCATCTTTCCTTTCTTCTTTGGTGGTTCCTCTTCTTTTTCAGATTCAAGTTCTTTGCCTTCTTCTTCTTCTTCTTCTTCTTCATCCTCACCTTTTCCTTCAGTTAGCATAAGAGGGCCGATTTCAGATTTCAATTTGGCTATCTTCCTCTTTCCTTTACTTATGGCCTGGGGTAGCTTGATTTCAAGCTCAATTATGGCCTTTGCCTCATCATATGTTCTAAAAATTGGTTGCTTAGGGTCTACTAGTTCATTCACTAGTGCTTCAATAATATCCCTAGCTTCGTCAATATTAACCTTATAGGGAAGAGGTTTTACCCATGCAACTCGAGGTCTAACTACCTGAATGTATACTTTATCACAATCAATCATAAAGAATACATCATATTTGTAGTCTTCAACCAATTTTGGTGGAATTTGAAACCTATTATTCATTCTTTCCTTGAAATCTTCAAAATAATTGTCCATGATGCTATCAAAGTTTTCACCCATTTCTACTACAAACTCATTTATCTGATATAGAATAGGAACGTCTTTTCTCCACACTACAGTTCCTTTTGATCGAAAGAATTTTTGAACATAAAAAAATAAATAAGTCAATAAGGAACCAAATTTGCAGGGATTATTCTTTGAAGTCCTTATGCTGTCCATGTTCTTGTTCAATTGTTTCAACAATAATTCTGACAGGTCAAATTCAAGGTTCTTTTTCACAATTTTGAAAGCCAAATCCACAGCCTCACAGGGGCACACTATTCAGACGACTGGAGCTATAAATTTTGTGGGCAATGACATGAATGCCAAACCTTAATTCAACATTAGAAATAGTGCTAACCTTTAAACCTCTACCATCTCATTAAGCTAGGGTTACCTTCTGTAACTCCTCTCGACCTAGGGTTTTGGTAGTTTTCACTTTACTTAGTATGGGAAGACTGATATTCTTATTAATCATCTTCTTGCTGATTAACACTGGCTATTCTAACCATAGTTTCTCATTGTGAACATGACTAAGTATGTACCTGATCCACTTAGTTTGAAAACTTCTTGGCATATGCAAAATGTGGGTTAACCCTTTGGTCTCTAGATGCTTATGCTCAAGTTTCAAAGAATCATCAACACTCATTTCTCCTAGGGCATTATCCATCTCTAGGTTTCCAATCTCTTGAAAAAAACCTTTGAAATGAGTACGAATGTCATTTATGAGAAGTACCTTTGGTGGAGTTTGTGATTGAGCTCCATTGGGGTTGAGTGATTCTGTAATTGCTGGAACTAGTTTGAAATTTGATGTCTTCCACTCCACACCTTTAACTAGCATTTCTAAACCTCATTTTGCCTTGGTGCTACTGCTACTCTCAGATGCCATTGCTGCTTGGTAGGCGTAAGAAAATTTTGAATAAATTCTTCACTTAAAAATTGCTTGAAATTGCTTTGGAATTTTTTTGGAATCGTTGGAAATTTCTTAGCTCTGTAATTTTGGTGAAAAATGAAATCAAATTCTGCCTTTTTGATGAAAATTTTGCCATAAATGCTTGGTACAAAGGTAGATGAGATGACATAGTGCTTGATAGGCTATCATTCACTTGCTCAATAGAAGCTTGCAACTCAGTGATTGAATAAAACTTTTGTTGCTCTCGACCTAGCTCGGCAAGGTCTCCAACTGACTTTCCTTGGTAGATGCAACTCGAAAAGAGATACACTTTCTTTGATCCTTGTGTATTTGGAATACTGATTTGATCATTTTTCTTTCTTTTTATTTTGGAACTACTTGAGATATCACTAGAAGATGTAGTTCCATATTCTCCTTTATAAATCTAATTGGAAATGGTGGATTCACCCACTTCTTGAGTGACATTGCCATCATTTGAACTATCTTGCTTGGTAGATTTGGAATCCACTATTGCCTCATCTGCTTCTGAATGTTATCAGCTTTAGTTTTCTTTTCATCTTTGACTCTTCCTATGTTCATGTATTTTTTAGCTATATGATCAAGTTTAGTGCATGTATAACATCTTACAGTAGTGTCCTTCTTCCTTAGGTGATGTCTTGCATAGTTTATATCAATATGTCCATATTCTCCACAATAATGACATTTGCACTAGGTATTGTAGTCCCATCCAAATATTTCTTTAACAAGTTGTTCAGCTGGATTTAATGATTTGGATCTACATTGGAATGCCTTGTGACCATGCTTCATGCATTTGTGACAATTGCCTTCAAATTTTGGTTTCTCCTTGCATCCATTAGCTTTATGACCATGCTGACTGCAATTGTATCATTTACCATTGAATTTAGCTTTTCCATTACTCCAACATTTGTTTGATGTATGACCTAACTTACCATAGTGATTGCAAGTAGGTCTTTGATTCATTTGGGCACCTTGTTTGGAGGTTTCAACTTCTTCCTTATAACCAAGTCCAACTTTACCTTTTTGTTTATGAAGATTCTGCTCACTTTGTTGATTTAATTGAGTCATGTCTGCTTGAGATTTCATCATTCTCTCATTGATTTTTTTTTCAGCATTTAGGTCATTTTCCAAATTTTCATTGATTTGTCTTTCAAATCTTAAGTCACTTTGTAAGCTTTCATTGATTTATCTTTCAGTGATTAAATCATTCCTCAGGCTGTCATTCTCAGATCTTAGATTCATAATTTCTTCATTTGCATTAGATAGTTGATCTACAAGATCTTCATGCTGAAGTGATTGATTGTTTCTTGCTTCTAAGTCTTCATTTTCCTTGTTTCTCTATTCCAAAACTTCACATAACCTGATTGATTGTATTTCTTGTTCTCTTTTAAGCTTTCTTACCTCTTCCTACAGAGAGCCATTCTTTGCTAGGAGTTCCTTAATAGCCTCATTTGCTTCATTTGAGCTACCTGAAGGTAAAAGGTCTTCAATCTTTTCTTCAACATACTAATGGTCATTCATATGTCTTGCAAGTTCCTTCCTTCTCTTTAGAGATTGAGAAAAATGCTCCTTAGCTTCTTTGAGTTCAGCCATGGCCATTTCTAGATCTAGCTTTTCATTTTCAATAGCTTTGTCAAGTTTGAATATCTCCATTGTCCTTGATCTTTGCTCAAGTTGCCAAGCTTTGTCTTGAGAACCAAACTTCTCTGATACCAATTGTTGGAAATATTCAAGATATGATAGGTTACTGAGAGGGGAGGGGTGAATTAGTAACTTCAAAACTTTAAAACAATTCAAAACTTTAACCATATATACTATTCACCATTCATTCATCTAATCTACTACATATATGAGAGAAAAAATATTTATAATACATGCACATAGTGATTTGGTGACCCAAAAACCTTCCAAATAGAAAGTAAAACTGGGGTGGGGATGATACCCACAAAACTTCATTACTACAGTATGAAGTTGGCATGTCAAGGCTTACATTTACCACTTCTGGTGATCTACCCTATTAGGAGCACAAAGGACTGCTAGGTCCACCTTGTTAGAGGATTTTACAAACATACACTGAAGTATGCACTCTGTTAGGAGATTTATACAAAAGACCGTTAAGTCTACCCTATTAAAGGATTTACAAAACTGATTCACCTATTAGGATGAAATAGTGGATCTACTTACAAACTTGATTGCTAATTAGATCCTTGAAAGATAGATCACCTCTTGTGACTAATGAATCTTTACTGCTCCTTGTAGACCTTTTTGAATATTCCGCTCTTCTACTAATTCACATTTACACTTCTCAAAACATTACATGTCTCTCTTGATACTCTCATGCCTATCTTGTAAACAATATAATACATTACATAAATACCATTCCAATAATTACAATTGCAAGGTCAGCTAAAACACAAGTGAACAAAACATTACTGAGTCGGCCAAATAGTAGAAAACTTGAGTTCTTCAAGCTGACTTGGTTACCTGATACTTGGCATCCACTGTATTACTCGGCATCATCATGCACTCAGTAGAAGTAGATGCTCAATCCATACTAACCACACAACATAGCTTGGAACTCAGTAACCATTGGAGACTAGGTAGATATAGTGTCACTCGGTAAAAATTGGATCCTTCATTTACCTTGATTTCACTCAGTAAACACTATGAAGCTTGGTGAACACCATAAACTCGGTAGACACTGCTAGATTGCACATTCACTTAGTAGCTTCATGAATGCTTGATATACACTATAGATGCTCAGTGTAAACTATGAAGCTCGATCAACACTAGAATGCTCGGTGTGAACTATGAAGCTCGATTAACACTAGAATGCTCAATGTGAACTACAAAGTTTGGTTAACACTTGAATGCTTGGTGTGAACTATGAAGCTTGGTTAACACTAGAATGCTTGGTGTGAATTGTGAAGCTCAATTAACAATAGAATGCTTGGTGGCTATATTGATGTAGATAAGTGTTGTCACTAATGGCAATAATAACTTAATGCTAACACAAGGAGATACTACAAAAATTTGAAATGGAAGATTCAAGACTAGTTGGAACACTTATGTCTACTAGACATAAGCTTTCTAAGAATGATGATTCCAAAGAAGTAGATCAAACTACATATAGATCAATGATTGGTAAATTACAATATGTAGTGCATACAAGGCTTGATATTGCATTAGCAGTGGGTATGGTGGCAATATTCTAAGCAAAATCCTAAAGAAAATCATATGATGTAAATTAAGAGAATCATGAGGTATCTTAAGGGTATCAAAGATTATGGATTATGGTACAAGAAAGGAGGCACTTTAGATTTGAAAGCCATTACAGATGATGATTAGGTAGGAAGTGTTGATGATAGGAAGAGCACCAGTGGTGGAGTGTTCTTTCTTGGGAAAAGAATAGTGTCTTGGACAAGTAAGAAGTAGAATTGTATTTCTTAGTCTATAATAGAAGCAAAGTATGTTCCGGTTGTAGTTAATTGTTCCAATGTTGTTTGGTTCAAGTAATTATTGGCAAGAATGAAGGTAAAAATCAAGGATCTAGCAGTTATCTTCTGCGATAATACCAATGCAATTAATATATCAAAGAATCATGTGATGCATAGCAAGACCAAGCATATTGAAATAAAATATCATTTTCTAAGAGAATTAGTGCAAGGTAAAGAGGTAAGACTGGAATATGTGAATACTAAAGAACAAATTGCATACATATTCACTAAGCCATTACCTAAGGATGCATTTTTGTATCTAAGAGGTAAGTTAGTGATCATTCCCCTATCTGAATCTCACTAAATAAAGTTTAGTGATGCATCAACTATTGCATGTTGAATATTAGTCAAGATGATGTAGTATTGAAAAAGGTAGATTGCATATGAATTAGTACATGAGGTACATTGATATTCACTGAATCTTGTCTTTGGCATAAGATTTCAAAGAGGGAGAGTTTGATGTCATATTCACTAAAATTTATAAAGAGGGAGAGTTTGATGTCATATTCACAAAAAATTATAAAGAGGGAGAGTTTTTAGAGAGTTCATTCATATATTAGTTAGAGATGTTAGATAGGAAGAACTTGGTCTAAAATATTCTTTACTGGTATCAAAGAGGGAGTGTTTTCTATCAGAAGGAGATGTTAAAGACAAAGCTGTTTGATAGAGGAATAAACTAAAGGCAATAGGAGTTCACACTGATAGAGGGAGTTCTCATGGATGAGAATCAAAATGAAATTAAGGATATTTCCTTTATTTTTCTCTAAAATTTCATCATATTATGACATGTTGTGTTCCCATCAATGTCAAAGAGGGAGGTTTTTGAAAATAATTAGTAAATTATGTATTGTCTTTGATGTTACAAAAAGTGTCATATCTTTACTAAACAATGTGTGTTGAGCTCACTCGAGTAATGAAAATAGTTTCATGTGTCTTCCAAGCATTCCAATGTTTTCCAAGTTTAGAAGGTAGTGACTACCAAGTCCACTCAGGTGTCGAAGAGAAGTTCACAGAATTTGAGTGTTAACTAAGCTCACTCAGGTAACAAAGGAAAGTTGGATGAAACCAATGTTAACTGAGCCACTTGGTTACTAAATGAACTTTTTCAAGATGCAGTGTTAACTGAGTTCACTTGGTTAACATAGGAAAATCATTTTTGAGTTAATGTCTACCAAGAAGGGTCACCTAACGAAGGATTTTCTTGTTTTGGCATACTAAGTTTAATAGATTTGTTTGTTGGTTCTAGCCGATTGAGAAGATGAATATTAATTATTCTAAGTTGTATTTGAGCTGACTTGACAATGGATATGATATAAGTATAAGGTCAAGTCAAAGATTGAATGTGAGAAATTGTATAGAAGAATAGACGATGCCAAGAGGAAGTGAATTAGAAGGATAAACATATTATCCTTGAGGACCTAAAAAGATACATTCAATCATGAAGGACCAAGTGTTCGAGCTAGAATTGAGACCTATAATTAGAAATTTAGTTGCATCATAAATCAAGTCATCTCATTGTTACTCTCTAGCCATTATAGCAGTGATCTAAATCTCTTAATAGAGTTGGCTTAACAACTATTTGTAAATCCTCTAACAAGGTGGTATTTCTAGATTGAAGTTTCTAAAGACCTATAACAAGACCACTCCTAAAAGGGTGATTAAATCCTCTAATAGGTTCACACCTAATAGTGTGTTTTGTAACCATTAAAAGGGTTGGCTTCTAATATGACTCACTTTAGAAGAGTGAAAATCAGTAACTAGTTGTAATTGGTGGTTTTTTCCAAATTGGATTTCCATGTTAAATCTTAGTGTCACTTATGTTCATGCTATTTATTTCATGTGTATGAAACTAAGTTAATTAAAGTTAATAACATAAAATATCTTAATATTTTCGTGTTAAGGATTTTTCAAGTCATGATTGTTACTTCAGTAGTTACCAAGTTAAAATATATTATCAGAATTAATCGAGTGCCTATGTGTTTGCTGAGCAATAATGTTTTTCAATAGTTTTTATGTTTTGTGTTGACATCTAAGGAATCTGGAAAATATTTTAGTGGTAGCTGATCCAATCCTCCCCTCTTAGTTACTCTTATATTTCCAAGAGTGAGAATAAGACACAAAATAGATGACTCAATACTTGGCAATGGACAAATGATCCCAAGCGAGAGAGTGCAACTATGACAATGTTTGCTAAGGATAAAGGTCTAATATCACACTTTGAAAAGATATTTCTACCTAAATATTGGATTGAATCTTGATGAAGGAGAAAGATGATTGATGATATTTATTTGAGTCAATCAAGATAGCTAGGATTAAATTCCAAGGTTTATGATGGTGCTCCTATGTCCAAAGTGGAAGATTTTATGAAAAATTGAATTAGAAGAAGATTTGAATAGATGAAATTACAAAAAATGATTCTGGATGAAGATGTAAATGGATTGAACTAGGAATTGATTAGACATGAATGAATTTGACAAGGGATTGGATTAAGAATCATGAGGATGAATCATTCAATGAGGGAATTGGATCTTGATGTGGATATTGAGTCATGATTAGAATGACGGTTAGGAATTTGATTGAATGATTAAGAAAATAAGGAAATAATTAGAAGGGTTGAGATTTTTGAAGATTGTGATGAAATGGATGAATAGAAGAAGTGATGTGGAAGACAAGAGCTTCTTTTTATTTTTAAATTTTTTTTTGAAATGTTTTTGAATTTTGAATTTTAATGTTGTTTTTGGATTTCTTTGAAACATAACATGCAAAGCATACAATGAAATAAATAAAAGAAAATTTAGATGGTGTGTACCCTTCAACTGGGGAGGGTTTTTAACACTCAAGAATGTCAAACACACCAACAATCCTATAAGGTTTTGACTAGGATATATAATCTCAACTAAGGGTTCCTTGATATATGCAAGGTACGTGAGGCCTAAATATATAAATAAAAAAACACAATTGGGAGGAGAAGGTAATCCAAATCTCCACCTTCACTTTCCAAAGATATAAAGTTCTTTGGGGCTTAGCCAAGAGAGGTGTATTTTGATTCACCTCCCAATATTTATACTCTGCCAAAATGCTAGAGTTGAGGTCATCCCAAGGGGTGATGAAATTCCGAAGCATGTCTCTTAAAAAAAGAGAGTAAAATAAGGCTACTTATTTATTATGCACTCAAGATCAATTGAAGGCATGAGAGGAGTGAATACATAAGTGGTCTTGGCTTTAAAAGACACTTGTTCTTTCCCAATAGAGCTTTAGGTTTTGTAATCTATTTTTGAAGACACTCGTGTTTATAGCATACAATGTTCTTTCCAACTTGACAACATCATCAACATAAGAAATTGAGAGTTCATCAATAAAAATAAATCGATCAACGTCAACATTAAAAAATTGATAGGGATAGAGAAAATTTCTTTATTGCATTCAAAATTGAGTGAGTGTTCCTTTTTAAGCACCAAATCTAAATGTTCATTTCAGGGATCTTTGAACCCTTAAGCATTCAATATTTGATGAGATTTATTTCAAACCCAAATTGAAATGTGTATCATAGCATTGTTCTTTGACCTTTATGTATTCAAGAGTGTATTTGACTTCTAAGCATTCATTCCAAAAAAAATGTTTGTGAATTTCCTTAAGGCATTCAAGATTGTGTTTTAAAAACATTTATACAAATGAAAGGTTTGGTTCAATTGATTTGCATTCAAGATTGGATTTTCTTGTTTTAAGTTTATCCATTCAAGAGTGTGGTTGATTTACCCAATTAAGTGCAACATGCATTCAAAGACAAGTGTTTAAAAATTTAAGTTCATTTCCCAAGAGAATTTTTTTTTAAAGGAAAACCTGCAAGACACCTTATTAGTTGTTTCTAGAATGTTCCAATCTATAATGCTACAAACAATCAACTTGATTAGCATCACCAAAATCTCCAAAAAAAAATTTTGAATATGGAAAAAATTATTTTAACTTTTTTTTTTATATATGTAAATAAACTTATAATAGTCCATATCCTACAGAACCACTAAAAGCCAATTTTTATTTTATACTATTAAATTCTAATTTTAATTAAAAAAAAAGATGACAGTAAGTAGAGTAGAGATGCCAAACCACACAGACGATAGAAAAGAACCAAGTAAGATATACTTGATACTTAGACTTGCAGATCACAGACGATAGGAGAGATTCACAGACAACATGAGTCAAAGACACCAAAAGAATCACATACAACAATCAACTGCAACTAGAAAACTTCAACTTCCCACAACACATATGACATGACTTTAAAATCTCTAGAGATGATAGTTAGTCAAAACTATGGACCTTCAGTCACCCACAATGCAGATGACAAAACTCTAAACTGTAGAGATGAGAGAGTTAAGTCTATGAAGATGCCAAAATAATGAAGACAAAAGAACATAATTTAAAAAAAAAATTAGGTGGTTATTTACTATGTCATAGGTGGAGACACTAAACTATGGAGACAAAGATTTGTGGAGATGAAAAAGCATCTTTTCAAATGACATTGCATCCTAATAAAGACAACAACACGTAGTTTTTTACAAAATTTTTTGAGTTTTTGATCAGATTAAGTGTGAATAGAGATGTGGGTCCCACCAGTCTTTCAGAGTTGTATGGGTGAAAACCTAACTTTTCAGGAGCATGCATAAATAAGAAAACATTAGTTGTACATGTATATCAAGATTCAAGTAAAATCCAAATACAACTAATCTACTCGAGTTTTAAAACTAATACAACTAAAAGACAAGAGTCCCCGTGCAACCTAAAAGTAGCTCAACAAAGGCACCCACAAGAGGCCTTGTTGGTGTGCTCAATAATGAGGGATGTTGATGTGCTCTCCTTAAACACAACTATGAAAAAATCCCTTCAAAACCGATTGAATGAATGCAAGAATGCAAATATGAAACTATATTAAAATATATATGGAATACCTTCAAGAAATGGCTATGAGTAAGCCAGCCTCAAAAGGATTCTAAGGATGTGAATGTGGAAAACAAATACAATGAAAGAAAGATAACAATACTATGCTAGCATGAAACTATGCTAGAAATAGGAATTGAAAGAATGCAAACAACTAACAAAGGTTAGCTCTAAGCATGAAAATCTCTAAAAACTGTAAACTTAAACTAGCCATGAAAAGGTCAACATAAGTATTTTTGTGATTAAGATGGCTCAAGGTATGCTCACACATGTGTTAGCAACCTTGGAGAAAGGAAAGAAGGACAAGGGTGTAAGAGCCATTTGGAGGAATTAATGAAAGGGGGGCTTTCTTGGGCTTTGAGTTTTTCACACATGTGTGAGCAACCACTTAGGGTTTAAAAGGTGTTTAGGAGGGTATTTAGGATAATAAAGTGGGATTAAGTAGTGGGTAGGCTTAGAAGGATGAGAGTGATGGGTGGTAGGTAGCTTTTAGGTGGGATTAGGATTAAATTAAATAAGATTTAATTTAATCATAGGATTATAGAATTTAATAAAGTGAAGTAAAATTAAATAAATTGGAATTTATTTAAAAGGGGATTTATGGAGCACTATGCATTAAATAAATTTAACACATTAGGGGGAAGTATTCAAATTAAATTTAAATACATAGGGAAGTGAACCTATTTAATTAAATAAATTTAATTAAGTAGAGAAATATGAAAAATATAATTAATTAAAAATTAATTAATTATAATCATGTCAAGAGAAATATTAAAAAATTAATATAGAGTTTTGGGATGATTTTAAGCATCTACAGGAGTCTATAGCTTGTGAAGTTGATTAAACCTTTACAATTATATACACTCTACAAATAATAACTAAAGATGATAAGGCATAATACATTACAGTGGTTGTACATTCCTATGTACATTGGGAACAAGAAATCAAGTAGATTTTGATATTGAAATCTGATCCACACAACTAAAAGGAAAAGATGTGCTTGGCAACTAAATTTGCTGGTAAAAATGTTATTCCCTTTACAATCATTGGATAAAGATCAACTAAAAAGTAGTTCAGGCCTTCATCATATGAGGATGATGAGGGATGTTTTTCTTAAAATGCTTATTGTTTTAGAATTTCTTGGTGCCAATGTAAACTGTCAAATGGTGCCATTCAAACTTGAAAATTTACTAGGTGATGAAGTTTTAAAATTGTGGATCTAAAACTATTCTTCTAACTAGATTTAGACTTCAACTCTTTTGTGGATCTGCAGGCTCAATTGTATGCCTAAAGGATTGGCCAAGAGAAAATTGTGATTGTATTAATCTCTTTAGTTTTGTTGTCTATCAATGTCAATCATTTAGTCATATAGAAGGTAGAGTTGGTTGGTCATCACTGCGACTGAGTCACACTATATAGGCTGAGTTATATATCTGCAAGACTTGTAAATAATCATGTATATGACAAGTTTTATAGGATCCAAAAAAGTCTATGGTCATCAAGTATCCCATGAAAGTTGAGTTATCCAGTGTACAGTGAGCACCAAGTAAAGTAAATTTGATATGTGTTGAGTCATATAGAAGGAGTTGAGCAAGTAGAGGTTGAGCATCACTAGGGAAAATAATTATGATGGAGCATCAGGAACTATATGTGCCAAAAAACATTATTTGAAAAAGATTGTTTGGAATGGAACAAAATATGAGGTAAACCATTTTTGGCTGACATGTGAATGACATTTAATTATTGTAGATTTTTTTTATAGAGTTGGTTACAAATTTTGGCATGGATCACTGATCCCTATGAAGGAAAGTTAGCCAATTAGATTAAGAGGCAAAAAGGGAAGCATCTAGATCATTGATTATGTTCAAGAAAACTATACAGATGTTTATTTAAGGGCATATCCAAATCCTATTCTATATGATGAAAAGTACGGTGGATGTATATGCAAAGGGATTGTATTTTAGATGTTGCAAGGAAAGTTATGAAAAAATAGAGTGTAGTGACTAAGAGAAGCAGTAAAGAGAAGAGAAGAGATATATCAGATATGATATCAAATAAGAGATTGGAAAGATCCATAATTAACATTGTGAGTGCAAAGTGAAGGATCAAGTACTGACACATTCTAGCAAGTATTCATGGTAAATCTCTTAACATTGTGGTTATAACAGGCCTAGTCAAATCTCCTAACATAGTGCTCACTTAATTATGAGTTTTAAATCATTTAATCAAGGAAGACCATATAGGATTGTAAGCTCCTAATAGAGTAGACCCCTCATAGGGTAGATCATTAGAAGTGATCACATTTGTAGCCCTAACAAGCAAACTTTTTTTCTACAGTAGTGAATATTTGTGAGTGTCATCCCCATCCCAATTTTACCTTTACCTTTTCTGGGTAACCAAACTCTTTGTGTTATTTGTTTACCTTTATTCTTATTAATGTGATGCATAGTAATATCTATTTCAAAATTTTAAGGCTATATTTTTCATGATCTAGATATGAGATGGACTAGTGGTGAATGTAGTTAAGTTATTATTTACTTTAAAAGATAAAATTTGATCCTGATTCACCAACCCCGCCCCACCAATATCTCACTTTTTCAATAAAATTCCAGAAGTTAGTATTAAGCCTCATTCTCTTAGAAGATGTTTAACCACTTGACAGTTGATATATTTGAGATGGAGACTTATAAATTGGGGAAGATAATTGAAAATTAGATGCTTGACATCTAGACCATACTGTAGTAGCTTGAAGAAACAAGAGAGGAATTGAAGAAGTCCTTCAAGAAAAGGAAAGAGATGACTATTTAGAAAAATGATACACTCTATCAAGAAGTGGACACTAAAGAAATGTCTGACAATTACAATTCCAATGAAAGTGATGTAGCTACAGTAGACCTATTAGAGAAGACCAACATTTTGAATGAAGAAGTTAGAGGATTGAAGAGATAACGTGAAATCTAATTAGTAAGGCTATGTGAAGTGAATGAACATAAAAAGGAAGTTGAAGAAGACAAAATCATGGAAGAAGAAGACAAGAGATAAATGGCTACTAGACTTGATGAAAGGATATATGATGTGAAAAAACTTAAAAACAATTAGTTGGACATGATGAATCAATTGCTACTTATAAATTAGGAACTAAACATAAAGGACATAGAGATTGCAAATTTGAAATCAAAAAGTGGTCAACTAAGGAATGAGTTGATATATGAGAAAGAACTAATGGATATAATGAACAATTCTAGTCAAGCCATAAGATACTTTGAAGAGCTGATGAGATCACCAAGGACACCTAGTCATACCTCTAGACTAGGATAAACTAAGAATTCTTCATTCACTAAAGAAGGAAAATCATCCAAGAGTGGAGAACAAAGAAACTCAAAATCCAAATCTACATACTTTCATTGTGGAAAATTGGGACACACAAAATACATTTGCAAAAGCAAGATTAATAAGCAAAATCCTAAGCCCAAGTTTAATGAGTGTTGATTTAACTGCAAGAAACAAGGACACCGACCACATGAATTCAAGAAAAAGGTTAGTAATACACGTATTGCACCAAATTTTAATGACATTGTGATAACTATCAAAAGTATGGTCATAAAGAACAAGAGTGCAAATCTAAGGAAAAATTTGATTGGACATCCAAGAAACAAGGGTATGCACCTAAGAAAGGTAATTATCATAAATGGTATTATTATACATGTTATAGTTCTCATTATTGTGGAGAATATGGTCACATTCCATAAAATTACATTAGGAAACATTTCAAAGGAAATTACAAGAAATGGTTGAATAGAAACCTAGTTTGTTATAATTGTCACAAGAGTGGAAATGTGAGCAACAACTATAGGAGTTGAGCACTAGCACCAAGAAATGAACACATCAAAGGAAAAGGAAAATTTGATGAGATGAATCAAACTTGGAAGAAAAATGTAGAAGTTGGAAATAGTGGAAAAAGTGAAGCTGAGATTACCAAATTCAATGGAGAAGGTGATCACTTTACCTCAAACTGATCAAGAAAGGTATGTAAGGAACTATATATTTGAATGCCATATCATACATTAGTTCCTAACATAAAATGTGCCAAAGTTCATATTTGCATAAGATAAGATGCATTAGAACATATTTGTGGAAAGAAAAAAGAAAAAGAAATTAAACACACTATTTGTGTCAAGCATCAATTTTTTTTTATTGACTAAGCTTTGCAATATGGATCGAGTGTTTACAAGGACTAAGATGATGTGTTGGTTGAGTTAAAGTAAGAGAGTACTGACCAAGATTTATAGCTAAGATCAGGTGAACAAAGGATGAATTAATGAATGAGTTGATGAGACATCTAGACTCCACCTAATGAAGTACACAACATTTATGAGTTCTATAATTTGAATGAATGAAGGTATATAGTGGAAATTTGAATACACATTTTCATCATATTTCAAGAGCCTAAGAAAGATGTGAAGTGATTCGAGAGACAATTTTGAGTAAATTTGTTGGTGAAGTGTGATTGAGTGTTTATTGTCAGTAGTGTCAAGTTACGCTAAAAGTGAATCTCAAACCCTGAACACAAAAATAATATCTAGATCATCATTAGTAGAAAAGTATTAAGGTGAAAAGTTTAGTAATGTTCAATTTTTGAAGAGTGATACTTGTCCTCTACCTAAATACTAAGTTGTTCTAAATATTTCTATAAAAGGAGATTCAATGGGTGTGTTATCATTGATACCACCTAGGGTTATTATGATACATGATGCACAAAGTTGTTATATGTGTAAGATTTGTGAAGTTGGAGACTATGAGATTTAAATGGCATATTAGAAACTATGTGATTAAAGATTTTTGAATGATGAATTCAAGATTTTGGAGAAGAAAGGGTTAACACTCACCCTAGATTTTCTAAGAAATTTCAAAATTGAATGGATAAAAGTTCTTTTGAGCTGAATTCATGATATGAAATTATGGTTGGAGAATGGGCTAGTAAAAATCACAAAGAAGATTATACATGCAGTGACAGGGTATCCTACATTTGAGAAGAAGAAGACCATCAGATGCTAGAGAAAAGATGCAATTGAGGCTAATACTAAGACTAAGTGCAATTTTCATGAGATGTCAATTTCAAGTATCACAGATCCACTAACATATTTTTTTGTACATGTGATAACATATAAGATTTATCAATCAAGTTGATGGAATAGTGTGTTGTGTATGGTAGTAGACCAAGCCGGGAAGATTGTACTGAAATAGCATGCATATGATCTTACTGAGCGCTAATGGTTACAACTAGCACATAATCTTTTATTAATTAGTAGAGGAAAAAAATCCATGTATAAGTTCAAATCATTGATAATGTGCATTTTCTTTTATCTCCAAAAGTATTTTCCTACTATTGGTAATGTTTCTTGGGAGCAAGGGAAACTTGTTACTAGAAAAATAAGTGAATATATTGCAAATTTGGGAGACATTTTTGAAAATGTTTTGGATGGATAATTTAATGAGTTTAAGGAAAGATGAGGAGAAGGAAAATGATTCTTACATCCTTAGTAGAGAAGTATTACAATGATGTGTGTTTTCTAGTGGAAACTAATGACACATATGTTCAATCGGTAAATTTGAGGGTAGCCTAGCTTAAACTATTTTCTTATGAAATTAATATTGATGATGTGAGTACAAGAATCACTACATTTCTTGTTGAGGAGATTAATGCAAAGGTTGAGCCCTTTGGAAAATATGAGGAAGCAAAGCCAAGGATAACAATAGATGTTAAGATTAATTCATCTAATAAAAAGAGGAAGAAGATGATAAAAGACCTAGAAGAAAAACTAGGCATACAAGCTCAAATTGAAGGACCCTTAATGACAACACAAGGTCTTGGAGAAGATAGAGAGAGTGATGATGATGATGATGATGTAGAGGATGAGGAAGAAAGTGTAGAGAAGAAGTGTAAATCCTTAAAACTTGTTTCACCACCCACTAAAAGACCAAGAAAGTTACAATCATTGAGCCTAAGGTGAAGAAATCTATAAAGAAAGTTATATCCAAATGCCTCTCTCCTCTTGCATGAATTCAACCAAGAAGAAGAGCTAATATAGTAGCAAGTGCAAAGCCACCTTCAAGGAAAGGAGTTGCAAAGATTAAAAAACTTGCCAAAGGTTCAAGTAGCACAAGTGATACAAAGAAAACGTTGTCAGCCACTAAAGATCAACCTCAATAGAGTAGGAGAGAATCCATTGGACAAAAAGATGATGAAGATGTATAAAAGACAAAGTTAGATGAAAAAAGTCACTACCAAGAAGAAGTGCACAAAAAGCCCAAAATAGTTAACAAGGTATGTTACAACATTAGGAATTCTACAGACTAATTTGGCTTTAAGTTTATAAATTTTGGAACATTAAGTGTAGTAGATAAGACTAAGGTGGAGGAAGCCATGCTAGATATAATGGCTAAGTTCAAGACTAAACCTATAGAGATAGGTAACACTATTCTTAATTATTTTTACAATATAATTTATGCCAAATGACAACATGCAATAAAGACTAAAAGAAAGATTAGAGAAGGAGCACTTACAAACATAATGTCCAAGTTAATAAAGAAGTAAATTACAAAATTTATGGAGAAATATGGGAACATATTTGTTCCAAACTATAGAGCATTTTTGGTTTTGCAACATAAAATTGAGGATGTTGTAAAACAAAGTAAATTACTATGGAAGGGTATTTTTAGATTGACTACTAGAAAAGAGGTTAACACAGATAGTAAAGGTAAGGGTACTGGAGAAGCTAAATTGGTCATTGAACAAGATATGTATAATGATCTGGATACACTTGAAGAAGCTATCAGATATAAGGTTAAAGGAAGTGAAAAAGATGCTATAACAATAGAGGATGTTCATACTAATGAAGAAGACACAAGTGGGTCGAGATCTCAAGAGTAGGGAAATGTATCCTTTATTCATTCAACCACACCTTACACTCTAGTATTGCAACAAATAAAGGACTATCCTAAGATAGGAGAGACATCAAATCAAGTTATTTATTTTAATGCACAAATCCAACATATTCAACAATAACTCCATCAATCCTCACAAACCAAAGCATTAGTAATAGATGTTGAGGATCTAGATAAGGAAAAGAATCCACTAAGGTACATGAGGAAAAGAAAGAGAAAGAAAAAGTTTCTAAGGTAGATCAATCTACTACAAGTCAAAAATAATCACATGACTCAAGACCTTTTTTAGAGGTAAATAAGGAGATTGAACCACAAGCGAAGGAGACAGAAGAAAATAATGTTGATGTATCACAAACAATACCGAGTGTGGGAGCTCACACTCAACCACCAGTTACTTTAGATTCCACATCTGCATAATACGTAAAAGTTCCTTCAATATAAAACAAATTCCAAGTACTATTGTTGTTGCCCCTAGTACTAATGTACAAGTTTGACTAAGTGGTGAAACCCCTTCACACATTCAAACATTAGTTATGTCACGTAACAACACACCCGAGAAGAATAAAGGAAAGAAGAAAAAATCAAGTTTCCCAAGTAAATATTCTACCTTGGATGAAGTAATTGAGTTACCTGACTATGATCTAAAGAATATTTCATTTGAGCAAATAATTATATTGCAAGATACCTTGGCAAGAAAGGAAAGCAAAGAAGAACTGAGGAGAGAGCAACAACAGAGGTAAGTGTTGCATGATATAAAAGATAATTTTGTTGATTCATTTGACATTCATCATATTGATGAGCAATCTCCTATTATTTATCTACTAGTGCAAATTGTTGAAAAGGTAAACACTAACAATATAAAGACCAATGAAAAACTAATGGCCCAGTTAGAAAAGAAGTTTGAGAAAAGGTATTGGAGAAGGTCTCTACTATAATTTCATTGAGAAAAGTTGAACTAAGGACACTTGTACATAATCTAGAAGAACTTGTGAAGAAAATCCAAGATCTACATACAATACTCTTTGTGATGTGCCTAGATTCACAAGTGAATTTTAGGCTAATATTCAAAAGATTGAGGGAGATTTGAAATCTTTGTGAAACATTATTTCTCAATTTTTTGGATCCAGTTCAATGCATTACAACATATTTTTGTTTACACAAGGGGGGCTAGACGAGCTACACACAACAGATAGAATAATGATGGCTAAACTTGTCTCCATCCAGTCTATTTTAATACCTCATTTGGAGGTAATACAATGTGAGTTAGCTTCAACAAAGGATTTAGTTCAATCAAATCATAATATTTCTACTACTGACAACCTCATTGACTTAGTTTCAAAGATGGAGATAAAGATTGAAATTTTGGAATGAGTTAGAACCACATAAGATCATACCCTAGCCATGATCATCAAAATTCACAAGTCATTTATCAATAAGTATGATTTGATTCCATCCTCCCAACCCTAGCAACATACATGAGTGAAAAAATCAAGGCGAAAAGAAGAATAATTTCAAGAAGAAATATAAAAATAATGTTATTCATAGAATAGATGTGCAGCAGCAGATGGATCAAAGGTATGACAAAGATTCATCAAACTATTTGAGTCATGTAATATATGTAATGCACGTGTAAAAGTTTTCTAGTCCTATATGGATTGATTCATAGCCATAGGGGGGGTTCTAGCATTTTTTATTATACTGTAATGATGTAATCATGATAAAGTATTTTTGCCACTAATGTCAAAGGGGTAGTTGTTGATCCTTTTAGTTTTTTTTTGTCTATTAGTGTCAAACACTTAGTCACAGAGAGGGCATAGTTGGTCGATCATCATTGTGATCAAGGCACTCTATATAAGTTGAGTTATATATTTATTAGACTTGTAAATGATCATGTATATGTTAATAACTATAGGAGCCAAGCAAGTATATCATCACCAAGTATCCCTATGGAAGTCAATTTATCCAATGTACAGTGAAGACCAAGTAATGCAAACTAGGTATGTGTTGAATCCTATAGAAGGAATCAAGCTAGTAGAGATAGAGCGATAGTAGACATAATAGTTATGACCAAGCATTAGGAACTATATGTGCTAAGTAACATTGTTTGAACAAGATTTTTTATAATGACACAAAATATGAGGTAAATCATTTTTGATCAACATGTGAATGATATTTAATGATCATAGAGTTTGTTACAAAGTTAGTTATGCATTTTGGCATAGATCATTAATCCCTATGAAGAAAAGTTAGCGAATCAGATTAAGAGGCAAAAAGGGAAGATCTAAACCCTCTTTCATATGATGTGAAGTGTGGTGAATGTATATGTAAAGGGGTTACAATTTGGATGATGCAAGCAAAGTTTTGAATAAATAGAGTGTAGTGACCAGGAGAAGCAATTAAGAAAATAGAAGAGATATATCAAAGAGGAGATTTGATCAAAGATTGGAAAGAGAAGATCTGTAATCAGAGTACAAACTAAAGAGTCAGGTACTGATACATTCTAGCAAGTGAATTAGGATAAATCTCTTAACATAGTGCTCCTAACATGCTTAGTCAAATCTCATAACAAAGTTCTTACTTCATGGTTAGTTTTAGATCCTTTAGTCAAGGTAGACCTAACAGTCTTGTAATCTCCTAACAAAGAAGACCCCTCATAGGGTAGATCATTAGAAGTGATAATATTTATATCCCTAACATGTGAGCTTTGTTACTATAGTAGTGAAGATTTGTGGGAGTCAGCCCCACCCCAATTTTACCTTCACCTTGGAGGGTTTCTAGGTAACCAAAATCTTTGTGGTATATGTTTACATTTATTCTTATGGATGTGATGCATAGTTATATCTATTTCAACATTTTAAGTTTAAGATTATATTGTTCATGATCTAGATATGAGATGGATTAGTGGTGAATGCAATTAAGTTATTATTTTCTTTGAAAGATAAAAGGTTAAGTGATCCTGATTCACCCCCCTCTTAGTATCTCACTTTCCCAATAAACTTCCAATATATTGTATATCAACTAATTACAAAATATTCAGTTGAGGAAAAAAAAATTGCAATGATCAAGAAGAAAACTAGCTATGGAGAATATGGTTCTGAATTCCATTAAGAATGAAACTATTAACCAATTACTCAAGATTAAGAGACAAAGACTATCTAGTTAATAGAAAAGAGTGGGAAGAGCTTCTTGGACCCATGACAAAATTTATAGATAATGACCTACAGAGATCAAAAGGGGAAAAGAAAAAAGAAAAGACATAAGATATGAATGTGAGCCTATCTCAGATGATGATAAGGAATACTCACCATCTACTAGTAGCTCAAGTAGTGATAGAAGGTCTTCACTTCACATTTACTGAAAAAAAAAATTTCCAGATAGAGAATTGACAAGTATTGTGGAATTATTCATAGAGCAATATGAACTCTATCATCCTCTCTCTCTCTCTCTCTCTCTCTCTCTCTCTCTCTCTCTCTCTCTCTGACATACACAAACACACACACCCCTCTTTTTATTTATCTCATTCTCATTGCTTCTGGTTCTTCATAACCTAATGGGGTTATGGAGAACTAGAAGCAAAGCATCCAGTTCTTAAAAACGTGATCATATTTTGTTAAGCATAATGCGACCACATTGTATTAAAGTTAAATTTTTATATTTTTTCTTTGGCTTGGTAATGAGCCAAGGCCCATTTTGAAATTTGATTGAATGTACACATAACATGATTGTGTTGTGTACTTTTGACTTTTTTCTCATACTTTCCACTTTTATGCACACCATCTTGGTGCACATGCTCATTACTAGAATAATATACCATTCCACTTGAATGGTTGCATGGTTTAGTTGGTATATGTACAATAGTTTACTTATAATATATTATATAGTTATTTTATTTTATCATATTCACTAAATTGATGTCTTCAAGGTAAAAAACATTACTAGGAAAATAACTTTGACTAACTCATGAAGTTATATTATTTTTTAGAATTTTTGGAATATGTTTGAATCTTGTTTCTACTCATAATTTGGGAAAATTTTCCAGCAAAGAAGTTATGTTGTTTCAGATAGAGACATGGTAATTTCTCTTGTTGTTATGTATATGTTACATGCTCAACTAGAAGGTGAGAGAGACTAAAAAAGAAAAAGGAAGGTAGGCAGAGGATACTAAAAAGTTACATCCAACTCTTAGATAGGGAGAGCTATTATAGAGATTGAAACAACCTTGAAATCAAGATTGTATGAAAAAAGGATAGTCACAATATTTGTATCCAATCTTGTGTATGACCAAAAATCTTTAATGTGAAGTCATTGACTCTTATATCTAAATAAGGATACTCAAATCCTTACATTTGTAAGACATGGTTATTACTATATTATTGATTATATAAGAAATAATGATTAATGTCATTATGCCATAAGTATCGTTGATGCAAGAATTGTGAACTCATGAAATTCCAAACTTTTAAAAAGTTATAAGTTATACCAAAGGTTTTATTTACCCACTTCTTTCCTACTGATGCCCATACTAAACTATTTTGTAAGATTTTAAAATATTTTAATAAAAAATACCTACTACAATATATTATCCATTAAAATAATAATTAATTAATATAAATAATTTATCTATCTCTTAAAAACTAGCCCACCCAACACCTACCAATATATCCTTGAATCTATCTATCCTTTGTCTACCCATTCATCTAATCTATCTTAGACTATTTTATAAATTACTACATCCAACATATAGGTTTCTTATACGTCCTAATAACATCACAATTTCTTCATAGCTTTTTACATGGATAGTCATAATATTAAAAATTAGCTAGCGATAGTAATAGTCATATTAACAGTTAGCCATGGATAGTAATATTAATAATTTGAAGAAAAAATAGTTTATAAATAGATTCTTTTGAGTTTTTAAAATCTATTCTTTTTAGTATGTTTTATTTGATTGGTAGATTTTTTTGTTCTTAAATTGTGTTACTAAGAAAAGCCCTACTATACAAACATTCAATATTCAAAGATATATAATTCACTAGTCCTAGTTCATCTACTCATTCATCTAATCTAAGACTATTGGATAGGTAATCACATCCAATATATTTGTTTCTTAGAACACAAGAAATTGTTCATAAATTCTTACATAGTTGGTGGTGTAGAACCAGAATCAGTGTGCAAAGAACATTAACAAATAAAGTAAACATTCACAAACCAAAAACTAAATTCACATATATGCTTATACAAAGAAAGCAAACAAGAAGTGCAAACCTCACAAGAGAAAACAATCCATGCTTTCTTGATTCTGTAGATGTGTCCTTTTGCTGTGGATGTATGCTCAAGATGCTCAAAAGTTGCTTCCATGGAGATGGGTAATGGCAAATTGGTAGCTTTGTGAGCTCTCAATTTGGCATTATAAGGGTAATATTGATGGCTTTGGTTCTCAAAATAGCATGGTAACTTTAGCTCAAAGATTGTTGATGAAATGGCTTGGGATGGGATTCAATTTATAGGCTAAGGGGTAGAGGGATGGAGGGCTTAGATGCAAGGATGGATGAAGGCTTAAGGAGGGCTAAGATGCACTCAAAGGGGACATGGATTGTGCTTGTTTAGCACCAATGGGAAGGTGACACTTGTCACAAGGAGGATGGGTGTGAGAGGGTAGGGTAAAGGGTTGGTTAAAGTCATGATGATTGGGGTTGAGTATGTAAGAGGGATGTAAGAGGAATGAGTGTGGAAGAGGGAAGAGTGTGGAAGATGGGTGTAAGAGTCATGAGTGGGCTTGTAAGAGTCTTTATGTTTTGTAAGAGCACTCATGACTTAGTGGTTGGGTTTTTTTGAGGGGAGACTTTGGTTTGGATTAGGAAAGTCTTAAATTTGTTTAAGGAATGTGACAACATTAGGGGGTGGATTAGGCTTGGGTTTAGGATTAGATTAGGGATGTTAGAGATGTGCAAGTGGATGGCATTAATGAGGGTGGGTGAGTTATTGGCTAAGCTTGGTTAGTATGGGTGGATGGGGTGGATTAGGCTAAATGGAGGATTAGAGATAGGTTAGGGGTTTTTGAATTTGAGGATTTCATTTATCAAATAGATTTATTTAATAAATGGGGATTTTTGGAATTAGATAGGAGAAAAGGATTTAATTGATAAATAATAGATTATTTGATTTATCAATTAGGACTATAGATGATTAATTAAATTAATCAACTAGGGGATGACAAAGGATTAATTAAATAGAAATTTAATTAATAATGCCCTTTTTAGATAGGATTACTAAAATAGTGTAATCAAATTTAGGTGTCTACAGGTGGTGGTGGTAGTGATGATAATATATTATTGTTATTATTATTTAAGGCTAGAGATCAAGATGGTTGATCATTTGAAGTAAAAATTATGTATAAATAAAATTCTTCTAAAATTAAAAAATCCTTTTCATTTTTGTACATGTTATTTGACTAAGAGAAATTTTGTGCTTTAAATTGTGTGTTACTAAGCTAAAGCCCATCACATAAGCATCAATATTTTAAAATAAATATTTGGAAGAGTTATATGAAATAAAATTAATAATAATTATAAAATAATAAAAATAAATATCCACATAGCATTAAAAGAAGAAAAATAATTGTAATAAAAAAAAAGATATAACAATATATATATATATATATATTCTTAAATTTTTTTTATAAAATCAACTACTTGACAACTTACTTCTATCCTTCCATCCATCTATACATCATATCAATCAGTCCATTTAACCTTCTCAGATCTATCAATTAACCTTCTCAAACCTATCCATTAACCTCAATTGATTTCCTAAGGTCTTTTTCCATGTATAGTTCCTTCATGTGGTCTTGTTCTTTGTTAGGTGCTCTTGCACCATAGATCTTACCTGGAAAAAGACTCTCGCCTGAAGAGATAAGGGGTCTTACCTTCACTCTACCAATCCTAATTAATGGAAACATGTTATTAGGTCCCTTCCTAGACACTTGTTGCAATGTTAACCTATCTTGGTTTAATCTCCCACCTACAAACATATCAAACAAGGAATTATATTTAAAAAACTTGTTCTTTTATTGTCCATTATGAAAACCTTTGTTGCCCTATTGTTATAATTTATCTCCTTCCTCTATCTAATCTTTTTGACTTTATTATATTTTCCTAATCTATGGACCTTTTCCTTTCTGTACCTTTACAACTAAATGGAATATTATGCTCCCTACTAAAATTTTATCTTTCAATCTACTATTGGAGTGTCCAACCTTTTTTTCTTTGTCATTTTCCACATATCCTTACATTTCTCTATCAATGTTCAATACCAATAGTGATGTCTTCTTCATAAAAGTTCCTTCCACATGCTTGATCCTTGCATGCTACTGTAAATTAACATATTCATTCCTTCCAAAATAAATGATTCTTGATTTCATTGCATTATTACCTTGAAAAGCCTTCAAAACATACCCTATGAACTAGATTGGTATTCTTGAACCCATCATGTATTGTCCTCCTCTTTGACTATCATGGTACCCTCTCCTTGTATTCACCAATTGAACATTTCACATAGGCTTTCACCCTAGCCAAAATGTTTTGTTCATCACTCACCCAACTAGCTCTACAAGGCCTAACATGTTTAAACTTCCTCAAATGTAACTTCTCCACCATCTCATATGAAACAAGGCTATCAAATGAACTTGGTTCCATGATTATTTTATAAACTTTACATTGTATTAGGTAGTTGGTTCTAAAAATTGACACCAACATTGCTTTATTTCTTACCATAAGGAAATATCCCTCAATGTATGGATATAATTTTACACTCTTTCTGTTTCATTTTTCATTTGTACCTTATTCTTCTACATATCTTTGTGTCAAGGAAACCCTCTTATCATTTTTCCTTATTTCTTTCTCAAGGAACTTGTAGAAAGGGTGTCCTTCATCTCCATAGTTGTAGCATTTTCCACTAAACGTACATGATCCTCTTCCTATTTTAGTTTTTTCACCACGTCTCTGTCTAACTCTTTGCTCAAAAATAGGTTCCTTGTCTTTAGAATTACTAACTTTTCCTTGGAATTAATTATTCTTTCCACCTCTTCCTCTACGTGATTGGTTTCTTCTTCCTCTTTGACTTTCTTGAATCCTTCTCAACTTCTCCTAAGCCCTAGTGGCCAACTTATAACATTCCTCAACAGTGTTAAGGACATTGAAGCTAGTCTCATCTTGAATTTTTAATTTTAAACCCACTCACATACCTTTCTACTTTCTCTTCCCTCTCTTCAGCATGAGAAAATCTAATATCCAACTTGTGGAACTCCTTAGTGTATTTTAGGACATCCATGTCCTTTTGCATTAAGTTTTTTCATTTTCTTGTACAACTAAACCCTATAGTGCTTTGGAAGGAAATTTCCCCTCATCTTACTCATCATCCTCTACCAGTATGTGATCTTAGGAAATTTCTTCTTCCACATCTTTGTTTGTAAGCAATCCTACCAAAGTAAGGCATGTCCCTTTAGCCTTGACTTTGCAATCTCAACTTTATCACCTTCTTCACATCTTCACAATCAAATTTTTTTTCCAATGAACTAATCCATTCAATGATTTCTTCTTCATTTATATTCCCATCATACATTGGGATATATTATTTCCATTTATAATCATTTTTGTTTGTGTATTTAACTAACCTAACCGCTATAGCATTATTTGGGTCTATCTCTTCCCTAAGTGCCCTTTCTTCTTCTTCTGCTTTAGGGTCTTCCTTTCCATTATTTCTCTTATTATTATTAAAATATCTTCTCTTTTTCTCCCATTCTACTCTCAATTTTTTTATTTTCCTCTACTTGTGTTAGAAGCTTGGCAAGCTTTTTGTTTACCATTCTATGAGGCATACCTTGAGTCTCTTCTTCAAATGTGCCAAAATCCTCAAACATGTACCTTATTATTCTTCCCAAAGATAATACTATTTTTTGATACCCCTATGATGTAGAGGAATATTGGGACTTTGCAACCTTTTTTTTCAAATGCTCAAATCAAGGGTTGTTTCTAATCCCTTCAAATGCACTAAGTGGCCTAAATCACCCAAAGCATGTATTATCATTCTCAAGGACTCAAAATGATTATAAGGGTCTCTAATTATCTAATACAAGCCAAATGGTAAACTTTCCAAGTTTCACATGTCAAACCTTATTGTGTTATACTACTAGGCCTAGAGGGCAATTAGGTCTCCAAAAGCATAATTTAATTCTTTTCTCCAAAAATTTCCAAATAAATATTTAAAAAAAATTCATATTTGAGTACCCATTTGTCCCTTATTCAACATATTCCAAATTCACTATATGGTACTTTGTACTATCACACCCAACTAGTTAACTATGACTATTTTTAGGCTAATATGATGACACTTTTACAAAGCAACCCTATCATATACTTATCACCTGATCTTGCAACTTTTGAAAAAAGGTTAATGTGGTTATAATTAAGGAATTTAAAGTCAAAATTTCCCTGCAAACTCTCTATATCCAAAAGCCCCAAATCTCTCCATAAAACCCTCACCAAACTAGGGCTTCCTTATTCTCACCCTTAGCAGCAAAATACCAATCAACCAATGATGGATTCACCTTCCCACTAACATGTGGGAACACATATAATCATAAAACATATCCTTGTAAAGGCTAAAACTAATATTGTTATACCTTTGCATCAATTTTAGTAATTTTCTTTCATTTTCACCTTGCTGCAACCAAAACAAGATGTGTCCCTTTTACAAATACCTTGTTCATTGATTTTTACACTGATTATAAATATAATTATTGATTGGTTAGGAAAATTGATTTGAAATTTTGATGAAAAATACTTACACCATCAATAAAAATATAAAAGACTATGTGATTTTCTCTCAGTTTTACCCTCTATAGCCAAAACAAGATGTTGGTGTGAAGGTTTAGTCTCCATCATATGAATCCTATTTCATTGATCCTACAACTATTATTAATAGAGTCATCAATTAATCATGAAAAATGATTTTGAAACTTACTACACCAACTTATATTAACATAACCATCACTTGATCAAGAAATCTAATCTAAGACTCATTTTATGATCAAAAACCAAATTAAAACCAAATTGGTTTTTGTTCATTTATGAGAGTCTTTTTCCAATTTCAATCACTACATTTGACATCCACTTAGAGTCTAAAAAACCTATGATTTTGAGCTCTAGTATTCACCCTTTCCTATTGTATATAGTTTGCAATCTTGGAGAATTTTGTAAAGGATGTAAGCATCCTAAAGACTAACTATAAAGGGTATATTATGAGGTTAGAGGCCAAAATGAGGAAGGTAACTAACAATATGGAGAATTTGGTCAACATTAATTTTAAATTCATTCAAAATTATTTTGATATTAACAAGGATAACTTTAGAGGTGAATATTTTCCAATTGGCTAACTTCACTCATTGGGAACCTTGAATTTGGTGAAGATATTTGTACTTTTGGGATGGCCATGTCGCTTGCACTTTATGAAAATAGTTTCCCATGCTTAGGCTAATTTCCAATAGCTATAAATTTATATGGGCCATCTTTAGTGGCTAAGAAATTAAAATTGTGGAATATTATTTATAACATAATTTGGAGAAATCCAGAACAAAACATTGTCATTGGAGGAGATTGTATTGCCATAAGAAATACCAAAAAGAAACAAGGTGGCATTATCCCTTCTATGAAAGTAATGGAATATTTGATAATTCAATTATTGAGAATGATTTGTTTGATGTGTTTCCATCCAATGGTATGCTCTACTAGAATAATAGAAGAGATAGTTTCCTTTAGATTGTGGAATGATTGGATAGATTCCTTCTAGCACAAGCATAGAAGTTAACAGACCTCATATTTTCATCAAAAATATTATCTTACCCAGGCTTTGATCATTTTATGGTATTGTTGAATATTGAGGCTATCTCTAAAAATATCTCATCCTTGCATAGATCATCTTTTAAATTTGAAAGAATGTGGTTGAGGCATCAACATTTTCTTCCATTACTAAGACAATGATGGGTAAGTGCTCTAGCTGAAAAGGGATCTAGGATGTTCATGTATTGCATAAAAACATAATAAACAGAATAAATACTAAGAAACTAACATCTATTCCTACATGATTATGCAAACCTCAAAATATGAAAGATAAAAATGTAACTAAGCATGACATGAAATAAAAAAGAGCATTAAACCATTGAAAATAACACCAATGCAAACCTCATGAAATCACCAAGTGGCTGATGATTTCCTTACTTATGGGATGTGGTTGCTCACTATTCTTGTAGCATAACAATGAGGTAGATGGTGCTTATGGAAATGAGGAGAGAGCTCTCCTTTTATAGGAAAAAGGATGCAACAGATGGCTAAGATTAAAGGCAAGATGAAGGGCTAAGATCTCTCAGGATTGATGAGGTGTCAATGAGGTGGAGGCCAAGTAGACTCCAAGTGGATTAGGATTTTGACCATTCAAAGGGGGCAATATTCTCACACATGTGTGAGAAAACTTTGATGGTGACATGATCAAGGGGTGTGAGAAGCATGGCTTCTCACACATGTGTGAGACAACTTGAATCTCATGCAAGAGGACAAGTGGAAGAGGTGTGAGAAGCATGGCTTCTCACACATGTGTGAGACACCTTGACTATCATGCAAGAGGACAAGTGTGCAAGAGACATGGAAGACATGAGGGGTGAGGAAAGTGTGAACATCCCTCACACATGTGTGAGAATTTTTCACACATGTGTGAGCACACACTTAGGATTAAAAAGGGATTAGCAAGATGATTAGGAAAAGTAAGCATGATTAAGGAAGTGAATAGGTTTAGCAAGATGAGTTAGTTAGGATAGTGAGGTTAGGTGAGGGTTAAAGGTAGGAGCCATGTACTCAAATAGGATTAAATGTAATATTTAATTCCCAGTGGGATTAGGAAAGGGATTAATTAAGTAAATAAAGTACTTAATTAAAGTGAATGGGTTAGGATGCAAGTGGGAAAGCTAGGATTTAAATAAACCTTAGTTTATTTAAATCAAGGAAAGCCAAATGTAATTAAATAAATGTAAATTTTATTTAATTAAGGTAGGGGAATTAAATAAATAATAAATATTTATTTAATTGGTTAGGAAATGAGTTTTGGACAAATTTATGTGTCTATAGTTCATGTTCAATAAAAATCTTCAATATCTTAAAAGTAAAATCAAAATTTTGAATAAGAAGGTTTTTAAAAATATTTTTGAGGAAAAAAAGTTGTAAATTGGAAGAGTTGAATGAGCAGATTATTGCACATAGTTTGAGTCCACAAATATTTTCACTTCAAAAAGAGAAACAATCTCTATGCAAGGAGATGTGCAAAAGAGAGAAAGAATACTGGAGAAAAAAATCAAGAGAACTATGGCTAAGTGAAGGCTATAGGAACACAATTTTTTTTCATGCAATAGAAAATCAACAAAAAGAAAGTATGACTATATTCTCAATTAAAGATCCTACATTAGGCAATTGTTGGAAACTTACAATTGGAATAATTGTTGTTTTGTCATTGATGTAAAATCTATTGATAAGACATATTTCTACCTAATATAAATGCCATATCTATTTTATTGATGAAGAGGATTTAAGAAATTTCTCATAACACTAGCACCTAGAGGAAAGGTTGAGTTATGAAAAAGAAGTTACAATTGGCATTTTATTGGATAGACTTTGATAAAACAAAGTGATTGTTTATGTCAAGAAAGTTAAGCCAAGATGAGAAATAGAGTAAATAGCTAAGGAATGTCAAGTGATGCTAGTGTCAATCGAGCCATGGTAAGTGATAAGAAAATCTAGTGTTGACCAAGCACTAGTCTCGACCAAGCAAGATAGTCAATGCCAAGCCAGAAAGATTTACAGTGACTGAGTGTTAAGTAATGACCGAGTAACATTGTTGAAGATGAATTTGAGGAAATCATTATTCTCAGTCGAATCATTTGATTTCTTGGGAGATGTAAACTGTGTTGAAGATAAGATTGATGAGTTGGATCATTAAATGCAAGGTAAGGATTAGGTAAAGACCTAAAAGATGGATACTAGAGAGGTTTCTAGAGGAAGATAAAGAAGATGGACATATATAATGAATCATGTTAAACCTAATAATAAACCCTAAGATCTACGGTGATCATGGAAAATGGTAAAGCAATAATTTCCTATATAAAGAGGTACATAGCTGAGTGTAAATGTAATTGCAAATGTGAAGAGAGGAATATAGAGAAAGGTGTATCAGAGATGCACAAGTGAGAGTGAATAAAAATCTAAAGGATATTTTTTACAAAAATTGTGCTGGTATTGATAAATAAAATCTAAGAAAGAAGGCTTAAGTTGTGTTGAAGGGGGAAGACTAATTGCTTGAAGGGTTGTCGAGCGAATCAAGATTAAAGATAATAGTGGAGAGCTTATCAGTGAATCAACACCTGAATCAAACATAGATCTGAACTTTCAAAGTGAGTTTTAATCATATAGATCAAAACCCTACTATTTTCTTTCTAATCATTATAAATAGTTTGTATTGAAATTCTTTTAACAAGGGTTGACCTAACAGTCATTTGAAGGACTTAAATAGTCTATGTAAATCCTTTCACAAGGTGAAATTCTAAATGAAATGATCAAAGAACTCTAACAAGGCCACTCATAATAGGGTGATTAAATCTTCTAATCAAGTCACATTTAATATTGTGTATGGTAATTTTTAACAAGGTTAGCTTTGAATAGAGCTCACATTGAAAGAGTAAAAACTTGGTGACATGTTGCTGGTGGTTTTTCCCAAATTGGATTTTCATGTAAAATCCTAGTGTCAGATTTGTGTTGAATGCTTTATATGTTTTATATTTTATATTCAGAAAAGCATGTTATATTTGGAACAATAATTTTGGTTTATAGTAGAGAATGAGTAATAGTAGAGATCAAGAAACAACATGATAAGAAGAATAGTAAGAGTTTTATGTTTAATTGTTCAAATGGTACTTAAAGACCTTGAGTAACTAATTCACCACCCCCCCTCATTTATTCTAAATATTTCTAATAATTGGTATCAAAGCTTAGTGCTTATAGGGAAATTTTTGAATGTACTTAAAGCTAAAGATCATGAATCACAAGAGAGATGTACCTAAGATGAACAAGGAGAACTTTCCTACATGGAAAACCTTGATGAGGTTGCATACATCCAGTATCAGTGATACTTCTATCAATTTTCTAGAAAATGAGTATGTAAAGGTGACAACTACTCTTCTAACAATTGATCAACTGAAGAAAAAGCAAGAACACAATCAAGCAATGTTGGAGATTACCTCAGCCCATAGTTTTGTTTATTTTGATGACTTAAAAGATTCTGATAGTGCAAAGAAAATGGGGGAAAAACTAAAGACCATATATGGAGGTGATGACAATGTCTTGAGAGCCAAAATAAAGAGCCTAAGAGGTAAATTTGATGACATGAGAATGATGGAAGGTGAGAACATATTACAATACTATAAAAGGGTTAAAGAAGTCATTAATGCTATTCATGATGCAAATGGAGAAATCAAAGATGAAACTGTGATAAGAAAGGTATTGATAACTCTACTCCCTATTTATATCATTAGAGTGTCTACAATTCAAGAACTAAGATGTACACTAGGTAACAATTTGACCTTGGAAGGTGTAATTGGTAGACTTACTACATTTGAATCATCTAACTTTAATAACTATACACCTGCTACTATTGAATCTTCCTTTAAGTCACAATTGGCCCATAGCAAAAGAAAATGAACACATGTGAAGAGTGATAGTGATAGTTCTAATGATGATATTGATGAACTTGAAGCCCTCATTACAAAATGATTTGGGAGAGGAAAAGGTAAATACAAAGATAAACTACATATTATCTATTTTTCATGCAAAAAATTATGTCATATTCTTGCTAGGTGACCTGACAGAGAAGAAAAGGATAAAAAGAAGAAAAGAAAGTACAAAGGAAGAAGAGATGATCAGGAATTCAAGAGAAACAAGGATGAAAGGGGTAAGAAATATTGTTATATTAATAGAATAAAAAAATAATGAATTTGAAAGTAATGATGATGAAGTTGTCTATGTTGCTATGAAAGAAGATTTTGATGAAGATGAGCAAACTGCATTGATTTCATATGTGAAAAAAAGTGGTAAATGAATAATTGATAGTGGATGTTCAAATGATATGACTAATGATAAAGAAAAATTTGAGGACATTGGTCCACACATAGGTGGATGTGTTAAATTTGGTAATGATATTCCATGTGTTTTAAAAGGTAAAGGAACTATTCGATTGACTGACAAGATAAAATGTGATAATGTTTACTGGGTTGAAGGACTTAACTATAATTTTTTGAGTGTTTCACAGTTGAACAAATTAGGTTACAGAGTTAAATTTCATAATAAGAAGGCCAAGATACATGATGTTGATGGTAAGCTAGTTGAAAGTGGTGATCAAACAAGAGGTAATTTGTTCTATCTATATTTATCTAATGAGACATGTTTTTTGCACAACAAGATTTTTGGTTATCAAACAAGAGGTTATGTCATGTAAACTTTGAAAATCTAGTGGATATCAGTAAAATGAAGAAAGTAAGAGGATTGCCTAAACTAAAGAAGCCTCATGATGCTATGTGTAAACAATGTCAATTGGGAAAAATAACCAAGTCTAATTTTAAGAGAAAAACATACATTTCTAATGATATTTTGGAATTGGTTCCTACCGACCTATGTTGACCCAATGATGTGTTGTGATGTGGATCCTAATTAGAGTCAGAGGTTTATTTGGCATGGGTTTCTTCCCATATTATTTATATGGGGGTTTGGGGGCAATGCCCCTAAGATAGGGTCAGAGGGTAGTTCCCCTACCCGATCCTAAGGTAGTACCCCAGGTGCACTCCCTATCATAGTACAAGGTGGGGTTAAGGGGAAATGCCCCCACAAGGGTTTTTGGAGGTAGCACCTCTAAAGCCAAAAATGACCTTATATTGTAAAAGGCATTGGCTGCTATTTTTCTTATTGGACGACTTATTCTAGCCCTAATTTTGTAAGCGACATAAATTTGTATAAAAGGGATTAGGATTGGGGATTTCATAATGTAATGGTGATATTGTAGCTTCTTATGATGGTATTGAGCTATAAGGGATTGCGGATTGTAATCATTGGATAATAATAGTATTGGACTTGTTGTTGGTGGACATAGGCCAGGGATTGGGTGAACCACATTAAATCTTGGTGTCTTGTGTTCTCTTATGTGTGATCTATTATTCTCTGATATTTTTTATATTTGCATGTAACATTTATTTCTATCTGAGGTTAATCCTAACAAGTGGTATCAGAGCCAAACAATCATCATTTTTTTAAGCCAAACCATCATCATTTTGTTTAGCAATCCTCTATAGGAAGTCTCACAATTGAGTGGGAGAGATGGTAGATGAGGGTAAGCTAAAGGTAGAGAAGTTTAATGGGTAGAACTTTCAGTTATGGAAGATGCAAATGGAGGACTATCTTTATTAGAAGGACTTATAGAAGCCATTGAAAGGAAAAACAAAGAAATAGGGAACTATGATAGATGAGGACTGAGAGATTTTAGACAGAAAGTCACTCAAAAGGTATCAGTGACATTTAACATTACAAAAGTAAAGATGATGGAAGAGTTGATGCAAACCCTAGTGAAATTGTATGAAAAGCCCTCCACTTCAAGCAAGGTATTTCTTATGAAGCTTTTATTTAATGTGAAGATGATAGAAGGTGGATCTGTTATAGATCAATTAAATGAGTTTAATATTGTTACTAGTCAGTTATCTTTTGTGGGTATTAATTTTAATGAAGAAATTAGGGATCTCTTGATTTTGTATTCTTTGCCTAAAAGCTAGAATGGCTTAGTAGTGGCTATGAGTAATTTTTTTTTGGATCTAATACCCTAAAATTTGACGATGTGATTGGTGTTATTTTGAGTGAGGAAACTCATAGATAAACATGAGGTGGATCTATATCAGGAAGTGCTTTGAATGCACAAAGCAAAGGTAGAATGAATGAGAGAGGAAATAATTCTCGAAATGATGAGAAATCAAGAGGAAAGTCAAAGGGGAAGAGGTCTCAATCTAGAGGACCAAGAGATTATTGGTACTATGGGAAACTAGGGCATAAAAAGAAAGATTGTTGGACTCAAAATAATAATGAAGGAGATAAACTAGAAGGGAACAAGAAGCCAAATGTGGTAAGTAACAAATTTGAAGAGGATACTTTCCTTCTTTCTTTAGAAAGTATTGATGATTCATGGGTTCTAGATTCTAGTGCTTCATTTCTTGCTACACCTCATGGAGGATTTTTTTTTATTATGTCCAAGGGGATTTTGGACTTGTTTGTTTGGGGGATAATGAACCCTATCAAATTGTTGGAAAGGGAAAAGTTAAGATTAATTTGCAAAATAGGAATCATTAGCTACTACATGAGGTAGGACATGTTCCAAGGCTAAGTAGGAATTTAATTTCAATAGGGAAACTTGGTGATGAGGGTTGTATAGTTACTTTTAATGAGAAAAATGGAAGGTTTCAAGAGGTTCCCTTGTAGTTGAAAAATGTGTGAAAGTAAGCACCTTATATCTTTGTATAGGTTATTCATTCTACTTTGATTGTTTTGGAGAAAAATGAATGTTCAGGAATAATTGTTGTAGTTGAATAGGGAGAACAAATAGTTGTTGTAGATTATAATATAGTGTTGTGGCACAACAGAATTGGGCACATGAGTGAGAAAGGTATGAAAGTACTCCATTTAAAGAAAGTTTTACCAGGTTTGAAATGTGTTAATATAGATTTTGTTGAAAGTTGTGTGTATAGAAAACAAAAGTGAGAGAGTTTTGTGAAGATTGGGAAGAAAAATAAAAGTGAGAAATTAGAGCTTGTACATACAGATGTATGAGGACCAACTCAGGTATCTTCCCTTGGTGGCTCTAATTATTACGTTACATTTATTGATGATGCAACTAGAAAGTATGAGTTTATTTCCTTAGACAAAAATTTGATGTATTTCAAACTTTTAAGAAATGGAAGTGCTTGGTTGAAAATAAGACTAGAAAGAAATCAAAATGTCTCAAATCTAATAATAGTGGTGAGTATTGCAGTCATGAATTTGAAGATTATTGCTCCACTAATAGTATTCATAAATAGAAAATTATTCCAAGGACTTCACAAGAAAATGGAGTGGCTAAACACATGAACATGACTATAATGGGGTGTATAAGAAGCATGAGGTTACATGTAGGGTTTCCCTTAAACATGTGAGTAGAGAATATTAATATTGTTGTATATTTTATTAATAGAAGCCCCTCTACTTTGTTGAGTTGTGGTATTCTAGAGGAAGCATGGACTAGTAAGAAGATGAGTTATTCTTTTCTCAAAACTTTTGGTTGTGAAGCATTTGCTCATATAGATTATGAAAATAGAACCAAGCTAGAAGATAGGTCAAAGAAATTTGTATTTTTTGGATATGGCATTGATAAATTTGGTTATAGGCTTTGAGATTTTAAAAAGCATAAAATTGTAAGAAGTAGGGATGTCATATTCAATGAGAAAGTGTTGTAGAATGATTTGTTGCAGCAACATGAGAAGAAATAAGATGATTATGTAGTGTTGGATGATACTCCAAAGATGATGTTTCAGCAATCCCTCATGATGTGCAACAACCCCAACAATAAATACCACACACCTCAATGAATGTTAGATTGTCAACAAGGCTAAGTAGACCTCCAAAAATATTTTCTCCTTCTTTGTACTCTATTTGATTAAAAAATGTTGGTGAACCTAAATGTTAT
Organism: Cupressus sempervirens; assembly: GCA_028749045.1. Classification (NCBI taxonomy): domain Eukaryota; kingdom Viridiplantae; phylum Streptophyta; class Pinopsida; order Cupressales; family Cupressaceae; genus Cupressus; species Cupressus sempervirens. The sequence continues at coordinate 867,634,781 of CM053792.1, read as the reverse complement.
GATCAAGTTGTGTAGGTGGATGCAAAGATTTAGTGGAAGTTTGCAATGAAAGATGAAATGCACTCTTTGGTGAAAATTAAGACATGGGATTTATGCAAGTTGCTTACAGGTTAAAAGGTTTTATAGAACAAATGGGTTTACAGGTTAAAAAAGGAGGATGGAGGTAAGAAATGATTTAAAGCTAGGTTAGTTGTAAAAGGATTTGCACAAAACAAAAGACATTAATTTTGATGTGATATTCTCTCCTATTGTTAAAATGTCTTCTATTTGCACTATTTTAAGTATTGTTGCTACTGAAAATTTTTATTTGGAGTATCTTGATGTTAAAATAGCCTTCCTTCATGGTGATTTGGGTGAAGAGATATATATGGCACAATCATAGGAATTTGTGGTCAAAGGTAAGGAGAACTTAGTGTCCAAGTTGAAGAAAAGTTTATATGGCTTGAAGCAAGCACCTCGGTAATGGTATCTAAAATTTGAAAGTTGTATGCATGAGCATGGATATAGTAGGTGTCATTTAGATCATTATGCTTCCTTTAAGAGGTTGGATGATGATAGCTACATTATTTTATGTTTATATATTGATGATATGCTTGTAGCTAGGTCTAACATGGATCAAATTAAGGGGTTAAAGGAATAGTTATCACATGCATTTGCTATGAAGGATTTGAGGGAAGAAAAAAAAATCCTTGGTATGAAGGTTTACAGAGATAGAAAGAATAGGAAATTGACATTATCTTAGACTAATTATATTGTGAAGGTGTTTCAACATTTCTCTATGGAGAATGCTAAAGCTATTATCAAACCTTTACCTAGTCATTTGAAGTTGGGTAAGGAGATGTGTCTCAAGACACAAGAAGAGGAGGATAAGATGTCTAAAGTACCTTGACCTTCAACTATAGGAAGTTTGACATATGTTATGGCATGTACAAGGCTAGATATTGAACATGCAGTAGGAGTCATTAGTAGGTATATGACTCATCAAGGAAAGAAGCATTGGAATGCAGAGATATTTGAGAGGAACATCTAGTAAGTGTTTACATTTTGGGGGCTCTATTAGTGATTTATAGGGATATGTTGATTCTAATTTGGAAGGGGATGTTGATACTAGGTAGAGAACTATAGGTTATGTATTTACTATTTATGGGGTAGTAGTGAGCTTGGTTTCTCAATTGCAAAAGATTAATGCTTTATCCACTACAAAGGAAAAGTATGTTGCTTCTATACAGGTAGCCAAGGAGATGATATGGCTTTAGTTCTTCATGGAAGAGTTGGGACATCCATAGAGGGGTAATTATTTGCTCATAGATAGCCAAAGTATCATTCATCTTGCAAAGAATTTAGCTCTATATTCAAAGACTAAGCACATAAATTTTTAGTACCATTTCATTCGGTCAGTTTTGGATGATGGACAGTTAAAGCTAGAGAAGATATATATAGATGATAACCCAATAGATATGTTTACCAAGGTAGTAACAAGGGGGAAGCTAAACTCATATTGACCTTCAATTGATCTTCTAGATTGAATAGAATAAAAGAACAACATAATCTAGGGTGGTTTGATATTCCAATGGAAGCTATGGCTTTAGCAGTGCTATGATCAATCTCCAAGTGGGAGGTTATTGTTGTGGAGTCCGATTAGTCTCCAAGTGGGAGATTGTTGTGATGTGGAGCCTAATCAAATTTAGAGGTTTATTTGACACAATTTCTCCCCATATTATTTCTACAAGGGTTTGGAGGCAATGCCCCCAAGATGGGGTCAAGGGACAATGCCCTTGTGGGGTCCTGGGGCAACACCCTAGGTGTACTCCATATCGTAGTACAAAAAGGGGTCAAGGGAAACACTCCTATAGGAGTTTTTGGGGGCAATGCCATTGAAGCCAAAAATAACCTTATATTGTAAAAGGCATCAATTGCTATTTTTCTTATTGGACAACTTATTCTAGCCCTAATTTTGTAAGTGGCAAAAACTTTTATAAAAATGCTTAGGGTTAGGGATTTCATAATGTAATAGTGTTATTGTAGCTTCTTGTAGTGGTATTGAGTTGTAAGGGATTGTGGATCATAATTACTGGATAATAATATTGGACTTGCTATTGGTGGATGTAGCCTAGGGATTGTATGAATTGTGTGAAATCTTTGTGTCTTGTGTTCTCTTATGTGCAATATATTATTTTTTGATATTTTTGATATTTGCATGTAATTATTATTTCTTTCTAAGGTTAATCCTAACATGATGTTCAAAACTACTCTGGAGATAAGTATTTTATTCTATTTGTTGATGATTACTCTAGGATGATGATTGTGATGTTTCTTAAAGCTAAATATGATATTTTTAAGTTATTCATGTGGTATTTAGCTAGAGTTGAAAAAGAAATAGGGAAGAGTATGATGTGCTTGAGATCTAATAGAGGTGGTGAGTTCATTTCAAATGAGTTCAATACATTTTGCAATGATAGAGGAATTGAAAGACAGATATCAACACCAAGGACCCCTCCTTAAAATGGGATAGTTGAAAGGAGAAACATATAAATATTGGATTATGCAAGGACATTAATGATGGAAAAGAGTGTATCAAAGAAATATTGGAGAGAAACTATTAGTACTGATATCTATACCCTGAATAGAGTACAAGTCAAGATAGGAACAAATGCTACACCTTTTGAACTATGGTATGGATATGCTCCTAATGTGAAATATTTTAAAATATTTGGAAGTAGATGCTATATACTTAAAGGTAATAGGAATGAAAAACATGGTGCAAATAGTGAAGAAGGTATATTCCTAGGATATTCCACTAAGAGCAAAGCATATAGGTGCTTAAACTCTAACACTAACAAAGTTGTGGAAAGTGCAAATGTTAAAATTGATGAGTTTGTAGAAAGAAGTGAAACCACATGCAAAGAAGAACCTAAAGACTACAATACATTCATCTATGTGGATGATGATACTCCTAGCACTCCTAATGAATAGGTAAATCAAGCTATAGTCTGTTAATAGATAGGAAATGTTATAGTGCAACAAATTGTCTAGCAACAGAGAGTGGGTGTTGAGAAACAGATTAAAGATGCCAAGTCACATATAGGAAATGTTGACCATCAAATAGAAAATTTTGAGCATGCATAAGGAAAAATAGAACCTAAAAAGAAAGATAAAATGAGCTTGAGATTAATTTTCAAGATGAACTCGTAGAAGAATAAAGAATGAAATTACCTGTGCTAGAAAAGTATGTGAGAAGGCATCACAAAATTAAACAAATAATTGGTGATGTTGAATCAAGTGTTATGACAAGAAAGAGACTCAAAGATGACATATGCTTACTTTGTGAATTTTAACCCAAAATAGTGAAAGATTCTCTAGACAATGAAGTTTAGATTCAGACAATGAATGAGGAAATTGAATAGATTGAGAAAAACAATACTTGGACTTTAGTGCCAAGACTTAAAGACAAAAATGTGATTGGGACAGAGTGGGTTTTTAGAAAGAAACTCAATGAGAATGACTAGTATATAGGGGATATGCTCAAGAAGGAGGAGTTAATTATGGAGAAACTTTTCCTCCTATGGCAAGACTTAAAGGAGTCAGAACTTTGCTTGCATATTTAGTCTACAAGAATTTCAAGGTATATCAGATGGATGCCAAATCTACATTTTTGAATGGTATACTTGAGGAAGAATTGTACATTGATCAACTTGAAGGATTTGTGGATCTAGACAAGAATAATATGGTATGTAAACTAAAAAAAAGATTTTTATGGATTGAAATAAACCCCAAGAGTGTGGTATGAAAGATTGCATAATTATTTGGTGAGGATTTGTTTTGAAAGGACAAATGAGAACAATAATCTATGTTTGAAGAATGGTAAAAACAATGAAGTACTATTATTTGAAATATTTTTTGATGACATTATATTTGGAGGAAAAGAAGCATTATGAAAATCATTTGCTAATGAAATGAAGAAGGAATTTGAGATGCCTATGTTTGATGAAATCAAATTCTTTGTTGGATTACAAGTATGTCAAATGAAGTTTGGTAATTTTCATTACAAAATCCAAATACATCAATGAGATACTAATTTTTTTTGGTATGGAAAATTCAAGACCAGTGATCACACCTATGTCAACATGACATAAGTTATCTTAAGAATGATGAATCTACTGATGTGAACTAGACCCTATATAGATTCATGATTGGAAAATTGCAATATGTTGTTCATAGAAGACTAGATATGGCATTAGCAATTGGGATAGTTGATAGATTTTTAGAAAAAACCTAAGGAAATTCACATGATGGTAGTAAAAAGGATAATGAGATATCTAAAAGGTACATAAGACTATGGATTGTATTGTAGACATTAAAAATCATCTCAAAAGACTATATTAATTTATTTAATATTGTCCTTGACATTATAGTTAATTATATCTGTCATATTCTTCTACCTATTTAATTAAATTTATTTGATTAAGTAGGTTCATTTGCCTAAAGTATTTTTAATTTAAATACTTCTAGCCTTAATGTGTTAAATTTATTTAACATATGATCCTTCATAATCCCCTTTTAAAATAAATCTTATTTATTTAAATTCTCACATCTCATTAGTTCTTCTAAACCTATGATTAAATTAAATTAAATTTTATTTAATCTTAAACCTAGTCTAAAACCTAGCCTACACCCATCATTTTCATCCTTCTAAGCCTAATTCCTCATTTAATTCCACTTTATCATCCTAATCACTTTTCTAATCTCCCTCATTAGCCTAAGTGTGTGCTCACATGTGTGAGAAGGCATGCTTCCACACTCATCTTGCACACTTGTCTCCCACTCCTCTTCTCAAGTTTGCTCACACATGTGTGAGCAAACTTTGAATATTTGACCACTTCCATGGTTTTCATGTCACCTTATGTGGCATCTATATGGATGCCACCTCACCTAGGGTCTCCCTCAAGCCTATAAATAGAGTCCTTGTCTCAAGTATTATCATCTTTCATTATTACATTGTTATTATGTTAGTTTGAGATTTGAGATTTCATAGTAGTTTGAGTTTAGATCTTGCATAGTGATTTCTAGGTTGCATACTACCCTTTGGTAGCTGATTTAGAGTTCATTTGCATTGTTAGAGTAGATTTATGGCTTGCACTTCTCATCTCCATTTCATTTGCATCTTAGTGTAGCTTGCATATCAATTTAGTTTCTTTTCTTGCATTTCACATATTCATCCTTGAATGCCTTCAAGCATGGCTTTCTCCATAGCCATTGTTTGAGGTATTCTCTATTTCATGTAGCTTAGGTTTCATAGTTTCATTATCACTCACATTTGCACTTTCACATTCAATAGATTCAAACTTTAGTTGTGTTTGGGAGAAAACACCAACAAGGCCTCTCATGGGTGCCTTTGCCGAGTTGTAGAGGTTGCTTGAGAATTTGGCTTGATTGGTTGCTTTGAGTTGCAAAACTCAAGTAAACATTAGTTAGTTTGTGATTTTATTTGGTGAATACTTGATGCATATGTGATTTAAACTAATGTTTGTTTGTTGATTCATACTCCCTATAGGTCACTTCTGTTAGCATACATTTTGCCACGCCCGACGGGACCCACATCTAAAAAATTTGCAAGCAAACCTTATTCAGTCGCAAAACATCACATTATCATCCATGCTGGCCACACCATTGTCTCCATCTATCATCTCTACAGATCATCGTCTGTGTAGACCAGTGTCTCTACCCTCTAACTAAAACTACTTGTTTCATCACCACAAAACTTGTTTTAGCGTCTACGTAGTTTTCGATTCTGACATCTAGGTTTTTTTTTGTCATCTACAAAAAACTATTTTGTCATCTATGTATTGTAAACTATTTTCTGCAACCATCCTTTGTCATCTTTGACTTTTGGCATCTCTACAGTTTACTTTGTTGTTTGCATCTGACACAATATCATGTCACCTCAAAACTATACTTAGTTTTCCTCTATCATCTATGTTGATCACTGTTTGTGTGTTTTGACATCTCTGTAGTTCAACATTTGCGTCGATTGTTGTCTATGCCTAGATTTTGTTATCTATGCCTATAGATAGAGTTGCAGAAGTTTTTGAATTGTTTTTGCTAATTGGTGACTTACAAGTTTTTATTAACAATTTTTATGTAGGGAATTAACCTTGAAGACTTAAAAAATAAAAACAATAGTGATTTTCATCACTAAGGAAGTTTATAGTGATTCTTATCACTTTAAACTTAAGAGATAATGAATTTGTATGGCTTAATCACTCTCATTTGAATGAATGAATGTTTATCATAGCAAACATTTAGACTTGGTGCTTAAAAATGAATGAATATTTAGCATAGTAAACATTTGGACTTGGTGCTTAAAATTTGAATGAATGTTTAGCATAGCAAACATTTGGACTTAGTGCTTAAAATTGACATAAATGTTTAGCATAGAAAACATTCCGACTTGGTACTTAAAATTGACATGAATGTTTAGGGTAGAAAAAATATTTGGAATTGGTGCTTAAAAAATAATTCATACCCTCTTGAATGCTTTAAAGGATAATGGACATGTATGCCTAGGCTAGAGAACATTTGGAATTGGAGCTTAAAATGCCTAGGCTAGAACACATTTGGATTTGGTGCTTAAAATAAAGACACATACTCTTGAATGCCATAAAGGAAATTGATTTTATTTTCAGCATCTTTCATTTCCAGCATTTCATTTATACACGCTCAATTTAATTTTTTGTTGACGAATCCATGCTTTTATTTACATTGGTGATATTTCAAGTTGGAAATAACCTTGTATGTTTTAATCACAAGTGTCTTCAAGTAGATAGAAAACTTAAAGCTTTATTCAGAAAGAACAAGTGTCTTTTAAACCCCAAGGCTCTCCCTCACACCTTCGGGTGATCTTGGGTGCACAAGAAATAAGTGGTCTTCTTTTTTATTTTTTTAGGAGGCCTACTTAGAGATTTCATCACCCCTTGGGATGACCTCAACTCTAGTGTTTTGGAAAAGTATAAATAGCGGGAGGTGAATCGAAAGACACCTCTCTTGGAAGAAAAATATTGTCACTCTTGGCTAATCCCCAAAGAACTTTATACCTTTGGGAAGTGAAGGAGGAGATTTGGGTTACCATCTCCCTTTGGCTATGTGGCAGTATTTTCTTTCATCTATAGATTTGGGCCTCATGTACCTTGTGTATATCGAGGACACCCCTTAGATAAGCCTTGTTCATCCTAGTGGAAATCTTATTAAGATTTTTGGTGTGTTTAGCATGCTTCTTCAAACATTCAGAACCTAAGCCAAACATCAAACAAGTTCTAAAATGAGTGAAATTGTGAGGTAACCTTTCATTGAGTGAAACAGTGGTAAGTGAGGTCCTCTTGACTCTCAATTATTTTTAGCATTCTTACATTGAGTCTACGTTTGAAATTGGTTGAGTCTAGTTACATCTTGTTACAAGATTTTTGGTGCTTGAAATTTGGGTCTTGTTTTATTCCTGCCATGACCGATAAAGTCAACCAAGTCAAACATAAGAAAGTGAAATTGTCCAAACCATCCATCTACAAGGAAAGGAAGAACCTAGCACCTGATGACAAACAATTTTGATATGCTATTAAAGACATCCAAAAGGAAGAAGCTAGAAAAGATAGTTATGATAGAATTGAATACAATGGAAAACTTTGAAACTGGTCTACCTTCCTAGGAGTGAACCCAAGGTTTTTGTTTCTAGTGAATGAGGATTGAGTTAACTGCATAAGTGACCATAATATCTCCATTCTTCATATCTACCTCCATTTTCCAAATTTCTAGTCTTTCATTTCTAAATTTTCTTCTAGAGAGCTTGAACCTTAAAACTTGACATAAACATCTTTTGAAACTGCAACATTAGACCTTTTACTCACAAGAAAACACCTATCGCTTATTTGGGATCACAAGTTCATCAACAAATAGTGAGTAATCAAACTTCGTTTGCTAAACCAAGGTCTTTTTTCACACTTGGGTAGTTCCCCCTTTTATCACATAAGGTTAATAGCTCTCATCCTCATTTTCTCTTTCTCCCATAATCTTCCACCCATTGATTTGGTCACTATTGTATGGTACACACATGATCAAGTAGGTTCACATTTAATCCTATGTCACATTTGCTAGATTCATTGAGGCAATCCGAGATGGAGAATCCTTTTCCTCCACACACAACTTCATTAGGGAGCACGCTTCCCTCTAGTTTGAATCTTGGCATGCCTAACTTAACATCCATGCAAGAACCAGAAGATCACTTTCGTAACACCACTTTGGGAGGTAATGATGAAGAAGTATACCAAGATGAAGATCCTATTGACCCTAATGATAATGAGGTAAGGAAATTCCTTGCGGATCCTTACAATTTGGAAATGAGGGAGAAATCCATTAGGGAAAACGAGACTGAGATATTCCTAAATTTGGTCAAAGATGGTGTTAATTTTCCCACGAGCTTTGATGAGAGCACCTTATTTAGACAAATTAAAAAAGGTGGTGCTCTTGTATTGCCCACTTCAAACATAGCTCCAACATCTAGCAAAGGGAAAGAAACCATGGTAGCAATTAGTGCTATGCCTACATCTAGCACTTCAACACAACCAACATTTCAATTGAGTGCAGAAGATATTCAAAAAATCATTAGTGCTATGCCCAATGCTACCACACATGCTAGTATTCCATAATCCACCTTGACAGCTACAACTATGGGATGCTTAAACATTGGGCAAGTGCGTACTCAACCAATGGCAATTCCAACACAACCAATGCACTCATCTTATTTGCAAATGCCAACAAGTATGGTAAAGACATCCGTGCCAATTCCAACAACTGCATATCAATACATTGGCCAAAGTGGAGTACTTCCACCACCTCACACTTCATTTAGAACTCCCTACAATTTAGGAGTTGGATTTATGAGCTCCCAAATTTTACAAGTGCAACCAAACCAAGATTTAGCCCAACAATTCCAAGAATTGCAAAATTTTGTGCTTAACATGAATAACAAAGGGGTGAAGCACTTTTCTTTTGAGGAAATTTGTCCTTTTGCATTTGATAAATCCATCAATATGGTACCATTTCCATCAGGCTTTGAAATTCCTAAATTTGACAAGTATATGGGAGAGACATGCCCTGTCACACATCTCAAGGAATTTTCCATTTTGTGTCAAGAGGTAGCCTATAGTGACGATTATCTTAAGAGGCTCTTTGCACGAAGTCTTCGAGACCCAACACTAGAGTGGTTAATGAATTTACCTAAAGGCTCCTTTACTTCCTTCAATGACTTAACAAGAAAATTTATAGCACAATACTCTCACAACATTGAACAACATACCTCATTAAGTGATTTGTGCAACACAAAACAACAAAATGGTGAAACATTTGCCAACTTTCTACAATGGTGGAGGCATCTTGCTAATCACATGCCCTACAAAATTGAGGATTCCCACCTTGTGGATATATTTATCAAGAACTTGATACTCAAAAATTTTTTCCACATGTAGATGGCTAGCCCTAAAGACTTTGCTACCTTAGTCAAGAAGGGAAAGAACATTGAGAATGGACTTTTGGAAAAAGGTACCATTAAAAATTATAGTTCATCATCCTCACACAATGAGGCAAACAATAATAGAAAACCCAAATTCCATTCCAAGAACAATGGTGGCATGTATGATGGTGTCACTAATGTCAAAAACCTTCAAGGAGGGAACAACAACAACTATCGTAACTGAAACAACAACAAATCGAACAATGACAATTAGAAATCTCACAATCAAACAAAAATTTTCCTTCACAACAAAAACAATTACAATTGTGACTATGATCACAATAGAAAGTTCAACTTTCGTGAACCTTTGGAAGCCAAATTTCAAAAACTAATGGATCACAATTTGATGCTATTTCCTAACACATGACCCTTTGATGAGAACCAACCCAAATCAAAATGGTATAGGGAAAATGAATATTGAAAATATCATCGCATTAAAGGACATGACATAAACAAGTGTATAAAACTCAAAGTCTTCATCCAAAATCTTGTCGATGATGGAGAAATTGAGGTAGAAAGAGGACCATTCTCTAAAAATGCTAAGCTAAAGATATTTCAAAAACCATTTCCTGGTCACAACAATGACAATAAAAACAATGGAAACAACAATATGAATAATGGAAATAAAGTTTCCACATCAAATGCATTACCTTATGATTATTCTACTAACCACATAACAGGGTTTGACTCCTTGTGTGGTAAAATAGAAACCAACAATATATGTGGATTTGATTCCATGTGTGGTCACATTGAAGAGGTAGACACTCATGTGAATACCCTTGTCCTACAAGCATTCGATTGTGATGCCACCACTCAACAGGGAAGACTTACTTTGCAAGCTACCATTCCTAATCACACTAATCCATTAGTGCCACATGTGCCTACTGCTCCATCTACTTCACAAAGACCTGCTTCTTACTATGATGTGTTATCCTAGTTAGGTAAGACTCTTGCAAAAATATCCATTCTTGAGCTCCTAACCACATCACCCATCCATAAAGAGATCTTGGAGAAGGCTCTTTTAGAGTCTCATGTTCCTAAAAATGTTAATGCCTCCCAATTCACTGCCATGATTGGAAACCTTGCCACTTAACAACACCTTGTCTTCACAAATAAAGATTTCCAAGGTCCCAACTCCCCACCATAATTTGTTGCTCCAAATTGAAGTCCTTATACAATGACATAAGATTAAAAGAGTCCTTATAGATAATGGATCTAATTTGAACCTATGTACATCAAAGATGATTCATTTCTTGGGACTTCCAGAAGACCTCCTAGATGTCAATAAGAGTTTAACAATAAAATCCTATGATGAGAGGGAAAGAGAATCAAAATGAGTTATCATGTTACCACTAAAGGTTGGACCGGCCATCATAAATATTGAATGCCATGTCCTAGACTTGGATTTTCCCTATAAAATTTTTCTTGGTCAACCTTGGATACATACACTAAATGTTGTCCCATCTACCTATCATCAATGCTTGAAATTTCCCCATCTAGGAAGAGAGGTCACAATTCCAAGCGATCCCATACCTTTTACCTTTTGTAAGAGATTGGAAGGTCCACTAGCAAATTGTTGTCCAATCAGTGAGTTTACCAAATTTATACCTAAGCCTCTCACCATAATAGAACCACCTTCCACAACAGTGCTAGAGTTAGCCAATGATGATTCCAATTCCCACAAAGGAAAATAAAAGGTGGGAGATACTAAGGTTAATACTATAGGGAAGAAGGTTACTTTTATTGATTTAGGAATGGGAGAGTATAAGTTTGAAAATACCTTGTGTGTTGGACAACTACCACTCTCCCATCATTCCTTTGGCAAATATTCACAATTGCCACCTCCTGCCCACAAAGAGACTGTGCATATTCAAAAGACACATTTGAGTATTGGGTTTCACTTAGTGATGAGCATATTGAATCTAATATTCTAGATTGGCTATACTATGATGGAAAAGATTAACCTGTGGAGTTCCCTAAGGATAAGTATGTTAAGGCCCCTCCCATCATCAAAAACATGGGATATCATGGTACCAACCTTGGACCTAAAGAAGATGGAATGAGACAACCCTTAGAAGCTAATAGCTATCTTAAAGGATGTGGTTTGCACTCCATTAAACCTAAGGTATCCTTTACTGACAACTATTGTATGGTTGAATTTGATTCTAAGACTGACGAGGACAAATTCTTTGAAATACCCTTCCAGTATATTGAGGATGACCTAGACACCTATGTCCATTCCATTACCATAGCTGACCTTTCATCCACTGACCTACCTCTCACCAACCTTGACATGATAGACTGGAACCTTCAGGACACACTACCAACTCTCGATATTTGTAAGTCTGATGAGGCAATGATGGCACTCTTTGGCCTTAAGAATCTCCAAGATTATGAACATGAGATCCAATATAATGAGGAAGCCTACTTTGGTAGCCAAGTCAACTCTCTTAGTCGCAAAAGTGAGAAAGAAAATAAAAAAGAAAAAATAAAAGAAACATCCTCTAGTGAAGACTCTTTTGGGGCACTTTTGGATGAAGAAAAAGATAAAATAAAAGGATGCATCTTCTGGTGAAAACCTCTTAGAGGCACCAGAAGAGGGAGAGATTGACTTGCCATTCAGATCTTTACCACTAGAAAAGTAATCTATTTTGGATGAGGACACAATTCTAGTCAACTTGGGTACAAAGGATAATCCAAAAATCACCTACATCGCCGCTACCCTAAATCCTAAGGAGAAAAAGGAAATGATTGAATTCTTGAGAAAGGGTAAAATCAATTTTGCATGGACCTATAGAGATATGCCTAGTTTAGACACAGATTTGGTTGTGCATCACTTGATAGTAGATCCCAAGATTAAACCAGTGAAGAAAAAGTTGCACAAGATGCATCCTAAGGTAACACTTTTAGTCAAAGAAGAGTTATAGAAAATGTTAGAAACAAAGTTCATCTGCCCTATTGATTATGCTGAGTGGGTCTCCAACATTGTTCCTATAGGAAAATCATCTGGGGGCATTCGTGTTTGTTCAAATTTTAGAGATTTAAATCTTGCATATCCTAAGGATGATTTTCCACTTCCTAACATAAACATCATAGTGGATTTGACTGCTAGACATGAGATGTTTTCTTTGATGGATGGTTTCTCTGGTTATAAGAAAAACAAAATTGTAGAAGAAGATCAACACAAGATGGCATTTACCACCCCATGGGGAACCTTTTGTTATCAAGTCATGCCTTTTGGCTTGAAAAATCCTAGCACCACTTATCAACGCGCAATGACTACCATATTTCATGATCTTCTACATGTCATAATGGAGGACTATGTTGATGACATCCTAGGAAAATCAAAGACACATGAGCCCCACATTAACATACTCACCACCATTTTTGACAGATTGGAGAAATATAAAGTGTGCCTAAATCCTAAGAAATGTGTTTTTGTGGTCAAATCTGGCAAGTTGTTAGGTTACATTATGTCAAGAAGAGGTATTGAGGTAGATCCCGCTAAAGTAAAAGCCATCATGGATATTCTTCCACCTACTACATTGAAACAACTCCACAGTCTTCAAGGAAAGTTATAGTCCATTAGACGATTTGTGGCCTAGTTAGCAAATAAGGTTCATCCACTTCAACATTTTCTTTGCAAGAACAATAAGTTTTAGTGGGATTGTTTATGTTAGAAAGCATTTGAACAAATTAAGGCATACTTGGCTAATCCTCCAGTTCTAGTTACTCCAATTGTAGGACAACCATTGATCCTATACATTTTAGCCACTTTAGTTGCCTTAGGTGCTCTTTTGGCACAACTAGATGAAAATGGGAATGAGCAAGCTATATACTATCTCAACCAAACATTAGTCAGTTATGAGTTGAACTACACTGCTATTGAGAGAGCTTGTTTCGTAGTAGTCTTTTGCACACAGAAGCTATGCCATTACATACTTAATCATACTAAACATCTCATTGCCAAAATAGATCCCCTCAAATATTTGTTATCAAAAGCCTCCCTTACTGGTCGAGCTACAAAGTGGGTCTTGATTTTGAGTGAGTTTGAAATTGTCTATAAAGAACACAAAGCCATCAAGGGACAAGTAATTGCAAATCAACTTGTTGAAGCTCCTCTTCCAAGAGACCATTGCATAGTAGCAGATTTTCTAGATGACACCATTATGACTATTACCCCCACTACACCATGGAAACTATGTTTTGATGGTTCATTCACACAAAAGGGATCGGGGGCAAGATTTTTTTTTGTGACACCACAAGGAGATCTCATTCCTAAGTATTATAAGATATCATTCCCTTGCACAAACAATATAGTTGAGCATGAAGGATTAGTCATAGGGTTGTGTCAAGCTATCTGATGGAATATTAAAACCCTTCTTATCTTTGGAGACTCATAATTGGTCATTAAACAAGTTATAGATGAATACTATACAAAGGATGAGAAGTTGTTACCATACCATAGGATAGTTGAGGATCTTAAACAAAATTTCACAGAACTGGTTTTTCAATAGATCCCAAGGGCTAATAACAAAGCAATAGATACCATGGCTACTATTGCCTCCATGATTTCCATGCCAGAATATAGTCCTAAATGTGAGTTTCTTGTTGAGAATATTTTTACTCCTTCTTATAAGCAACAGATTCCATGGCTACTATTGCCTCCGTGATTGCCATGCCAGAATATAGTCCTAAATGTGAGTTTCTTGTTGAGAATCTTTTTACTCATGCTTATGAGCAAACTAATTCAGTCTTGAGTCTCCATGGTATGTTGAAATCTTTACCTGTTTACATCACAAAACCATTCCCATAACCCTCAACCCAAATTAGAGCAAAACCTTCATCCATCACACAACTCGATATACCATCCTAGGTGACACACTTTTTTGAAAACATTTTGATGGAACCCTCCTTTGATGTCTTAGTTCAGATGAAGCTAGAATGACATTAGAAAAGGTTCACCAAGGGATTTGTGATGCCCACTCTAGTGGCCTTACGTTATCAAAAAAGATTCTTAGGATAGGTTATTATTGGCCCACTATGGAAGTAGATGCATATCATTTTGTGAAAAGATGTGTTCCTTGTCAGTAGCATGGCAATTTGATACATGCTTTCACCCAAGACCTCTAGCCCACCATTACTCCATGGCCCTTTTCTCACTGGAGATTCAATCTTGTTGGTCAAGTATACCCAAATTCCTCAAATGGCCATAAGTATATTATTGCCACCACTGAGTACTTCACAAAGTGGGTCGAGGCTATTCCATTAACTTACATCACCAGAAAATAGATTTTTAAGTTCACCTTGAACTACATTATCTATCATTTTGGCATACCTCAAGATATCATGACTAATAATGGAACCCCTTTCAAAAATTAGGAAGTTGTTGCATTATGTAGGAAATTCGAAATCACCCAGCATTTTTCCACCAAATACTACCCCCAAGGAAATGACCAAGATGAAGCTATTAATAAAACCATTTTGAAAATCCTAAAGAAAACTATTGATGCAACTGGCTATGATCAACACTTGCATCTTGCTCCCACCCTTTGAGCCTACCATACCTCCATCCATACCCCCATAGGAGCCACTACATTTTCCCTTGTTTATGGTTTTGAAGCTGTCTTACCCATTGAAATTGAGCTCCCTTCCCTCAGAATCTCTCTCAATAATCTAATGTTCAAAGAGGAATATAGAGTTGCTTGTTGGAAATAATTGAAAAGATCATGAGGAAAGTTGTTGGAATGATCATATGGAACTGATAAAGAATGTTCTCAATCATTATTTTGTCATTGATGTCAAACTTTCTCCTTGCAGGAATAATAATTGCTTTAGTGATCCAAATACTATCAATTAGTTGATTGACAAGAAGGAGGTAATCAATAAGATGTAACTAAAACACCAAGAGAAAGGTTGAAGTTATGATGTTGTAATGAAGTACAAGGATCAGTCAAGCCATTGATGAAATAAGTGTTTTGATGACATACTATAAGACATAGAGAATGGGCACATTGAAACATATCAAAGATGTAAGGTTTTAGCTAATTTTTTTGTAAAGCCCAACTAATATCATTAGAGAGAGAGAGCCGAGAAAAGCTAGTAGGTGCCGAATAGATTCCTAGTTGAAGCCAAGCGAGTAAACTTCAGATGCTGAGCGAGTAAACTTTAGATGCCGAGCAAGTTAAACTTTAGATGTCGAGTGATAGAGAGTTTATCAAGTGCCGAGCAAATACAAGTGCCGAGCAGATATAAGTTCCGAGTAACATAGAGGTGTTGAGCGCCAGTAAAACCAACAGTGTCGAGTAACACAGAGGTGCTGAGCACCAGTAAATCAATAATCTCGAGTTGCTGCATTATTTTGAAAATTAAAAGATTCGCCAGATCTAAGCCGACTAGGTTGTTATCTAAAAGTTTGTGAATTAAATAGAAGATAAGAATGATGAGCTGGTGGTATAGAACACCATGTAGAACATTTTTGAGGTTACAACTAGAACCTAGATGAAGTCTTTAGATAAGAATAAGATATGGGGTAGATACATTGTATCCTACCTAATTCATTAGAAACCCTAAAATTGGATATGGAGAATCGAGTAGCAAAGGAAAATTAGATTTCTATTTAAGGAGTCATAAGTTCATAAAAGAAAAAAGAGAGAGGCGGTCAAGCATGAAAGCATAAAATGCTGAAGGAGATGCTAAGGAGGAAAGAGAGCATAGTTACTCTATTTCAATAAGAAGACCTAAGATATGGATGCATTGGTATGATGAGTAAGAAGACTTAAGGAGACGAAGCTTGAGAGAAAGACAAGCAGTCAGAGCTGAAGTGATTGAAGCCAAGCAAAAGATTGAACTGAAAGTGTGATCTGAAATTTGCAAAGTATGTTGTAAGTTGTGTCAGATCAAAAAGCCGTTATTGTTACTCTCTAGAAATTGTAATAGTTAGTTTAAATCCTATGGACTTAGGTTGGTTTAATAGCCATGAGATAAATCCTTTAATAGGGTGACATTCCAAGTGAATGTTCTAAAGTCCTTTAACCAGGCCCATTCCTAACAGTTTGGTGAAAGCCTGTAACAAGGTCACATTTAACAGTGTGTTGTAAGCCTTTAACAGGGTAGGCTTTTAACAGGACATCAGTTTAGAAGAGTTAAAATCAAGTAGCATGTTACTGGTGGTTTTTCCCAAATTGGGTTTCCATGTAAATCATTGTGTCATGTGTTGATCTTTCATGTTTTATCTCTGCATGTTGATTTACTGTAACTTGCTAATATGGTTGATTTAAGTTTGGATGGACGAAAAGTGTATGGATTCATTAAAAGTAGTGAAAAAGTATTATTAGGGCATTTGGACCTTGGATAACTGATTCACACACACCCCCCCCCCCCCACCCCCCGCCCCCCTCTCTCGGTTATTCTAAAAGAATTCTAACATTGCTCACTTGCAAGAGCTACAACTCCTTGATGAGAGATGCCTTAATGCTCTAAACCACCTCCACATGTATCAAAATTTCCTTTAACTTTAGTATCATAAGAAAGTCAAGCCACAAGAATTTGAAGTGGGTGACTTAATTTTGTAGCATAATATAAGGAACCTCCAAAAATGTGAAAAGAAAGGAAAATTTGAGGCAAATTGGCTAGGTCCATTTATCATCATAGCCAAATATGGTTCTAGGGCTTATTAGATTGCTACTTTAGAGGGAGATTTGCCCCCTGAGCCTATAAATATTTAGCATCTCAAGCAGTTCTATGCTTGAGCCTTTGTAGTTCCTGTATAGTGTTTATAGTCTTGCAAAAATCCAAAAAAATCAGAAAATTAGAAAAATCCAAAAAAAATTCATAAAATGTTCCTAAAGAAAAAACTAAAAAGAAAAAAAAAATTCCTAAAAAAAAGCATTTTGATCTATTATCTATAAGGCTCGATTCTCTTCACTCCGTTCCACCATTCCATTTCCCTTATGCAAAGTCTTACCTAGCTTTCTTCTTTTCATGCATCTAATAAAAGACCTCTTGCCTGCACCTCCACCTTTTGAAAGACCTCTAGTCCGTGAGGCAATTTTCCATCGAATGTTTGTTCCAATCCCATCACACCGAGCTTTTTCACAATAGTGACCACACAAGATTTGAACAAAATCACCACTTGCAACTTAATGATTCGAGAAACTTGTTCTTTTCACAACATTTTCCAAACCAAAAAAACAATTTATGATACTTGAACTCACACAAAACACACTTTCATAGGATGAATCCTTCCTATAGGTGGCATTACAACATTCACTTCTAGACCTAAGGTTCTTGGCAGGAACTATGGACAGAATGACTACTTGGTCATAAAGTCTCTTTTTGGTTGATTTCATTTTGTGTGTTAGTGTAAGTCATTTATGGTGTGCCTTGATCTTCCATATTTTGGTCATACCTAAATCGCTCTCATTGACTACATGTTTTTTTTGTGGTATGATCTATTTTTGAGGCTTTACTACCTATGTGTTAGTTTCAAGTTATGTTAATGCATTGCACACTAGGGGCAACAGGTTAGTAAATGTTTCACCAAAGATCCTTAAAAAGATTTTGGGTTTACCTAGACCTCTCTAGCATGTATATGACATTTGGTCCATCATGACTATGTACACTACACATATTGTTCTAGAGTCTTTAATCTATGCAAAAGAGTCATTCCATTTATGTTTCTATAGCATATAATGCATAAATTCATTTGCAAATCAAATTAAGATGTGCTCTTTCGTATAAACACAATTGAATCTCTTGATATCATGTAGTTAGGTTTCATGTAGCTAGGGTCTTCATTTGATTCATCCTTGAGAAAAGGGTTCTATTTATTTCCCCTCCCTCCTATGCTACGCTACTTGGTTTCTATGAGTGACAAGTTTTGACAGATCATCATTCATTAGGTTCATGCATTTTACATTTCCATTTTAGGTTGCATTCATTTTATTAGATTGCATCATTGGTTCATTAGTTACATGCTTCCATTTTAGTCATCACATCTAGGGGCATATACATCATAAAACATCTCATAAATGCATCCATACATGTAAAATAAAGCAATGCATACATCTCATAATCCCTAGCAAACCTACATCATCTACATGTTAGGTATCATATACATATACATCATAGGAAACATCACATCACATACATCATGCATCACAAGCGTCAGTATCCACATCATAGATATCATATGCATCACATAATCCATATACACATAAGGCCATCAAATCATGTCATGTATATATCAAAAAATCAATGTTTGTACAATCCATATACAACATCATGTAGAATAATGTAGTACAGATGCATCATCAAAACTCACTACATTTGCACATATCTATCAAAAAACTAATCACTGTAAAAAATCAAGCTACTAGCTGTGAGGGCCCACCCCCCCTATATCCGCCCCTTGAGGAGGTCTCTACTGTCCTACAGACTACTCTGATCTATCTTTTTCCTCTGAGATCCATGAGCTGGCTCCCCTCTCAAAATCTGGCTGTCATTGATCGGCAGGCATGGCTACATGATATAGCAATCTATAATAGGCTACCTCTCATATGGCCCATGCCTCTACTTGGTTCGCTGAGATAGCTTCCTGCATAACTATGTTGGCTACCCCAGGCTATAGCATCTATCTAGCTATGTCCCTCTACTTGCGGTATCCATCTAGCTATGTTGGTGGGTGGCTCGCTTAGCCTATAATGCGGCCACCTCCCCTCGGAGTCTCTCTAGCTCCACCAAATCCTTTGCATCTACATGGATCTCCATACCTACAAACTCCTCAGCATCTACCCATGCCTATAGGGATGCTAAGGCCTCTAGTACACTATTTCCTCTAGCCCTCAACACCTACAGCTCTACTTGTATGGCTACCATGGCCTACTCTAGGTTGTCTACTTGTGCCTACTGTACCTTTGCTACCCCCTGTAACTAGGCTACCTCTACACAGAGACTATCCTGCTCAACCCTAATTGTATCTATGTCCTCTACTAGCCCTTGTCTCTATCCAACCCCTAGCACCTATACCTATACCTATGGCCCCTGTCTTAGTGCCTGTGCTAGTGCCTGTGCTAGTATCTATAATGGTACTGGCCCTGACCCTCTCCTCACTCGCACTATGTGCCCTCATGGTCCCTCCTATGCCCCTTGTGCTGGTGGTTTCATCATGACTACCTACCCACCATCCCTTGCTCCATCCCCCTCCCCTTGTGCCTACTCTACTAGTGGTGGTGCCCTAGGCACTCTCAGTCTCATGGGCTAACAAGCGTCCCACTATTGTGCATATGCAGTTGTCATGCCTACATCCCCTCGATCCTGCCCATGTACCTAGGGCACTAGAGGTATCGGTAACCATGAGCTCCATGCTAATTGCAACATAGTCCCATGACCCCATAAGCGACTGTACTCCCAAGAGACAACATGATATAAGAATCTGTCAAGTACCAGATCTTGAATCCACCCAAACTATCACCGCACCCTTTAAGGCATTTACCACATCACCACATGAATAGAATGACCAATGATTTAGTAGTTAGTCTACATGTAAGGGAGGTATAGATGATCCTCCTTGTCATCCTCTCTATCTACTACAAGCATTTTCCCCCATCGCTCTACCCCATCATATGGAGTCCACTCAAACATAATGATCTCATGAATACAACAACACTAAAATCCCAACAACTACTAGATTAGAGGCTGGTATCTACAAGTGAATGGCTTGCTAGGCTACCTCATCTCCCATCATGTGATGGGTCATGTGACTCCAATATGCTCTCATGGCCATACTATCAGAAGTGTCAATCTTGGTCCCATGGTCTGTAGCGTCTAATATGCACACATGTGCAAGTCATGGTAGAGCTCAGCCAAGATAGTCTATCCCCAATAGTAAACCTCTTTGTCCTCCTATAGAAGGGTGCATAACATCTGTGCCTAACTAATAGGCCACCCATGTCCTACGTGATCTGGTAGTATCCACCATATGAGTGAGGCTAGATATATTGCTAGCCTCAATATTCTCCGATCCAAGGCTCCCCTCCATGAGGCCATGACCTCTAGATTGGAAGCCTCTACCATCATCTATCAAAGCACTCTCGTAGAAATGGGTTTGACCCCTCTAGTATGTACTTTGGATAAGCCCCTCGGATCGACACTCATAGGATCTACCATACTTCCAATAGTGTGGTTGTAGCCTCCCCTGTCGACAGATGGAAGCTACCCATGGGCGTATGCCATTGCTTAATGAGCACCAATAACTATGCTAAGTGGACCCTCAAGTCTGGCCACTCGTGCACATGCTCCAAGCCACATAGCTACACATGTCCCCAATCCACATCGATCAGTCCCTCATATATCACCATGGTTAGAGGATAGTGCTCCCTCAATTTGAACACACCGTGTCCTCCTACAGCATAAACATGTAGAGAGTCAGTCCTTTTAGCCTATGCCATCCCCAGAATGGAGCATCTTCCCTTGTCCTCTACTGATTTGTCCCAATCAGTGGGGCTTCTAATCAACACAGACATTGATAAGTGAAGACACTGATCAACACAAACATTGATCCACATAGACATTGATTAGCACAGATGTTGATCAGCATGGATGACAAATTTTTTTTGTCTGCAGAGATGACGACCTGAAGTCCATCGTATCTGCTCACCCTATCCCACCTTTTTTGTCTGCAAAGATGATAGAATGAAACCTATCCTCTACGTGGATTTTTTGGCATCTGCGTAGATGATAGGATCTAGTCTATCATCTTCGTGGATGCTGTTGTCGTTATTTTTTCATCTACATAGACGATAGGGGGGAGACTATGGTCTCCACCTCGAGGATGTTTTAACCACATTTATTGTGCAATAAATGACTCTAACCTAGCCTAGTCTAGCAAAACATGAAGATGATTAGATGACTTACTGGTGGGCTCATCTTGGCTACTCACTGATACTCCCAAATGTGCTCACCAAGCTACAGTCAATCAATGGGGTGCATACTTGCTCTCGATGCTCTGCTCTCGAGGTGCAAAAATTACCTTCTTTGAGCCCCTTGGAGACTTATATAGGCCCCCCGAGGACCCCATTTAAGCCTGTGTCTTCCTTGAGCCATGTCCATCCCCTATTTACCTGCAAGTCATGCAAATCTTGTCATTTATTCCCTTTTTTCTCCTTTCCTTCTTTTCTTAAGACCTTTTTGCGAAAATTGCCCAAAATTTATTTTTTGCGAGGGGGCACCCTCCTCCTCTGTCGTCGCCTATAGGACTCCTACCTTCTCTGGGGTAACTTATATTTTCTTTTTCTTTGATATGATGTCATCTCAACATCACATCAAAGAGGGGTAACATGTAGATGCTAAAAATCATCCCAAAAGACTATATTAATTTATTTAATATTGTCCTTGACATTATAGTTAATTATTTATTAATTAGTTATATCTGTCATATTCTTCTACCTATTTAATTAAGTAGGTTCATTTGCCTAAAGTATTTTTAATTTAAATATTTTTAGCCTTATTGTGTTAACTTTATTTAACACATGATCCTCCATAATCCCCTTTTTAAATAAATCTTATTTATTTAAATCCTCACATCTCATTAGTTCTTTTAAACCTATGATTAAATTAAATCCTATTTAATTTAATTTTAAACCTAGCCTAAAACCTAGCCTACACCCATAATTTTCATCCTTCTAAGCCTACTTCCTCATTTAATGCCACTTAATCATCCTAATCACTTTCCTAATCTCCCTCATTCACCTAAGTGTGTGCTCACACATGTGTGAGAAGGCATGCTTCCACACTTCTCTTGCACTCTTGTCTCCCACTCCTCTGCAAACTTTAAATATTTGACCACTTGCATGGCTTGCATGTCACCTTATGTGGCACTTACATGGATACCAGCTCACCTAGGGTCTCCCTTAAGCCTATAAATAGGGCTCTTGTCTCAAGCATTATCATCTCTCATTATTGCATTGTTATCATGTTGGTTTGAGATTTGAGCTTTCATAATAGTTTGAGTTTAGATCTTTCATAGTGATTTCTAGGTTGCATACTAACCTTTGGTAGCTAATTTAGAGTTCACTTGCATTGTTAGAGTAGATTTATGGCTTGCATTTATCATCTCCATTTCATTTGCATCTTAGTGTAGCTTGCATATCAATTTAGTTTCTTTTGTTGCATTTCACATCTTCATCCTTAAATGCCTTCAAGCATGGCTTTCTCCATAGCCATTGTTTGAGGTATTCTCCATTTCATATAGCTTAGATTTCATAGTTTCATTATCACTCACATTTGCACTTCCAAATTCAAGAGATTCAAAATTTAGTTGTGTTTGGGGGAGCACACCAAACACACCTCCAATTTTAACACACCAACAAGGCCTCTCTTAGGTGCCTTTGTTTAGTTGTAGAGGTTGTTTGAGGATTTGGCTTGATTGGTTGATTTGAGTTGCAAAACTCAAGCAAGCATTAGTTAGTTTGTGATTTCATTTGGTGAATACTTGATATATATGTGATTTAAACTAATGTTTTTTTGTTGATTCATACTCCCTACAGGTCACTTCTTTTAGCATACATGTATTAAAAAAGAAGTGATAAATTTGAATTGAAGGTATTCACTGACTAAAATTGGGTAGGAAATATTGATGGCAGAAAAAATACTAGTGGAGTTAAATTCTTTCTAAGAAAGAGATCGATGTCATGGACAAGGAAGAAACAAAATTGTATTTCCCAATCAACAACTAGATTCGAGTATGTGGTAGCTGCAGTGAACTGCTCAAACAATAAGTTGATAAAGAAATTACTAAAAGGTATGAAGGAAGAAATTATAGATCCAGTAGTTATCTATTGTGATAACACAAGTGTTAATAACATCTCAAAGGATCCAGTAATGTACACTAAGAAAAAGCACATTGCTATCAAGTATCCCTACTTGTGGGAACTAGTACAAGACAAAGAAGTGAAGCTAGAATATGTGCACACCAAAGAATAAATTATTGATGTATATTCACAAAATCCTTACCTAAAGATGCTCATGAATATCTTAGAGGTAAATTAGGGGTGATTCCCCTAAGAAAAGCTACTTAAGAAGGCAAGGTGCACTGCATCAAATGTGCTACTCATAATATCTTACACATTGATTCAATACAACTCTACTTTGGGAAATGCCTAAGATAGATAGTCAAGTACAACGTAATAGATTAGTCATAGATAGATGACAGAAATCAACCAGACATGAAAAATCTACATAATTCAGATGTATGAAGAGATTGAAGCTAAAAAAGCTTAGTGTCTTTGGCATTGTTGTAAAAGAGGGAGAGATATACACAATAAAAGAGGGAGAAATACACAGTTAAAAAAGGAAGAGGAAGTCATAGAAGAGCAAATATATACAGTAGAAGCAATTTACCAAAGAGGGAGACTTAACCAAATAAAGGAGAGATAGACAAAGGAGAGACTATTATCTCAAAGAGAGACAAATAATTTTGGATTGTATGGTAATCGATTGAGATACATTTGATACATTGAGACATTGCTAATATTGAGATGCAGAGATGTTGCCATCAATGCCAAAGAGGGAGATTGTTGAAAACTTACAATTGGAACAATTGTTGTTTTTTTATTGATGTCAAATCTATTGATAAGACATATTGATACCTAATATAAATGTCATATCTATTTTATTGATGAAGAGGATTTGAGAAATTTCTCATAACAATAGCACCTAGACTAAAGGTTAAGTTATGAAAAAGAATTTACAATGATATTTGATTACATAGACTTTGATAAAGCAAATTTATTATTTATATCAAGAAATTTAATCCAAGCTAAGTAATAGAGTAAATGGCTAAGGAATGTCGAGTGATGCTAGTGTCAACCAAGCCATTATAAGTGCCAAGAAAATCTAGTTTTTACCAAGCACCAGTATCAACTAAGCAAGATACTCAAGGATAGGCCAGAAATATTTACAACAATCGAGTGTTAAGTGATGATAAAATGTTAGAACTTAGTGATTGTCGAGTAACACTATTGAAGATGAATTTGAGGAAATAATGATCCCAATCTGACTCAATTCATTTCTTTGGAGATGTAGACCATGTTGAAGATAAGATTGATGAGTTGGATCATTAAATTCAAGGTGATGATTAGGTAAAGACCTAATAGATGGATTCCAGAGAAGTTTCTAGAGGAAGATCAAGAACATGGACATATACAATGATTCATGTTGAACCTAATCATAAAATCTAAGATCTAAGATGATCATACAAAAGGTAATGCAAGAATTCCTATATAAAGAGGTACAAATCTGTGTGCAAATGTGTGTATGTGAAGAGAGGCATACAGACAAAGGTGGATTAGAGACACACAAGTTTGAGAGTGAATGTGAAGCTAAAGGAGATTGCTTATGTAGATGTTGTTGATATTGATAAGTGAAATTTGAGAAAAAAGGCTTAAGTTGTGTTGAAAGTGGAAGACTAATTGCTTGAAGGGTTGTTGAGTGAATCAAGATCAAAGATGATAATGGAGAGCTTATCAATGAATCAACACCTGAATTGAATAGAGATTTGAACTTGAAAAATGAGTTGTAATCATATAGATTGAAACCCAATTATTTTCTTTATAATCATTGTAGAAGGAGAGGAGTGATGAGAAAACTAGTTCACTATTGGAAGTTATTCTAGAAGTTGTAATAGATCAAGAAAATAGTGATCTCATGAAACCATTTTCATTGGAGGAGATTCAAAAAGTGGTTTAGATTTTCCCCCCTAATATAGCTCATGGACCAAATGGGTTCATGGAATTATTCTATAATTAAATTTTGGATTGTATACGTTGGGATCTTTTATTGGCCCTAGATGAATCTAGGAGAAAGGGGACCATGCATAACAACTTTAATTCTACAAATATTTCCATTATTCCTAAAATTGGGGATCCATAAACATTTACTGACTTTAGGCCTATATCACTTTGTACTATTATTTACAAAATCTTTAAAAAAGAAATCTATCTAATATTACAACCAATCTTAACTAAAATCATTTCATCAGAACTATTGAAGTTGGTGAACAATCAACTCCACGGCTCCTAAGAATCACTTACATGAAAACACCTATCATATAAGAGAGAAGCAAAAAACTATGGAGGCTAGAATTGCCAGATCCATAAATGAGACATTCTTCATGAGAAAAAGAGAGAGATTGTTATTATCATAAGTCAATTGGTTAAAAAATTACAAAGAGAGATTGTCATTATAAAGGAGATCGAAACCCTAAAAAGGTCTAACTTAGGTTGCATCATAATAATTAGTAAAATAAATAATTATTAGATGCTTAAAGTTTAGCTTAAGCAAACTAGAGTTAATTAGGGAATATCTAATTACTCTAGCATGCCTCCTTAAGATAAACTTAGGGAGTAGCTAAAAAACTAGGAACTACTAATAAAAAAATAATTTGGGTCCTGGAAAGAAAGCCTGATGGGGTACCCAAGCACAACCAAATCTTTAAAAAGAGGAGAAATAGAGAAAACCACATGGGAAAAACCCTACTCCAAAAAGAGATGGAAAACATGCTGAAAAAAACTAGTGAAGGACTGAAGAAGCCTCCAAAATAGGGAATGTTTTAGAAGATAAGAACAAAAGATGATAATGAAGAACATCACTGAAGCATGTAGAAGTTGCAAAGATCTATAAAAAGAAACTTCTAATGTAAAGAACCTCCACTAAAATAGAACTTGACTAGGTAGATAAGACTATAATCTACATTGAAGCAGGAGGCACATAAAGGCAAACAACTAAACTCAAAGATATAGATGTCATGAAACACCAAATCTTGAAGATTTGATCAATCAAACATGGAAGGCTACAACCAAAGTAGGAATGAAAAGAAGAGTGTCTAAATCATAAATAATCCGTCTCACTAAAATGCATAGGTACCTAGCCACTGCATCTGCCTAGTGCATAGGAACAAAAACTGAATGCATGGCTCACTCCATTGAACCAAGGAAGCATGAGAAACAATAGAAGAATTCCCCTAATGCAAACAAGGGTGCAGTGACTGGAAACTAGAAAAATGGGCCAAAAGAACTGCATGTCAAGGAACTACAATCAAGATGCACAAAAGAGTACATATGTGTGTACTGAGGTGATCAATCTCAGACATGTCATGAGGCTAATATCACAGAAGGGAATCTCACTAGACAAATGAAGATGGAAAACAAAGGCAAAACATCAACCTCCCATGGCACTTTAATCATGATTAGTGCATGTACAATAAGACACGAGATATGGTGAATCCCAAGAATATAATAATTTGTATGAGTGTTCTCAGATAACACTGCTTGAATCAAAAGGTAAAACAAAGAAAAACTACTAAAAGGAAAATACAGATGGAAATATGACACTTTATCTTAGTGTGTTTACAAGAATACATACAAATGATGTCTAAATAGACTAAAAGAGACATAAGACTAATACAATAGAGAGTACAAGTAATGACAAATCATCTGAAGCAACAAAATTGAACCTTAGATCTAAAACAACCAAAGCATCCACTAGAATGCAAAAATACAAAAGAATAAATAGAATGTCCTAGAGAAAAATATGAAAAAATAACTAGCATCATTGGAAAGAGCTCAGAAAGACCTTTCCAATGATATAAAGAATTCCTAGATTGGAGATTGGATGCTTAAGATATGTCTCTCAGAGTGTAATATTGTACACCTAACTTTCATAGTAGAAAAAGCCATAAAAAAAGAATCTAAACTAAAAACTAACTATACCACTATGACGGGCTCAGAACCATCTTTTCAGCAATATTTCATTTTTAGAAAATAGAGCCAGTATGCCCAAGATATGAGAAAAAATGTGAAGGTAGGTCCAAATAGAGCCTGAAGTGGTGAGAGAAGTGTTGATGCAATGTTGATGTCAACAAGTGATGAGCATAAAATTTACGGTCAAATGACTATCAAGGCCAAAAAATGCTTAAAAATGACCCCTGCTGGAAAAAAATATGGCCATTGGAAATACGTGTTAGGCAAAGGTCCGGTGTTGGAGAAAAAATTATGGTGGCCAAATTTTACATGTGAAAAAAGATTTTGGCCAACCACCCATGCATGTCAAATGCTGAAAAAGGGATGGAAATCAACAAAACCATTGTGCAATAGCCAAATACCATTCCAAAGATTTCCAAACCACCCACAAACTAAGACCTAATGGTTTAAATAGAAAAACCAATCCAAGGTAGGTTGCATGGAAGAAAGCCCAAGGTGGAGCACCAAATATGGAACAAATGTCGCCAATCAAGGAGCAAATTCTATCATGCAAAGGATGGACAGTTAACAAGTCAAACAAGAATGCCAAACATCCAACATGGACCCCACACATGAGTGCATCTATCAAAGAAGGCCATGCTATTGATTGGCATAAAATCCACCCATGAAGTGCACTCTAAAGGAAAAAATACGTACTCCATAAAAAAACATGGGCCCTTATGCAAGCTCCATTAGTGAAATTTGGCATTCAAAAACTACATAGTCACCATCTCCCCGCCACCACAAGATTAAATGAAATCCCCAGATATTTTTTGTTCACCATTATTTTCAGCCCCACCTAGCAGCACTCTTTGATCCACAAGGGCAATTGGAGGGTTGGTTGAATTCTTGTGAAAAATCCAAGCGAATAATAAAACAATAAAACTCACTCAACCCATGCACAATAAGAAAGAAAGGCCACCCCTCCAAATATATCACTCCCTCCAAAAAGGAATGCCACCCAAAACATAGAACCTATCCTCTACATTAAATCAGAAACTAGCCAAAGCTGAGCTGAAGTAGTGAGGTATGTGAGCATAGTCACTGTAGAGTGGTGTTCGTGAACAAGGAGGGCATGCAATAAAAACTACACCTAGTCAATAGACAAGGCCAAAAAACATGCATGAAAATATGCATAGAGAGGACTCCATGTCTGCCAAAAGACAAGGAGCCAAAAAATGTTGTCCACCAAAAAAAATTGTTAGCAATCAATGCATGACAACCAAATGTGCTGAGAAGCCCAACTAATCACATAGAAACACTCTGGTGAAACACAAAAAATCATGCTAAGAATCATGCTTTCACCAAAAAGGTTATGGTCCACTCAGACGTCATAGATCAAGTAGCTCGAGGGCTAGAATAGGAGTATGTGCTTCTGAAAAAAAAAAGAATACCATAGATACTAGGAAAAACTACCCATAATTTCATTTATTTCCATGTGCCTTGAATGAAGCATTGTCACTAATGGAATGTCAAACATAGTCATCAGTCAAAAAAGTTATTGATGTGGTGCTTGGAACAACCTATGTGGGTGTGGGGTATATCTTCAAAGAAATGGCATAGACTCCAATTAATGTGCCAATCCTCAACTTGGTCAATTAAGCCATAGTTCACTAAAAAATCTACATAGAATATGGACCAAGAATGAGTGCAAGATATTGAGTACAAGCGAAAAAATATGAGCACCAATGGGGCATGTAAGAGGGAGGGACTAACTTGATCTTCAAATCTATCACTTGTACAATATAAGCTAGGTCCTCAACTAATAAAACAACATAGCAATGACCAGTATAGGAGTCACAGAGAACTTTGGGAGATATGCCTACCAAACACAAAGCATGTACATGAGCTGAGAGAAGTAGTGATCCACAAGTGCTCTGCCCACAAATCTATCCCCAAGGCAGTCATAGCTACAAATAGATCACATAGAAGGGCCTACAATGACATGCATGGAGAAGATGATAGAGGGCCAATGTATGAGCTAATACACTTCTTAAATCTATCCCCAAGGCAGTCATAGCTACAAATAGATCACATAGAAGGGCCTACAATGACATGCATGGAGAAGATGATAGAGGGCCAATGTATGAGCTAATACAAAGAAAAACTTGTAGCCCATAAACCAATGAAGTGCCTGAGGTGCACAAGTTTAAACACTACAACATTGACAAAGCCCACACATGTACCATGTACTCACAAAATTGCACTTTTTCATATGAAAAAACACCTTTGTAAAAAAAAAAATTCATGCAAATATATTAGTCAAATTTTTCATTTTCCTTATGATTTTTTTAAAAATAATTTAAAAAAATCATTGCCTTGTTTTGTTTGCCCAAGTCAAGACAACCTGGGTGCAATTTTTTTGCCTCAGAAGTCAACAATGTTCAAAGAGGATGTATTTTATATGGAAATGGGGCTTTTCAAGTGCTCTAAGCTCAATGGTGATGTCTATTTTTACTCAAAGTGCCTCAAAAATTGGTGACCCCTAGATCTAATAAAAAAAATGTTGAAAGCTCGGATCTGAAAAGCAATGCCAAATCTCTCAAGAATGGAATAGGTGCATGTAGATCTAGAGCTCTGATACCATGTTGAAGTTGATAAAAGATCAACCCCACAACTCCCAAGAATCACTTGCATGCAAACACCTATCATAGAAGAGAGAAGAAAAAAGATATGGAGGTTGGAATTGTCAGATACATAGATGAGACATTCTTGATGAGCAAAAAAAGAGATTGTTATTATCAAAAGTGAATTGATTAAAAAAATACAAAGGGAGATCCTTACAAAGGAGATTGAAACCCTAAAAATGTCTAACCTAGGTTGCATAATAATAATTAATAAAAGAATTAATTATTAGATGCCTAAAGTTTAGCTTAAGAAAACTAGAGTTAATAAGGAAATATCTAATTACTCTAACAAGAATAGGGTGCTTTTGTTTTAGGAAGATAAACTATGGAGGGGGCAATTGTGACTCATGAAATACTACATTACATAAATGAGAATTAAATTCCTTCATTTGTAATTAAATTAGATATGATGAAGGCTTATGACAAGGTAAAGTGGTCTTTTCTCATAAGGGTATTAATAAAGTTTGGTTTTAGTGAAACATGGTGTAAATGGATAAAAACATGTATTTAGGGAGTTCACTTTTGAATTTTAATTAATGGATCTCCTGGGGGTTATTTTAAATATTCTCAAAGAATTTTGTAGGGTGAACCTTTACCACCACCACTATTTATTTTGATGGTAGAGGCTTTTAGTAGGGCTATTTCTTATTCTTAGAAGTTAGAGTTGTGGCAAGGAATAAAATTTGGGATGAAGGACCTGGGAGTAACCCACTCGTTTTTTGCAAATGATATATTGTTGTTTGGACATGCTAGTGTGAGGGAAGCTAAGCACATCAAGTTTTTTTTGGATCAATATACAAGCCTGTCAGGCCATAAAGTCAATGTAGCCAAATCCAAGATTTTTATGATCAATATTAATATTGTATTAGCTAATAAGATTTGTAAAATATTAGAATTTGCACATGATTTTCTCCCTTCAACATATCTAGGTATTCCATTCTTTATGGGATCTAATAAAGTGACATATTGGAAAACTATTATTGACAGAATCAAACTTAGGATGAATTCATGGAAGGTTAGATGGTTGTCATTATCAAGACATATCCTTCTAATTAAGCAAATTTTAGCAGCAATTCCTAATTATTTCTTCTCAGTCCTATCAGCACCGTGTTGTATCATTAAATAGATTGAAAAAATCATTATAAGATTCCTCTAGACTAGAAACATGTTAGAAAGGAGAAAAATTATATTAATTTCTTTGAAAGACATGTCCTTTGAGAAATCAAAAGGGGGTATTAATCTTCCAAATCTATCATTAAAGAATAAAGGATTTGGTGGAAAGTTGATTTGGTTCATGTATGAAAAACTAGAGACAAAATGGTGTAAAATAATGCAAAGCAAGTATCTAAATTCTTTAGACCCTTCAATAATTTTCACTGTGGAGGACCCTCCAAAAGGATTTGCAATTTGGAACTTTATGATTTCATCAAGAGAATTGGCTAGTAGATACATTTCATGGAAAATTATTAATGAAGAGAGAGCCCTCTTCTAGGAGGATTCTTGAAATAGTTATTCTCCTTTATAGTTATCTAGTTCCTTAAGGGAATGGAGTCATATTTTTCATAACCATTAGGGTAAATGCATAGTAAACCATATAGAGGCAGTGAATAGGGTATCAAGGAAAGTTATACATAAGAGACCTTAACAATTACCAATCCTAGCCGATATTAAGAGGTAATTTATTAGCATGTGTAGCTCTATATAGTTATCCTTTTGAACTAGAAGGATGAGGTGATATGGGTGCCCCAACAAGATGGTAGGCACACTGTTAAATTGGGACATTAGGCTGCTAGATGTTTAATCAAGGAAAAACCAATGTCATGAATATATAAATTTTGTTGGAACCTTGTTGTAATGCCAAAGGCAAGTTGTTTTGTTTTCCTTACCCTAAAAAGAAGAATTATGATTGGAGATAAGTTACAAAAGTTAAACATTGTGCACAATCTAAAATGTGTCATGTGTATGGAATAATTAGAAATAATAGACCATTTACTTCTTCAATGTAATTTGCACAATAATATTATTTTTAATTCTCCAGAGGCTTAATATTGCAATGCCATTATCAAATACTTTGTGCAACTTGTTTCAAGATTCACCTTGTTCAGTTAGTAATTCTTTTTATTCATGTCTATGGAAGTGCATTCCAACCATAGTGGTTTGTGCAATACGGTGGAAGAGGAATAAGAGAATCTTTAGGAACCAAAAGTCAGCTATAGAAGTGGTGTTGTATTTAATTGAATCATTAGTGGTAGAGGTGGCCTTGGCTTATATTTGGAACACTATAGAGAAATTAGTTGTTATAGAGTGGTGTTGGTTGATGGAGCTATAAATAGGATAAACAAGATACTGAGTGGGGGTGGGGGTGAATCAGAATCTTAAACACTTAAACTTTTTACCAATTCACTCACACCTATTAGTAAACTTGTGCATGTAAAACTTGTAATGTAAATTGGCTATAACATATAAATCTGATCTATCACATGCATGAAAATAAACACATAACACAATATTTGTTACCCAGAAACTCTCCAAGGTGAAGGTAAAATTGGGGTGGGGATAACACCCACAAATCTTCACTACTACAGTAATAAAGTTAACTTATTATAGTTACAATGTTTGATCATAAAATATAATCTACCTTGTGAGGGGTTTGCCTTGTTAAATGCTTAAGAGACTGCTAGGTCTCACCTTGTTAGAGGATTTAACACTTAAAAAAAAGTAAGGACTCTATTAGGAGATTTACAAAGATCTATGAAGACCACTTTGTTAAGAGATTTACCCAGATTCAAGTCAGTTAAAAGTAATTCAATAACTGACTCTCAGTTTTCTTAGTAAGCCAATTTTGAGTCTTCTCCCTACTAACTGATCCTCTCCACTAATATGATATTACTTGTGTTTCCCTTTCACTTTACCACTATGAATAGGTCACTTTCTTTGTTAAGTGATAACATAACCCTTCACTAACTTTTGATCTACTCTTGATCCTTCACTTTACTCCTTGTTTGCATGCATACACTTCTCCATTCTTTCTCTTGCTTGATCTTACATACATAGTCATGCACACTATGATCTAGGTTAAGATCATTGCTATTTAAAGAGTTTTGTGAAGATTTTTCTAGATGGTTCCATAATAAATCTCCATCTAAGTCATTGAATACAAATCATAGGGATATGTAATCCACACCATTTAGATGTAAAAATCTCTGTAATAACCTCTACAAACATTAAATTTTCCTTCCATGTTAGCTCAAAAATGTATTACCTTAGAATATATTCTATTCTAGACTTTTGTGTAAAATTTGCATTGCTTGGTCTTTACTATTTTATGACACTCGACATTGTTGTTGCTCGATCTATATAGTGCTTGGTACACACTATGTCACTCGATACTTATATGCTTGAAACTTTCTCAGTCGTTGTTGAGCTTAGCTTGTATTAAAATACTCAGTGACCATACACTTACTCGGCTCCTATAGAGCTCGGTACATGTTTGCTTATGTACATGACTTGACCTATGTAGAGTAGCTTGGTTGTAATGATGACCATTTGACTCTGCCTTGTAAATGACTAAGTGGTTGACACTAATAGAAAACAATGGTTAGAGATACCACCAATCTCCCCCTTTGACATTAGTGGAAAAAACATTTTTTCATTGTTACATCTTTACAACACAACCTAATAATGAGCTCTCCCCCTAAGCCTTATGACTTATGCTAAGGAATAATGAATAAACAATGTAAAAATGAATAAAAAAATAATTTCCCCTTATTCAAATCTCTTTCCCATATGTTTCTTCTGTACATTCATTTTCCCCCTTGCTTTTGAACACTTGGTGTCACTATTGTTGGGGTGAAATGGGTGGAAGTAAGCCATATTACTCAATGAATTCCTTATGAACTCGGGTAATCATGGATAGTGCATGATCCCATGTGGTTCTTGGTGCCTCCAAAATATGATTCTACAATTGAATTCTTGTAGCCAAATCAATTAAACAATCAATCGCTAAAAGATTATGATCTTCTATGATAAGACCATGGGTTGTTTTCAATTCTCACTGCATGACCTCCAAATGAGGTATCATCATTTCCTAAATAGAGATCAATTTGGATCTCATATTGCTATTAGCTACCTAAAGCTTGGCCAATGTGCCTTGAGCATTTAGTAGATTATTAAAATGATCAATGTGAATTTTATTTGTTTGTGCCTAAATTTTATTTGTAAATCTTGGTACATTTGACAAAATTGTATAAAAATGTTGTACCTTATGAACTAGTTCTAGCATAACCTTCATTCTCTCTTGTAGTTTCACTTTCTTCTCAAGAATGGGTATACATACTTTGTCCCAACCTTATTTTCAAATCTACTTACAGACCAATCCATTAGTTTCTCATTTGAATCCATGTTACCATCATTCACTTGATCAACTATATTTATAGTTTGGTTGATGATTGGTGCATCTTCATCAAAATTTTGAATGTCAAAAGCATCAATAAAAATATACTTTACATCATGTAGTAAATGCTTCTACTTAATCTCTCTTTTTCATTCTTCTTGTCTCTTCTTCTTTGCCAAAACTTATTGTAGTGAAATTGTTTGGCCCAAGGTGATATTTGCCAGGTCCAATTGTGGTATCTCAATGATTTCATCTAGAATAACTTCAATATCTAGTGAAGCATCTTTGATTATTCTCTCCTTGCTTGGTGAAGGAGTGTTGTTTCTCGACACTACTTTGAGAGTTGGTGAAGGGATATCACCACTCAGTCACACTTGTGCATTTGTTCTCAAGAAAACAATTGTTGCACTCTATTCAACTTTATTTTATTCTTTGATTTCCTCAATATGAGGTGTTCAAACAATCGTATTATCTTTCTCTTCACCATTTACCTTTGTATCTATAATCTTTCACTGCCTAGCCTCTGGAGTGTTAGGATTTTTGGCATGTACAAGTGACATGTTTCTTTGTAGACTCAGCACACCTAAGCTTTCTCCCCTATTGTAATCATCCTCTATGTTTACAATGTTTGTCTCTCTATATTTGTTGATAACCCAAAAGTGCTTTTCCAAAGCAATTTTCTTGTTGTGCTATACCTTCCTCTTTATTCGATAGTATCAAAAAAAAAATTGCACTTAGGAATAAATCTACTCCTACACTATTCCAAAAATGTGTCTTGTTGCTCCTAGGGGAGATCAGGAATGACTCTAACTAATGTGCTAGTTCTTATTTGTTTCTCTACTACTTCAGCCTACTACCATCTCCTTTCTAGTCTATCATACAAATCCTTGTGTATCCTTTTCTCAAATTTTCTAGGAGCTAACTTAAGTTTAGAAATCATATCCACCATAGCCTCCTCAATCTTAGTTTGATCAACATTGTTTAATCTATCATACTTTACAAATATCGAGTTAGATAATCTTGAAGATCCTCATAGATTTGTACATACCTCTTCAATGGATTTAGATAGTCTTTAGGTGGTCCTATGACCAATCTCCTTCTTCTAGTTTTAGGGGAACTAGGCTCTATATACTCTACTACCTTCTGCTTTGCAAACTGCTCGTCTCTAGTAGCTACCCTGGTCCTTGGCTTGTTTGGTGGTGGAGAAGGGATGGGTGTCATTTTTGACTTATTCTTTTCTTGGTGGCATGACATCAACTAGGGATTTACCCTTTTCACCTTCTTCCTTTTCTTCTTCCTCATCACCACTATCTTTTTCGTCATCTTTAGCAAGGCCTTATGTCAACTGTAATGGTTCTTTCCCCTTGCCTAGGGTGCCCAATTTTTCTTCTAGATCTTCAATCATTTTCTTCCTTTTTTTTTTTAGAAGCAATCTTAATACTTACAGTTATTCTTGCTTTAGCTTATTCATATCTACCAAAATTTTTAGCCTCAGTGTCTATTTCTTCTTTCAATAGTGCCTCAATGTTTGCACTCACTAAATCACTATCTATGTCATAATAAAAACTTTGTAACCAAGCCTTCCTTGGCTTTACTACTTGTAAAAAAGTGTTGTCCATATGCACAAGAAAACATATGTCACTGTAATACTTTGTGACCAGCTCTTCAGGTATCCTCATTCTCCTTTTAATCCTTTGCTTAAATTCATAAAACTAAGTATTCATTACATTCTCAAAATTTTCTTTAAATTGAGTAATGTACTCATTAATTTTTTTTGTCACTAATTTGTCTTGTTCCTATAAAACATTACCAATACCAGGAAAATTCTTCTATATATAAAAGACAATACACACAATGAGGGATAAAAACTTACACATTGAATTCTTCACTTTTCTTATGGATGAAATTTTTTCCACAAAGTTGTACCCTTTGGAGCTCAGAAAGATCATACTCATAATATTTCATTACAATCTTCCACGCTTGATCCACATCCATACAAGTCACACTACTCAATCTACTTGATTGATGGAATTTTTGATCTATGATTCTCACTACAAATTCAATTAGTGGATCAAAAATATTTTTGGTGGACAAACAACATCCAATCTACTTGGCTCTAGTATTTTCCTCAACTTCTTCTTGGCTCAAACATCACATTTTTTTCTTCTTGTCTAGGGTTGGATAGCCTGAAACCTTATGTATCATTTTCTTTATAATCACCATGGGTCCATTCTATAACTAGTACTTCATGTCATGAATTTTTCTCAAAACAACTTTAATCCATTCGATTTAGAAATTCCTCAAGAATTCTAGGGCACAAGTTAACCCTTTTATTTCAATAACATTGAATTTGTATTTCAAAATATGTTCATTGCATAACTTTCCATATGCTTCCTTGATCTTGTAGTCTCCTACATCTCCAATTTTACATGTGTAATAGTTTCTAACATCATGGATCATAATGACTTTAGGTGGTATTGAAGGTAGTGCACCCATTTAATCTCCTTTCATGATAATTTCTAGAATAATATGAAACTTTGGTGGAGGAAAAGCATCACTCTTCATCAACTAACTTCTACTAACCTTTTGGCTCATTCTAGTGTTTGATGATGCTACCATGTTTGTTTTTAGGATTTAAAGCTCTTTCCTTCTTTGGATTATTTGGCATAGCTTAGATCTCCTCATGTTCAAGCTTCTAGTCCAAATCACTCTTGAAATCTTTTACTCGTCGCTCAAATTGCCAAATTGCTTTGTGCTGTGGAAGCTAGTTGTCTCGATTGATATTGATGTCTTTTAATGAGGTCTTTACTTTATAGCTCAATCTCTTCCATATCACTTGGTCTCTACCATTCCATTTGGTCTCGATCATTCATCTTTTGAAGTGTTTGGTCTATGTTGCAACACTTGATCAATATAGACAATTTAATTGATGCTCGATAGCCTTTTATAAATTCTTACTTATACATCTTTATATATGAAAATATGAAATTTTGCCACATTTACATATAAGGAATTGATGTATGATATATCAATTAAATATGTAGTTCTATACATACCTCTCTTGCTTAGTTTGAGATGACATGATCACCTTCTCCATTGGATTGGGTGACCTCAACTCCATTTGCTTCACTATTTTCATCTTTTTTTCTCTTTTTTCATTTTTGGTTCATTTCATTCCTCACTTGCTCAATATCCACTTTTCCTTTTCCTTTTTCTTTTGTCTAATTTATTGAATGAGTCCTGCAATTCTTGCTTAGATGTCAAAACTTGTGACATTTGGAACATGCATTGTTAGTTGCATAATT
The DNA here is from genome assembly GCA_028749045.1 of Cupressus sempervirens. NCBI lineage: Eukaryota > Viridiplantae > Streptophyta > Pinopsida > Cupressales > Cupressaceae > Cupressus > Cupressus sempervirens. Next base: position 867,597,102 of record CM053792.1, on the reverse strand, counting down.
CTTCCTCTAATTTATCTAGTAGGATTTTGTCTGTGATCTGCATTCATGTGCTATATCCCCATACTTTTGAAAATTATATCAATATCCTTCAAATTAAGGTGTAGTAGTTGTATTCCTTAGTTTTGACCTACACTCATGTATTTGATGTTCTTGTTTCTTGGAGTAAAAAAATTAACCAATAAACTCAGGTTTAGAATTTTGCATACCATGTTTGCTTTGACAGATATTTGTAGTATGACCAAGTTTCCCATAGTGATAACATGTTGGTTTGTTCTTTGGCTTTGAATTCCTTAGTTCTCTATTCTTGGATGATTCTCCTTTCTCAGTACATGAATGTCTTGATTCATTAGAACAACTTGATGACTTCATAAGTTCTTCAAAGTACTTCATTGCCTCTTTAGGTTTGTTGAATTTCTCCATTGATTCTTTCTCAATTTTTAGTTCATTCTTTGATATGTCCTTCTATGATTTGAGGTTTTTTATTTCCACATCCTTGTGATTCAATTCCTAATTTGCAAGCATTAGTTAATTCATCATGTCCATTTGTGTGTTTGTGAGCTTCTGCACATCTAATATCCTTTCTTCAAGTTTGGCAGCCATTATCCTTTTGTATTCTTTAGCCATAGTCTTATCTTCTTCAGCTTTCTTCTTTTGTTTAGTCACTTTACATAGTCTTATTGATTGGATTTCATGTTCTCTTTTCAGTCCTCTTATTTCTTCATTCAATATTTTGTTCTTGTCAAGTAGATCAACATATGCTTTGTCATTTGGATTGATTGGTTCAAACAATCCTTCAATCTCAACTTCTTCATAATAAAATTATTTTTATCTAGATGATGATTTCCTTTCTCCATTTTAGGGAATCCTTTAGATCTTATCTTTCCTTATCAAGTTTCTATAGTATGACTTGGATGTCAATCACCTGATTCTCAATAACCTTGTCTAGTTTGAAAGCCTCCATCTCCAAGCTATTAAGCTTCCTTCAGAGAACCAATGCTCTGATACCAATTTTTGATTGATAGAGGTATAAATAGGATAAACAAGATACTGGGTGAGGAGGGGGGTGTGTGAATCAAAATCCCAAACACTTAAAATTTTTCACCAATTCACTCACATCTATCAATAAACTTGTGCATGTAAAACTTGTAATGTAAATATTCTGTAACATATAAATCTGATCTATCGCATGCATGAAAATAAATACATAACACAATATTTGTTACCCAGAAACCCTCCAAGGGGAAGGTAAAACTGGGGTGGGGATGACACCTAAAAATATTCACTACTGCAGTAATAAAGTTGACCTATTATGGTTACAATATTTGGTCATAAAATATGATCTACTCTGTGAGGGGTTTGCCTTGTTAAAAGCTTAAGAGATTTCTAGGTCTTACCTTGTTAGGGGATTTAACACTTAAAACAAAGTAAGGACTCTGTTATGAGATTTGCAAAGATCTATTAAGACACTCTATTAAGAGATTTACCCAGATTCAAATTGGTTAAAATTGATTTAGTACCTAACTTTGAATTTTCTCTATAAGTTGATTCCTAGTCTTCTCCTTGCTAACTGATCCCCTTCTTTGATATGGTATTACTTGTCTTTCCCTTTCACTTCACTACTATGAATAGGTTACTTACTCTATTAAGTGATAACAGAATCCTTTACTAGCTTCTGATATGATCTTGATCCTTCACTTTACTCCTTGTTCACATGCATACACTTCTCTGTGCTTTCTATTGCTTGATCTTTCATACATACTCATGCACACTATAATCTAGGTTAAGATCATCACTATTTAAGGAGTTTCGTAAAGAGTTTTCTAGATGGTTCCATAATAGCCCCTCCATCTAAGTCGTCGATCATAAATCATAGAGATATGGAATCCATGTCATTTATGTGTAAAACTCTCTGTAAAAACCTATACAAACATTAAATTTTCCTTCCACATCGGCTCAAAAATGTGTTACCTTAGAATCTGTTCCATTCCTAACTTTTGTGTAAACTCTGCATTGCTCATCCTTTACTATTTTCTGACACTCAACATTGTTGTTTCTCAGTCTATATAATGCTTTGCATACACTATGTCACTTGACATTTGTATGCTTGAAACTTTCTCAATTGCTATTGAGCTTGGCTCATATTAAAATACTTGGTGATCATACACTTACTCGGCTCCTATAGAGATCGGTACATACTTGCTTATGTACATGACTCAGCCTATATAGAGTAGCTTAGTTGCAATGATGATCATCTAACTCTTCCTTGTAAATGACCAAGTGGCTAACACTAATAGAAAACAATGGTTAGAGATACCAATAGGTGGGATATTATGATGGAAAATTATTGGGCTAACTTGCCTTCACTGAGTTATAGATTTATTGCTTCTGGACCTAAAATTAGAGATAAAATGTATGATGTTTGATGTATTCCTCTAGATTCTAGTGTGTTGAAATTAAATTTTGATGGTTGTTCAAGATGTAACCCAAGGTCCTCACGGATTGGAGTTTGTATAAGAGATCATCAAAAGATGTAATGACAATTGTGGCTAACAAAATTTTGCCAAGTAAAAATAATGTAGTGGAGGCTCTAGCACTACTATATGGATTATAAATGGAAAAAATACTTAACATTAATCACATTCACATTGAGGGAGATTCAATGGTAGTAATCAATACATGTATAAATAGAATTTCAAGAAGTTGGAAAATTGTATATATTTTACAAGAAGCATGGAGAATCATAGACTCATTTGAAGCTAAATTCTATTCCCATACTCTGAGGGAAGGAAATATTGTTGGAGATATACTATCAAATCAAGGGTGTGATCAAAAGGAAGCAGGGGAAGATTTAAGGATTTTTTAACCCATGAAATATCCTCAAATTTTTAGTGCAATAGAATAGGACAAGCAGAAAATTCAATATCATTAAATGATAATGAAGTTTGGAGTAATCACATTTGTTTCATACATTGATAGATTGGAGAGTACATGATAGTAATCATATTTAGGTGAAGGATTTGAGCTCACATGAGACATCATAGCAATGATATTTCTTGTTACTGATATATGATTCGAAGATAAGAAATTTATATGAATTATTAATGTTTTAAAAACTAGAATATTTGGGAGTTGTCAAAAAATATAGTAGAAGATATGACTTGGATATTAGCGGGGACTATAGAGGAAAATATCTTTAGTAGCACATGTGTGAACAAGGGTGTTATGTTATTATTGCATTATTGCCATCTGATACTTGTGTAAAGTGATTATTTAAGGTAAAATGTTATTGTTTAACATAACTAGTTGCATTAGGCTAAGCAAGTCTACATTGGGCTATGGATTACATGCCACAAAACTATAGAATGGCCATCCTAGTAAAACTATGAGAATCACCAATGGAGGATTGCATTTCAGATCAAATTTTGAAGGATGTATTCATGGCAGAATGCAGGGTCTGTAAATAGAGTATTTGTTGCATTTTGGGGTTGGAGATTCTGTATCCAACTAAATGTAGGTTCATTTTATCATCCTAATTAGTTTCCATCTTTTTCTCCAATATTGTCGATCTTCTTCATAACACATAGTAGATAGAAGTAATAATGAGGAGGAAAATTTGTAGCAATTTGGTGTCAAATGTAGAAATTGTGGAGGCCATTAGGTGGTATAATATAAGCTCTCGTAATGCTTTGATTGGGAGTGTTCTAGCCAATAACATGGAATAGATAGTAGGGGAGTTTTCTTCGATCATGGATGGGATTAGGGATTCACTAAGAATGGGTTATATTAAGCCCTTTGAGCGATTAATTTGGAGGCTAGAAGGAGGAATTCTTCTTAGTGTGGTAGGTAACATTAGAAATAAAGTTTTGGTCATTTTAGACATCTTGAATCATCCTCATTATGACTTGGGAGTAGAAACGATGGGTGAGTTAAATGGAGATCATGATATGTATGTTGATTCAAGTGCTCTGAATGTGGAGGTAATGCAGATTGTGAAGCCCTTGGAGCATCTTGAGTTAAATGACACACATGACCAATTCCTATGGAATGGGAGATGGGAAATTTGACACTTCGTTAAAGATAGGAGAGAAGATTTTTTTGAGGAATTAGTTAGTCATGCTGCTATCGAATTTTGTTGTAGGGACAAGGAAAGAATTGATGGTTTGCACGGAGACCCACTTGAAGATCTAGATAGATGTCTCTATTAATTTTGGTTTTGGAATAGGGATGTAGACAATGAACATAGTTTCAAGGTTGAATCTTTCTGAGGACAATATTCAAAGAGTTCATGAGTGGTTGAAAAAGAGGACTGCACTGTATGACATGGAAAATAGATGACTTTAAAGATATATGTTTTTTGTACAAAGAATATATTAGCGACATAAATTTAATGAAGTTGTGAATATTAAACTTATATCTTATGGGGGTACATTATGTTATTTCATGTTTTAAACTGTTTTTGAATAATCCTAGCCTTTTGCTTGGTTAGTGGGTTTTTTTTATGATTTCTTATCATAACTTTGGTTTAATGCACATTATATTTGTAATTGGGCTAGGATTGAAGGGTTTCTTACTAGTTTCTTCCCTTCACGAGTCCTTGAACCAGATTATTATTATAAGATGTATGTGGTTATGTCACATTCACTAAATAATAAAAATTAAAAAAATTACTAAAAATCTTTTAAATAGATTAATAAATATTATTTATTTAAATTCAATTGATCAAATATGAAAAAAATTATCATTTTAAAAAACTCCATCAAAAAATCTATTATGAAAAATTAATAAGAGATAAAAATAATATAAAAAAATAATGCCTCTAACAAATATTCTATTGACTAAATAAATTATAGAAACTAAAAAACAATATTTAAAGAAAAAACTAGACTAATATAAAAAAAATTAATTAAAATAATTAAAAACTAAAATCTAAATCAATTCTAAAAATTAAAAGTTCAATAAATAGAGATCACAACATGAGCTAGTGTGGAGATCACAAGTAATTTGTTTTTAAAATAAATAGAAAAGGAAAACAATAGTTAAAAGTGGAGATAACAACTATTAAATATCAAAACAAGAGATAAAAGTGGAGTGAGATAAAAACTAGTTGGTAAATAATTAATGGGAAGGATTTACAATTTTCCAACCAATTGACAGCTTTTCCATCAAAAAATCAATTTCAGGGCTAAAATATTGTTGAAAACAGATGGACATAAGCATGAGAGTGTGTTTCAATCATTGTTTTGTCACTAATGTCAAACCTGCTACTCGTTGGATAGACAACTACCTAGTTGATTTGAGTACTATCACTTGTTTGATTGATGACGCAGTTTTGATCAAATGAGATAACAAAAGCACCTAGAGGAAAGGTTGAGTTATGGTATGAAAAAAGAGTACAAAGATCATTTAAGATAGTAATGTTATAGTGTATTAATTATCTACTTAAGGCTACAAAGGTTGGATACACTGACTAAGTCTAGAAGAACAAGTAAGAAGAATTGAGTCTACCAAGCTTGATCGAGTGGATAGTAGGTGTCGAGCAAATTTAGTGCAAGTTGAGAAAAAAATCAATTGGAGCCGAGCAAAATGAAAGTTTAGTATATGCCAAGTGATACATTGTAAGCTAAGTAAATTTTAGTCGATGTCGACCACCAATAAAATTTAGTGTTTTTCGAGTGATCTAGTTGAAGAAGATAAGTAGAATAATAGTTTGGAAGCTGAGTGACAACATATTGATGCTGAGTGCCAATATTCATTTTAAATTGTAGATTTGACAAATCTAAGCTGAATAATTTGTTTTCTTGAATTTTTTGAAGCCTGTGGAAGAAAACTATGATGATTTGGTGGCACTAAATTCATGGTAAACTATTTTAAGGAAAATTCAAAGAGGATTGAAGAAGAAATTTCTAGAAGGGACTCAAATGAAAAGATGAGTATATTCATTGAGTCCTACCTAATCCTATCTAACCCTAAAATGGATGATAGATGTTGAACAACAAAAGATCTTAATTTTCTATTTATAGAGATGGTTGGTCAAAAGCAAGGTTGGTAAATGTTTGAGAACCTAAGTTAGACAAGAGGTCTAAGGTATTTCTTCATTCAGTGATCAAACAAAATAGACTGCTATTGGCAAGCAAAGCAAGAAGGCTTAAGAGTATGAATGCTTGAAGGGTGAACAAGCTATTAGAGCTAAAGTATGTGAAAGCCAAGCAAAATGGAGGACTAAAATAGAGATCTATAATCTACAAATGAGTTGTAATTTATTATTAGATCAAGCCTTACTGTTACTTTCTAATCATTGTACCAATTTAGGGTAAATCCTTTGGATTAAGGTTGACCTAACAATCATTTGTTAATCCTTTAACCAGGTGACATTCCAAGTGAATTATCTAAAGTTCTCTAATAAGGCTCACTCCTAACATGGTGATTGAAATCCTCTAACCAAGTCACATTTAACAATGTGTATTGTAATCTTTAATAGGGTTGGCTTTCACGGGGCATCACTTTAGAAGAGTGAGAATGAGTAGCATGTTACTGGTGGTTTTTTGCAAATTGGGTTTCAACATAAAATCCTAGTGTTAAATGTGTTATTGAATTGGTTATGTTTCATGTTTACATTTTTGCAATGTTGTATTGACCTAGGATAGTAATCTACAAGTTTAAGTGATTGTATGATCTATTGGATGCATGCATGAATATGTTTTCTGGATATGGATTCACTAAGTTGTGAAAAAAATTATTTGTACATATGAACCTTGGATAAGTAATTCACAACCCCCTCTTAGTTATTCTAAATGATTCCAACTATTGGTATCAAAGCCATCTACTTAAGAGGACTAGTTTGAAGGTAGTAGAAGAAAAATATCAAGATGTCAAAAAGAGAGGTACCCAAGCTTAACAAGGAAAAATTTTGTGCATGGAAAAGTCTGATAAAGCTAAACTTAGGAGGTCTTGGAGACCATGCACAATCTACCATCATCATTGAGCATGTTGATCCTGCTAGAGCCCTAACTAATGAAGATCTTAAAAAGAAGAAAGAACACAATTAGGAAATGTTGGAGATTGCCTCTGCCTTAAGTTATTCTAAGTTCAATGACATCAAGGGTTGTGACAGTGCAAAGAAGATATGTGATGCTCTTTGTTAGTGAATAGATTGTCTTCCAAGAAAATACACACAAATAAATTCTAAATGCCCAGATAAGAAGTCTAAATCAGCACTAACAGTTGGATAGATTATCATTGGATTGATAAGCTTAATCTAAATTCTATCAGGTACAGCTCCCCGTGTAGGATATATAATGAATCAACTATGCTACAATTGATAATGCTTTTAACTTGAAAGCAAGAAAGGCTTACAAATATCTATCTGTAAACATGATATAGATGTGAAGAGATTAACTAATTGAATGGAAATAAATAGCAAATGACACCAAGTTTATTTGTCCAATCATTACATTACAGAAGAAAAGCACAAATAAAAATGAATTATTCTTTCCAGATATATGAATAACTAAAGCCCAAAGTCTACAGATAATTGTGGCATCAATTACATGTATCAAAATTGTATTTAGAGATAATCAAGATAACTCAAAGATTAACATTGATGAGAAAGTCAGCATGCAAACACAAAGTATTGATATACTAAATTCTCCTCCTCTAAACACAACAAAACAACATAGATTTGTCGTTTGATACACATAAAAGACTACAATTCAAAAAAGTATCTACCCTCTCTACATTAAAATTGCAAGAAGATGAAAACCCCCCTTTCTATAGCATAAATTCCACTAGAAAAAATACAACTCCCCTATCTACTACTTGTCTGTCTATCATATTAGGTTTTACCCTACAACACAAAGTCTGTAATCTCTACCTAAAAAGAAAGACCAAAACCCCATTTACATTTTTTCTTTCCCAATATAAAGGATTTCAAAAAATTTATATGGTTATAATAACTTATTCTTGAAAAGTATCTCCATCTTTTGTTTCAATGAGATCTTCATCAATTATTAAAAACTAACTTTTGATATTGATTTTTATAAAGTTGATGCAGGAGTATCTAGAGGTATAAGGGCAATCTTGTGTCACCCAAAAAAATGTACTTAGACTTAGTTTTTGTTTGATGTGTTTTTATTTTTGGACACCCATTTGGGTCAAATAAAGGTTCCAACTCTCACAGTTCAACTATCAGTGTGCTAGAAAATCCTAAAAAAATAGGAGCATGCAATTTGGCCATCATTTTGGTGACCTAGAAGGTGTGAATTGGCTAGATGAATGTAATTGTGATTTAAAGCATTCTAGAAAAATAATCAGGTCAAAGGCCCCACGGTTTGAAAGTTATTGCAATTTTTCAAGTTTTGGAGACCTCCTAAGAATGCTTCAAAGTCAGGTTAGGGGCATTAAATGACCTCAAAAAGGGCCAAAAAATGGGGGACGAGTGAAGCAGGTCCATAGGGCTATAGAGCACTTCGAGAACTTTCCAGAAATGTAAATGGTTCGTCAATCGGAGCTATAGTTCAAAAGTTATGCCTCCCGAAAGTTTGGTTACCATTTCTGGATTCTTCTAGATTTGCACCGACTTCTAACGCAGCTTCTGGAACCTTCTATTTGGTCAGTGGATGCCTACTAGCACTTTCTAGAATTTACTCCTAGTCCTTAACCCTCCGAGGTCTATTTAAGGAGATTTATGGCATTGTAAAAGGTAGTTCGGAGTGGAGTTTGAGAGGAGGTACTGAAAGGAGAAATTATCTCCAAATTTATGCTATTGTAAGCCCTTAGGGCATGTTTTGAAGTTTATTTTCTTTGTACTATTTGTACTAGCTTATTTTCTCAGTTAATACAATTTCCCTTTTCTGTTGTGTCCATTCTGTTCTTGGGTTGTGTCCCCATCAAGTGGTATCAGAGCTACTTTTTCCTGAGTCTGTAGATAGAGCGCCGATTGTGAGGCAGTTTGCACCGAGACTGTGTGGTTGTGGGATAAAGTTAGAAGATGCCTCCACAAAGAGAGTGTGGCAGAAGGGCTAGAGCTATTAATCTTGAGGAGGTTAGAGCCCTCCAAAGGCAGGTGCAGGCATTGCAAGAGGAGCTTCGTAGAGGAGCAAATGTTGTCGCAGGTGATGACAGTGAGGATGACAATGAAGAAGAAGTAATGGAACCAAAAGGGGAATTTGATAGGGAATTTCTGAATCATGCAGAGGAAAGGCTTTTTAGGGCCATTACTAAGTTTGGGAAAAGACCCACAATTGAAGTAGGAGTATTTTTAGGAAATCTGAAACCAGATGAGTTGATCGATTGGATCAATGAATTGGAAGAATACTTTGAGTATGAGGATATCAGGGACCCAGATAGGGTTAAGTTTGCAAAGGACAAACTGAAAGGTCATGCCAAAATCTGGTGGCAAGAGGTTCAACTAGAAAGAAATAGAAGAGGAAAGGAGAAGATCACAAGATGGGATCGCATGGTGGACAAATTGAAGAAGCAGTTCATTCTTGTGGACTATGAGCTTGATTTGTTTAAGAAGATGCATGGGTTAAAGCAAGCAAGAACATCAGTCCAAGAATATACAAAGGAATTTTACCGACTCTTGATTAGAGCGGGACATGCAGAAGAAAATAAGGAGAAGGTTGCTTGTTACATCAGTGGGTTGCAACCTAGCATCTAGGAGGAATTAAGTCTGGTAAGAATGACCAGCATTGAAGAGGCATACCAATTTTCCCTACGAGTTGAAGAGAAGCTGAATAAAAGGTTTGAAGGAAGACAAAGAAGGCACAGTCAAGGAGGAAGGGGAAGTGGTAGATCATCTGGAGGTCGCAATGAAACCCAAAAGAAAAATGAAGATGTGGGTACTAGCAGGAACCAGAGGAATGAGGGTTTCAACCGCTCCCATGATCAAGACTTTGGAAATCAAAGAGGAAGAGGTAGAGGACGTGGACAAGGAAGAGGAGGCTTTCATTGTACCTATTTCCATTGCAATGAAGAAGGTCATCGTGCCTTTGAATGCCCACAATGACAAGGAAGGACAGATAGGAGAGCTGAGGGCCAAGATAGGGTTGCTCATGTGGATGAAGATGCACAATCATCACATTCAGAGGATGCAGAAAGAGGAGAGACCTTGGTAAATGAAAGAGTCCTACTAAGTGGTGAGATTGAACCAGGACAATGGAGGAGTTTGTTCTGTACCAGATGCAAGTGTGAGGATAAATGTTGTGACGTGATCATTGATGGTGGTAGCACTGATAACTTGGTATCAGAAGAGATGGTCTCTAAGCTGAAGCTCAAGAGGGAGAAACATCCCCAGCCCTATCGGATTGCTTGGGTAAAAGATGATCATAAGGTCCTCGTAAGTGAACAATGTTTAGTGAAATTCAAAATTGGGAGTTACCATGATGAAGTTCTCTGTGATGTTATTTCGATGGATGTTTGCCATCTATTGTTGGGTAGACCATGGCAGTTTGATAGACATGCAGTACATGATGGACATGCAAACACATACTCTTTGACAAAGGATGGAGTTTGCCACAAATTGAAGCCCATGAAAACGGAAGGTGAAAAGGTATGTAGCAGTGTTAGGATTTGTCTTGTTGATGAAAGGAAGTTTTTAGATGGCATGAAACATTAGCATATGTGCTATGCTTTGATTCCTAGGAAAGATAAAGAAGGTAGTAGTGAAATACCACTTGAAGTTTCAGATTTACTAGGGGAGTTTGGAGATATCATCTCTGATAATGTTCTAGATGGATTGCCACCAGTAAGGCAAATCAATCATCAGATAGATCTAATTCCAGGAGCTAGTTTTCCTAACAAGGCTGCTCATAGGATGACTCCTACTGAAACAGAGGAGCTAAATAGACAGGTTCAAGAGCTGTTGAGGAAGGGCTTGATTCGAGAGAGCCTGAGTCCATGTGCAGTACCTACAGTACTCGCACCAAAGAAGGATGGAGAGTGGAGGATGTATACAGATTCTTGAGCTATAAATAGGATCACCATCAAGTACCGGTTTCCTTTGCCAAGGATGGATGATATTATGGACTGCTTGAGTGGAGCTCAATACTTCACAAAGATAGATCTAAAGAGTGGTTATCATCAGATATGGATTCGAGAAGGAGATGAGTGGAAAATAGCCTTCAAGACCAAGGAGGGTCTTTATGAGTGGTTAGTCATGCCCTTTGGATTGAAAAATGCCCCAAGCACCTTCATGCGGCTCATGAATGAGGTACTTAAGAAGTTCTTGGGAAAATTTGTTATTGTTTATTTGGATGATATTTTAATTTTCAGCAAGACTTTGGAAGAACATTTATTGCATATTCGTAGTGTCCTTGAAAGGCTAAGGGAAGAGAAACTGTTAATTAATCTAAAGAAGTGTAACTTTGCAAAAAGGGAGTTAGTCTATTTGGGGTTTGTTATATCACCTGAAGGTCTCAAAATGGATCTGAAGAAGGTAAAAGACATCTTGGAATGGCCTACTCCAAGGTCTGCTACTGAGGTAAGATCGTTTCATGGTTTGGTTAGTTCTTACAGGAAGTTTATTAGGAATTTTAGTGGCATATGTGCACCCCTAACTGATACAATAAGAGGGGATAGAAAAGAGTTCAAATGGACTGCAGCAACTGCAAGAAGTTTTGAATTACTGAAGAAGAAGGTAACAGAACAACCAGTGTTGGCATTTCCAAATTTTAGAAAAGTGTTCTAGGTGGATTGTGATGCTAGTGGCAGCGCTATTGGGGCTGTATTAAGCCAAAAAGGTAAGCCTATTGCACATTTTAGTGAAAAAATGAATGATGCAAAGAAGAAGTATTCTATTTATGATCAAGAGTTCTATGCAATAGTTCAGACCTTAAAGAAATGGAGGCATTATTTATTGCCAAAGGAATTTGTTTTGTATACTGATCATCAGGCATTACAGTACCTAAATAGCCAAGGTAAATTGAATCAGAGGCATATGAAGTGGGTAGAGTTCTTGCAGAGTTATACATTTGTATTGAAGCATAGAAGTGGAAAATCTAACAGGGTTGTAGATGCACTAAGTAGGAGACAGTTCTTGCTTATAGTAATGCGGGTTGAAGTAGTTGGGTTTGATGAACTCAAGAATTTGTACCTTGAGGATCCTAATTTTTTTGAAGCATGGAAAGCTTGTAAAGAAAATGTTGTTGTAGATAGAACCAAGTGGTTAGACTATTTGATTAAGGATGGCATGTTGTTCAAAGGTAGTCAATTGTGCATTCCAAGGAGTTCCATGAGGGAAAATTTGATTAAGGAGAAACACAGTGGAGGGATGGCAGGACATTTTGGTCGAGATAAGACCATTGCCATTCTTAGAGAACATTTATTTTGACCTCAAATTTCACAGGATGTGAAGAAGTTTGTACAGAGTTGCCAGGTTTGTCAAGTTGCCAAGGGGTTTAGTCACAATACTGGCCTATATCAGCCATTGCCTGTTCCATCAAGGCCATGGGAGGACATAAGTATGGATTTTGTTTTGGGATTGCTAAGGACAAAAAGGGGTAATGACTCAGTATTTGTGGTGGTTGATAGGTTCTCCAAAATGGCACGTTTCATTCCATGCCACAAAACTCATGATGATGTTCATATTGCAGACTTGTTTTTCAAAGAGGTGGTAAGACTACATGGTCTTCCAAGGAGTATAGTTTTTGACAGAGATACTCAATTTGTGGGGTATTTCTAGAGGACATTGTGGAAAAAGTTGAGAACAGACTTGAAATTTAGTTCCACGCATCACCCACAAACTGACAGCCAAACAGAAGTGGTAAATAGAAGTCTAGGCATTTTGCTAAGATGTTTAGTTGGGGATAAGCCCAAGGGATGGGATTTGATTCTACCATAGGCCGAGTTTTCTTATAATAACTCTATAAATAGGAGTACTGGAAAATCACCATTCCAAATTGTATATGGGAGTATCCCAAGGACTGCACCAGAGTTGAGGAAGATAGAACAAGGGGAGAGGACAAGTGCTGAAGCTGAGGAATTTGCTGAACATATCAAGCGTCTACATGAGGAGGTTCAAGCACACATTACCAAGATGAATCAAGAGTATAAAGCTAGGGCTGATCAAAGGAGAAGACATAAGGAATTCCAAGTAGGGGATCTAGTCATGGTGCACTTACAAAAAGAAAGATTTCCAGCCGGTACTTACAACAAGCTAAAAATGAAGAAATTTGGCCCCTACAAAATTTTGAAGAAACATGACTCAGGAAATGCATATGAAGTGGAGCTGCCAGATGGTATTCACATTTCTCCCATTTTCAACATTGCAGATTTAACAGAGTATCATGATGATGGTGCAGATGAGGAGCTGGTGTTAGAGCCATGTCCGATTCCTGTTTCTAAGAAGGAGGAGATAGAAGACATTCCAGGTCATCGTGTGGGTAGGAGTACCAGAAACAGGTAGTATGAAGAGTATTTGGTCAAATGGAAAGGACGACTGATAGAGGACTCAACTTGGATTTCAGTAGCTGAGGTTTCCCATTTGGGATTTCCTCTACCATTCATAAAGTGATAAGGTCACTTTTCAATCTACCCTGGGTGTTTGGTGTAGGAGCATCCAGAGGTATAAGGGCAATCCTATGTCACCCAAAAAAAATTACTTAGACTTAGTTTCTATTTCATGTGTTTTCATTTTTGGACACCCATTTGGGTCAAATAAAGGTTCCAACTCTCACAGTTTAACTATCACTGTGCTAGAAAATCTTGAAAAAATAGGAGCATGCAATTTGGCCATTATTTTGGTGACCTAGAAGGTGTGAATTGGCCAGATGAATGTAATTGTGATTTAAAGCATTCCAAAAAAAGAATTAGGTCAAAAGGCCCCACGGTTTGAAAGTTATTGCAATTTTTCGAGTTTTGGAGACCTCCTAAGAATACTTCAAAGTCAGGTTAGGGGCATTAAATGACCTCGAAAAGGGCCAAAAAATGGGGGACAAGTGAAGCTGGTCCATAGGGCTATAGAGAGCTTTGAGAGCTTTTCAAAAATGTAAATGGTTCGTCAATCAGAGCTACGATTCATAAGTTATGCCTCCCGAAAGTTCGGTTACCATTTCTAGATTCTTCTAGATTTGCACCGACTTCTAACACAGCTTCTGGAACCTTTTATTTGGTCAGTGGATGCCTACTAGCACTTTCTAGAATTTACTCCTAGTCCTTAACCCTCTGGGGTCTATTTAAGGAGATTTATGGCATTGTAAAAGGCATTTCGAAGTGGAGTTTGAGAGGAGGTCTTGAAAGGAGAAATTATCTCCAAATTTATGCTATTGTAAGCCCTTAGGGCATGTTTTGAAGTTTATTTTCTCTTTACTATTTGTACTAGCTTATTTTCTCAGTTAATAAAATTTCCCTTTTCTGTTGTGTCCATTCTATTCTTGGGTTGTGTCCCCATGAAAATTTTATTAGAAACTCTCATAAATATCTCTTTCAAATCTCCTTATCATCTTTAATGTTTTACAAACATTAGAAATATGAATAGACTAATAATCATATTTCATATTAAAATATTCACCCACATACTCTTCCACAAGTGGCATTTGTCAGTGTTGTCATCATTTTATGACTATTCTGGACAGTTTTGGTAGACCTAAACAAAGTCATCTATATCTCATAAACTAAACATAATTTGGAAAATCGCTCTATTGAGGATTTAGATAACCAAGATATGCCCAACATATTTCAATTTTAGGAAGATCCAACTATGGAGCTAAGAGTTATGGCACCCATATCGAGACTAATTTTCCTATCATCTGCATTTGTGACTGTCATTATTGTAGACACCTAAATCTGATTACATCACTTAAAGAATCCTATTTAGTCATCTCCTAAGGCATCATTAATTAATTATTTAATATTTAATTAATCTATTGTCATCCCCTAGTTAATTAGTTAATTTAATTAACTATAGTCCAATTGATAAAATTAAAAGATCACCCAAAATCAATTTATCAATTAAATCCCTCTTCCCCTATTAAATTGAATAAATCCTCAAATCTATTCAATTTAATTCTATATCCCCATTTTATTAAATAAATCATTTAATTAAATATCTAAAATCCTAAGAGCCTCCCTAAACCCTATCCTAACCCCTAATCCAACCCATTCACACATACTAACCTCACTTAGCCACCTAACTAACCCATCCCATCAAATCTAAGCCACTTACCCCCTAATCCCCCTCTAATCCAAGCCTAATCCTCTTCTAATCATGTGTAAAATCATAAACATGGGTTAAGACTTACTAACCCAAGCCAAAGTCAACAATCTCATTCTCCCCTCAACCATCTCCATTTATGACCCAACCATTCCCATTTGTGGCTCAAACTCCTTCATTACTCCTTTGACCAACCCATATCCTACCCTCTCACATCCAATCACCCTATGACATGTGTCACCTCCTAATTGGCTTCAAACAAACACAATCCATGTGCTCCCCTTTGAGTGCATCCTAACCCTCCCTCACCATCTTGTTGTCCTTGCATCTTGATCGTCCATCCCTCTACCTCTTGGCCTATAAATAGAAGCCTCTCCCTTCACAAACATCATCCACTTTTCAAGAAAACTTATAATGCTATTTTGAGAGCCTAAAAACTACCAAAATACCATCATAATACTGAAACCCCTCCATACCTTCATTTCTGAATCATTCATCCGCACCCATATTTAATTATCACTCATCCACTTGAAGCTTGAGCACATCATGAGTATACATCTACTATCCATCAGGGACATAGCTCCGTCATCATGAGAAGCACTTGAGGAGTTTACCATCTTTGGTCTACTTCCCTTAATTTTGTCTTCTTTGGTCCTATCTTAAGTGTTTACTTGTTTTTAGTATTGTTAATGCTTTCATTTAGTAGTTAGTATTCATATTACAACACTAAATTAGGTGATACAATTATTGATCTGATAGTGGTGTAAACAGTCATATGTATCTCATGCACCCAGAAACATTTTGAAGATCACTCCAATCAAAAGTTAGAAAATTACAATTACTCACACATATTTGAAATGGAGCATGATCCAACAGTTGAAGTGTAAGACACAACCCCCGAAACATGAATTTTTTTTGTCATCAGAGAATCCATGCTTGCAAGTTGTATTAAATGTTATCCATATCAAGATGAAGACATGACTTTTCTAGATGAACACCCCTACCTTCAATGTGTGTTTCATCAAGAATATCACTGATCACCTTGTATGGTGTATGCCCATTCCTTAAATACATGATCTAATGATACTTGTAATTTATATTAAACTTCCTCCATGAAGTATAGAATGTAGTGGATTTATAGATAATTAAATGTAATATCTTTAAAAGTGTCCAAAAATTTTATGAATATTGTTAGTTTAGGTAGGTATCTCATTATTAAGACAACATTATATTGAATGGTGGCATCTCCAATCGTTGCTCTCCCCTTTGATTATCCTCTAGCTCCAGCTAGCAGCAATGGATTGACTCTCTATCTTCAGTTGTTAGAAGATTACGAATAATGTTTAGTCCCTTTTCTAGATGGTTTCATGGACCCCAACTATCTTCAAAGCTAGGGGAGAAGGTAGGTTTATTGGGGTAAAGATGTGGACCTCTCAAATAATACCAATAGGAGACCCAGATGCTAGAGACCAAGCATTTTGATGCCTTCATATATACCTTCAAGCATTGAGAGAAATAGAAATTCTAACTTTGGGGTGTTGTGGATTTTCAACTATTTAAAGTATCCAAAATAATGAACTCAATACACTAAATTTGATTATTTGGGTTGAGTTTGCATCATTGAACCTATCAAGCCTTCAAACTGAATTCCAAATCTCTAAAACTCTTAACCTAAACCATTGAATTCTGAACTTTTCTAAATCAACGAATATACATTTTGAACCATGAATCTAGAATTTGCTTGAACTGAACCTGCAAGATGCCCATTTGAACCATCGAACCACTTTGAAGTACTTTGAACCTTGGTTCAAAGAGGTTCGAAACCATAATTTGAAAATTTGAAAAACTGGGTCCACATAGGGTACCAATACTCTTCACACCATTTATGGAGGAGACATAAATGTTCTGAGAGCCAAATCTGAAATTCTTAGAGATAAGTTCAATGATATGAGGATGCAAGAAGGTGAGAATGTTGCTCAATATTGATATAGAATAAAAGATGTTGTTAATGTTATAAGAGGAGCTACTGGTAAGATAGATGATGATACTATATTAAGTAAAGTTTTGAGAACATTGTTGCACATCTATGCTATTAGAGTTTCTGCAGTACAAGAACTGAGATGTATACCAGGTTCTAATCTGACTCTTGAAGGTCTGGTAGGTAGGCTCACTGTGTAGTGCCTCTCGTGTTTGGTATCTGTACCTTGTCTATTTTGATTTGAGAGATACTTGATACTTTTATTTTGTACCTTATGATGACCCGAGGGTCAGATGTTATACTTTGACTCAGTTCCATAGATGTTATGTTCCTATGTTGTTCAGTTTATCATTTTGCATGTTGATGCTATTTTGAGATGATAGTAGATCTATGATGATATCTGGTTTTATGGTTTATTGGACATATTTGTTGAGTATGTTATGAGATGGATTCTATATTATGGTTATTTACTTCATTGTTATATCTTTACATTTTTTGCGAATGTGAGTGATGTAAATAGATTAAATAGGTATTTTAATACATGTTGCTTCAGCTATAATATTATATGCAATTGCACTTGATCATGTGTTTTAGTGTGCATGAATTATATCCCTAGCAATGGCACATGGAGTTAGTGATTTAGCTATTCATATTTTACCAATGTCACCCCTTTATGGTTGACGTATCCTTATTTAGTTGTTTATATCTAAATCTTTTGGTGATTAGTAAATCTAAACTCATCTACATCATGTGATTAGATCAGTGAGTGTGTTTGTGCATTTAGAAGTTCGCATTTGTCGTGAAAGTGTTAAGTGATTTTCTATGATTTTTGGGTTTTAAATATTTTCATATTTAATTCTGGCAACGTTGCCTTAGGTGAATTTCCATTATGGATAATAACCTATTTTCATTTGGGTCAATTCGGAGTTTAGCTACTCTAGCTGGCTAATTTCCAAAATTGACTATTCACTCAAAAAGTGAAAAAGTTTTGGAAAAGTGAATTCATTATTCACTTCTCACTTTTTAGAAATAGAATTTTGAGAGAAAATTTGTAAATCCTCTTCTGAAGGATTCTTGTTTTGTTCGTTCTAGGAGCTATGAGTATGGGATCTGTGCAAGGTTGGTCTCATTGGATTTGGCTCGTAGAGTTTATACTTTGTCATCATTTTTAGCAGATTCGGCGGGTGATTTATTTTATTGGGCGAGTTACTGTTTCAGCCCCTTTTTCTAATAGCTAAGGCTTTCTCGTTTTTTTTTTTTTAACTTTGTTTCAGCTTTCGTTTCTTGTAGTGGTATGTTAGGAGGTTGAGAACTAGTGTTTCCCTCCATTTTTGTTTGCTGGTTTTGCCCAATTGGTCAAGTATGAACGTTTTCCCTATTTTTGAAATGGGGATTTGGGTTTTTGAGCCATTATGCTGACCATTTTTGCATATGATGTTCGATTTCAATTATTTTTGTATTCTTGGGGTTTTTGCACCCAAAGGCCAAATGGGTTTTAATTTCAAAAAAATTCCAAAATTGGAGTTTTTTCCTCATTTTGCATGCCACCATCTTTTCTTAAGTTTTCTAAGCACAATGTGGTTCATGGACTTGGATGATCTATTTGGATATCCATCAGACCACTTTTGCACTTTTTTTTGCATTGGGATGCATGTAGCATCCATCATCTCGATTATGTTTTCGGTTGATTGACTTTTTATTTGTGTTCTTGTCTAGTCCTTGTGTTGATCTTCATGATGGTGGTGCACCACACACGAATACAATTTTTGGGTGATTTGCAGGGCCCAATCTTCCATGGTATTTCCAAAAGTTATGATCATTGGGGTTGAGTTGGGAGTTTTCATGCCTACAGGAACTCATTGCTTGATGAGCATGGGTAGGGTAGGGTAGCATATGGAGGGTGCTTCTATCTCGCAGCCTGGTGACCTTGCCCCATAGGGTTGGCATGAGGAAGTTTTAAGTAAGTGATAATTAAATTAAATATTGGATGGTAATAAAACTTAAGATAATGAAAAAGTTCTATGTGTTGGCCTTCAAGGGAGTACCTTGAGTGAGCGTCCGCATTCGTGTGATGGCCTCCAAGTGAGCACCTTGAGAGTGTTTCCACATCTGATCTGAGCTTGGGCTTTTGGATGCCAAGTGACTCTTCATGATGTCAGTCCCTACATAGTAGCCCATTGAGATGTCTGACCAAGACCTATAGTTTATGCATTGTTTATATCTTGTATTCAGTCATCATACTACTTGGCATGTGTGTTAGCCATGGATGTTGTTTTGCGTGTGTTTTTGGTTGGATCATTATCTCCATTAGCATGGTGGGTGTGGACCTATAGGTGTCACATGGTTGGGAGGCATAGCTACTCACACCACTGGTAGGGACCGGTGTATAGAGATGATCTTGTACCCTAGTGCGACCGTTGCTAGATGTGTTCACTTGGTACTTAGGTTTACAAAGTATGCTTCTTATGATTTATGCTTTCATTGAAATGTTGTTTATCATGTTTAGATGATCTTAGTTTTGATGCATTCCTTATTATGATGATTAGCATGTGATAGGTGATGTTATCTACTTGCAGGTTTATCTTCTATTTTACTACTAGCATGATAGATTTCCTTATGCTTTTGGTTATTAGCATGTTTAGTAGTGACATCCCTATAACAATAGTATTGATGATTTTATTGGTGGCTTGGGATGTTACGCGTGGGGGATGGCTAGGGCCCGCGATGGTCTTATGACACTATTGATGGTTGGGAGGAACTGCGTACTTAGTTTGGTTATTTTCTACATTGCGATGTTATTTTAGTTATTACGATGTTTCTTTAGTTCACTACGATGTTCCTTATGTACCTTTTCTCTTATCTATTAGATGGTTAGATGTTCTTTTCATATTTCTTTATTCTGTTTGAGTATTCTTGCCTCAAAATGTGGATCTGGTACTCTGCGATGTGGAGGTTTTGAACTCAGTTTTACTCTTTTTTCCCTTTTTGTGTTTTCCTTAAGTGTTCATGTATTTCTATGGGCGACCTTTTATCAGCATGGTGTGACACAAAATTGTATCGCACACCAATTGAAACTGTATTGTGTGTCCCTTGATTCTATTGCATGCCTCTTGGAGAAATGTTGCGCGATATTGGAAAGTAACATACCTCCTTATAAGAAATGTTGTACAACACCCTTAAAGTGTTGCACGCCTTTGGGAGAAGTATCACCCAATCCCTGAAAATGTCGCCCTCCTTTAAAAATGTTGCGTGATACTTTTTTGTGCTATATTAAAGTATTGCCTAGTTTTTTTAAAAACCTATGCAGGCGGGTAGTGGGCACTTTTCGGTCTGGTCCAAGATTTTTTAGAGTTGATTTGAATACCCTCTTCGATGTTCTTCAACCCTATGGTGTCACATTTTGTTTCCAATTGTGTGTGTTTCTATAGTCAGTCTCTTGGGGTTTAAAATATATCATTTAAGTATTAAGTTGAGATATATTTTAGTATATGCGACGATTCATTTGAGATGGGTTCCAGACCTCTACGGGCTAAGATAAAGATTCTAGAAAATTTTAGGGCTTCAGATATCCAGACTTAGCCAAATTTCAGGGCTTCAGACTTAGCCAATTTTTAGGAGTCTGCATCTGTTTGTCAGCTTGGTTGATCTCGTATGTCTTCTTATTTATGTTTTGGTTAGTAGTGGCATTTGGAGATCAGTTGGTGTTGGTTGATTGTCAGTCTTCCGTTGTGATCTTTATGATCTATGTAGGTTGTTATCATGTGCACTTACACTTGGTTTTATATATATATATATATATCTTTCTTGTTTTTCATCCTTGTTTCCAAGGATCTTTGGGCGGGGCATTACACACTGCTTTTGAGTTATCTAATTTTGACAACTTCAAATCTAAAAATGTTGAATCTTCTTTCAAAGATAAGTTGTCATTGAAGGAACCTAATGAGAAGAAGAAGAAAAAGGTAAAATTGTTGATATTATGGGTGTTGCACACATTGCATACTAGTATTATATTATATTATTTTACTTTATTATGTAATGTTGCACCAGATGGATGTGCAACATGTAAAGATTCCCATGGGATATACTTGATGAGATATGTTGTAACATTGTGATAATATTTCATGTAATTATTTAATATTGGGGAAAAAAAATTAAATGCCCAATATTAAATGTGGGGTCAATGGGTTAGGTAGCACATAGTTTATGTAATACCACTTGGTGGTTTTGTGAAACTTACTACAATATAAGCAGCCACAAGGGTAGTTGTTGTATGTGAGAAGATAGAAGGGAAAAAAGGGAAAGAGTTGAGCAGGACAAGGCTTGACAAGTTAGCCAAGGGAGCATTTTTGAAGGTTGGAAGCATGGCATGGGATGTGTGGATTCATGCTTGTTCACATGGATTGCTCAGTTGTGGTTATGGCTTTAAAGGCTTTCATGGGTGTATTATAGTCGTATTTTTGTTTAATAATACATGGTGATGGATGCTTTTGGAGGCTGGGTTTTTCCCTCAATGAGGGTTTCCTAGGGTATATCTTGTGTCACAATTTTGTAAGTATGTTGTCTATTCTCTTGCCTGTGGATTGTAATTGCATATATATTTCAGATCTATTATGGGTTATGTGGAAATGGTTATATTTTTTGTTGCAAGTTTCCTTACAAAAATATGTTTCCAATGACAATGATACAAATCAGGAGGATGTAGAATAGCTTGAAGCACTACAAGCAAGGAGATTTCACAAAGATAAAGATAAATTCAAAGGTAAGTTACCTATCATGTGTTTTAATTGTAATGAGGTTGGTCATGTTGTTGCTAGATGTCCATAAAGAAGAACAATAGAAGTGGTGAAAAATACAGAAGTAGAAGAGATGAGGATAGAAAAGATTACAAAGACAAAGGAAATAAGCCTTACTACATTGTAGAAGAGGAAACCAAAGATGAATCTGATGATCATAATGATGAAGTGGTGTATGTTGCAATGAAGGATGATTCTGATGAAGATGAGGCAATTGTACTAGTGTCTTGTATGAACAAGAATGACAAATGGATCACTAATAGTGGGTGTTAACATCACATGACTAGAGATAAAAGTAAGTTTATTACTTTGAATTATTATTATGGAAATAGTGTAAGGTTTGGTAATGATTCATTCTATTTGATAAAAGGAAAAGATTCTATCAAACTCAATGAAAAGATTTTATGTGACAGTGATTATTATGTTGAAGGACTTAACTATAATTTGTTATTGAATAGTTCAAGTTGCAAGTTTGGGTTTGAGAACAAGATAGCTAAGATATATGATACCAATGGAAAACTAATTGAAAACGGTGATCAAACTAGAGGTAATCTATTCTACCTTGATATGAATGATGCTACTTATCTAGTTGTAGAATTTTATGATGTTTGGTTATGGCACAAGAGGTTATGTCATGTTAATTTTGATAACTTGTTTAGTATTAGTAACATAAGAAGAATCAAAGGTTTTCCTAAGTTGAAGAAACTTGACAATATAATTTGCAAACAATGTCAGTTAGGCAAAATGACAAAGTCTAGTTTGAAGAGTAAGACTCACATCTCTAAAAGAATTTTGGAGATTGTTCATAGTGGCTTGTGTGGACCAATTAATATGAAAAACTACAAAGGTGATAAGTACATTATGTTATTTTTTGATGATTATTCTAGGATGATGATAGTTATGTTTTTGGAATAGAAATCTGATGCTTTCCAAATGTTTAAGTGGTACTTAGCAAGAGTTGAAAAGGAAATAGGTAAAAATCTAACATGTTTGAGGTCTAAAAGAGGAGGAGAATTTACATCAAATGAGTTTGAGATGTTTTGTAATAAAAAAGGAATCAAAAGATAGATATTTATTTCTAAGACCACTCCAAAAAATGGAATTTTTGAAAGGAGGAACAAATCTATAATGGACTATGCTAGGACACTCATGGTGGAGAAGAATCTTGCTTTGAAATACTAGAGAGAGGTTGTAAGTACATCTGTCTATACCTTGAACCATGTGCAAGTCAAGAAAGGTATTCATTCAACACCTTTTGAACTATGGTATAGATACTCACCCAATGTAAAATATTTTAAGGTATTTGGAAGCAAGTGTTATATTCTCAAAGATTTTAGGAATGGTAAATTAGATGCAAAAAGTGAAGAAGGTATATAGCTTGGCTATTTCACAAGAAGTAAAGCTTATAAGTGTTTAAAAACTAACACTAACAAAGTTCTAGAAAGTGCAAATATAAAATTTGATGAATATACAAAGGTACATGAGGCTAAACCTATGAAGGAACCAAAGGAATACAAATCTTTTGTATACTTCTATGAAGGTATGCATGCTGATGAAGATGTCGTAAATCAAGTTGCAAATCAACATCAAGTTTTAGTGACTGTCAAGTCACATACAATGAATGTCGAGTTGCATTTAGGAACTGAGCTATAGTCAAGTGTCAGGTTGTAGACTAAAGCTGAGGCACATTTTGATTCTAAGATTAGTGTACATGAAAGAGATGTTGAATTACCTGACAGAGAAATACATAGTGATTCAAAAGTTGATAGACCTGATGAAGAGAATATAGCAGAACCAAGATTGTCAAAGTATGTCAAAAGACATCAGCCTATTGCACAAATTATTGGAGATAAATATGTAAGATCAATGACAAGAAACAAGCTGAGAAATGATACATGTTTTCTTAGCATGCATGAACCTAAAATAGTGAAAGATGTCTTTGAAGATGTGGACTGGAGTAAAGCCATAAAAGAAGAGATTGAACAAATTGAGAAGAACAAGACATGGACTCCTGTTCGTAGATCAAAAGATAAAAATGTGATTGGAAGCAAGTGGGTGTATAGAAACAAATTAGATGAAAATGGTGAAGTCACAAGGAATACAGAATAAGGCAAGATTAGTATGCAAAGGGTATGCACAAGAAGAAGGGATAGACTATGGAGAAACATTTTCCCCTATTGTAAGATTGGAAGGAGTAAGAACTTTGCTTGCTTACTCTACATACAAAGGTTTCAAATTTTATCAAATGGATGTTAAATCTGTATTTTTGAATGGCATACTAGAAGAAGAGATCTATATAAAACAACCATAAGGATTTATTGATGCTAACAACAAAAGCATGGTATGTAGACTACACAAAGTTTTATATGGTTTAAAGCAAACACCAAGAGCACGATACGAAAGGCTACACAATTATCTTGTGAAGATTGGATTTGAGAGGACTAGTGATAACAACAATCTATACTTGAAGACAGAAAAAGGCAAAGGTATTCTACCATCTGAAATTTGTGTTGATGCTATCATATTTGGAGGTCAAGATACTTTATTTAAAGCCTTTGCAAATGAATTGAAGAAAGGATTTGAGATGTCTATGTTTAGAGAGATCAAGTTCTTTGTGGGTTTGCAAGTACATCAAATGAAATATGGTATATACATCACTAAGTCTAAGTATGTAAAGGAGATACTGAGTTTTTTTGGATTGAAAGATTCCAAGCTAGTAAGAACACCTATGGTGATAGGACACAAGTTGTCAAAGAATTATGATTCAACTAAGGTGAATCAAACATTTTATAGGTCTATGATTGGAAAATTGCAATATGTAGTGCATAGTAGACCTGATATTGCATTATCTATTGGGATACTTGCCAGATTCTTTGCTAATCCTAGGGAGAATCATTTGATGGTTGTTAAGAGAATAATGAGATATTTGAAAGGAATATAAGACTATGGTCTATACTACAAGAAAATGAGAATTTTGAGTTGAGAACCTTCACTACTGCTAATTGGGTTGGAAATATTGATGATAGAAAGAGCTCTAGTGGAGGAGCATTTTTCTTAGGAAAAAGGTTGGTTACATAGACTAGCAAGAAACAAAATTGCATATCTCAATCTACTGTTGAAGTTGAATATGTTGTTGCTATAGTAAATTGTACAAACATTGTGTGGATCTAATAACTACTCAAAGGTATAGAGGAAATCACTCTCAAACCTATGATACTTTATTATGATAATACAATTGCTATAAATATATCAAAGAACCCTATGATGCATACAAAGACTAAGCACATTGTAATAAAGTATCATTACTTAAGAGAGTTAGTTCAAGACAAAGAGGTGAAGATGTAATATGTGAATACAAAAGAGAAAATAGCTAATATATTCACAAATGAATTACCTAAAGATGCTCATAAGTATCTAAGAGGTAAAGTAGGGGTGATGCCCATATCCATGGCTATGTAAGAAGCATGAGTAGTGCCCTACATCAATTGAGATGATTGACATATGTTACACATTGATGCATTGGATCTTACTTTAGGAGTTTCCTAAAGTAATAAAAGAGCTAGAATAGTTGATCAATCACAAGTAAGGTGACAAAGGGAGAAACTGAAAAATGTTCATATCCACATATTAAGATGAGAAGTCTTTGGCATTATTGTCAAAGAGGGAGAAATAGAGAAAGGGAGAAATACATAATACCAAATATAGTGAGAACAAGGGAGACACATGGAATATCTACTCAGAGGGAGATAGTGTACTTGAAGATTACTACAGAGGGAGAAATGATTAAAAGACATACATCTACCTAGTAAGAGGGAGATAGAATCAGCTCGACTGAAGTTTTTTTTGAGTAAGACTCTAAATGCTTCTCTCTACTTCATTCTCTTTGTTTGGATCTTATAGAATTATTATTTATTTATTTTCTATCCGATTACATTGTTGACTGCCCAATGCATGTTAGCGGATTCATTTTTGGCTTACTTGCAACTATCCATTTTAGTTATATTCTTTTGTAACTGCTAAACATTTCTAATCATTGCTTTAACGTCTCTGTTCATGTATGCACAAAATTAAAGGTTTTTTTTTAGTTGTTCATGTAAGATGCTTTTTCGGCTTTCATCATTCTAAAAATTCGGTTGTGTTTTTTTTAACAATACTCTATTTTGCTTTGGCAATCATTACTAATTATTGTGATTAGATTTTGTTATTTCAAATTTAAGAGATTTTTTATTTATTCAAAATGTTCATTCTACTTGATCTATATATATATATATATATATTTTAAGGATCCTCTCAATATTGTGACTTATCATATATTTATTTAAGTATATATGGGTGCACACATATATACCCAGATAAATATATAATTTTATGACTATAATAATTTAAAAATTGAATTATCTGGACATGCATTGGATTATTTACATGCATGATTATTATTCTTTCTTTTCTCTGATTTTCTCATTATATTCTTTCTATTTTTAGTTGTTAATACTTGTTATGGAGGATTGAATGATTTATATAACGTCTCTGATCTATTTGTTGTTTTACTCCAGCTCATACTATAAGTTTGTACCATTTTTTAAATTCATTCTCTGTCACTTTTTTTCAAAAATCAAATCATTACAAATCAATTACTGCAATCTCTTTTCTGAAAAGTTTCTTAACATTTTTTTTAGTATATTCTTATCTGCCAGATCTGAACTCTATCTTTTATTACTAACCTTTTTTTTTGCAGGGTTAGTTGTAACAAATTTTATATTAATCATATTTATTCTTCTCTTTTGTATCACTATCTCATTATTGTTCTGCTCCTTTATTATTATTTGTATTAATGTTACCAAGTAATCATAATTTTTGGTTTATCTTATATATCTTAATTTCTATTAAAGTTTTTTTAAAATTCACCTATTTTATGATTCTTGTCACCGTTCTTAAAATCTTATAATGAAACTTAATAAATTTGAATTTGGAGAGAAAATGATAGAAATTTTATCATTTTTTTTTTGTGAATATAGGTATTTATATTATTTTTCATGTTAATTTTTGATCAAGCATCAAGGTAAGTACCTCAAGTCTATTTCTTTTAGAACACGTATTTATGTTCCATCAATAATTTGGCTTCCATGTGAGCTAGATATGACCTTGTTTCATTGTAGGTTTTCATATTTTAAATATATTTATTCAAGTATATATGGGGGCCCACATAAACATACAAGCTATTGTGATTTTATTAATTTAGAATGTTTTTTTTTTCTTCTCTAAAATACATATGCTCAAGACTCCACTGCATAAAATCTCTTAAGTACTCATGCTTACCCTTAATGGAGTTTTCTACCTAATATCTAATAATTTATGCTTATTTCTCTTCCAAATACTTCTTATTTATCTCAAATTATTCAGGTTTATGAGTTATCTTACACTATTGCCTTCATTATTTAATGATTTGATTTAATTGATCTATCTGCACATGGTTGCAGTTTTATGCTTTTATAGCATCTCTTTATGCTCATAGTAGCATTTCATGGTTTAATACCATTCTTTTATTATATATATTTTTTTGTAAGTTGCATCAAGAGCCAATTTTTTCAAGGTTAACTATGGTGGACCCGACAGTTTTAAACTGACTTGTAGTTGCCTTATTTGGCCTGTGGAGTATCCCTCCAACCTATAATTGGTGTGCACTTACTTCCATGGAGTTTCCCTCCATTTTTCCTACTTTGTTCCTCAATGCGAGGATGATATTTTATGGGGATTTCCCATTCTAAACTCCTTGTCTCCTTGGTGTATGCTCCTAGTTGTGATTTATTCATGGTATGACTTCCTACACTTTGCTAATTTTTTAGTGTATAAGTGACGAGGCTACCATATTTTGGAGCACTCCAATATTGGAGACTCTATTTGAGAAGTTGTTTTGACCCATGATGATTTTTTTTCCTCATGGCAATGAAGTTGCTTGTCCATGATGGATTTCCAATTTGAAGGCAAATATGTTGTTACACCCTCATAATCCATTCGTTTGAGTATCCTAACAAATCATGATAATTCTAATTTGATCAGCATGTCTCTCTTTTTACTTTATTTTCATATATTAATATGATAATGATCTGCATACTTTATTGCTTAGATCATGAGTCATGCATGTTATGGATTGATCACCCATTAACTTGCAGTGGGATGATTCATTAAGTGGACTATCTATATCCACGTGATTGATGCAATATTGATGCATGTATCATTAGTTGGCCTTGTCTGTGGTCATTAGTACATTAGTATAATATCCCGTTCATGAGAATTCTGATCAAACTTTTTGATAATATTTTGAGCATATACTTCATTTTGATATCAGGTTATTTCCATTGTTTTGTGGTAACATGTTTTATTTTTCTCTATTTCTTTATGAAAATTTTCTTATCCTTATTCAAAAGGATTTCTAATTTGAATATAAAATGAAATACTCCTTGTGGATAGTTGTCTTGCTTCTTGTGTCTATGTTTTTTAGGGAATCCATCCAGGCACATACAAGACAGTCTTATTTGGTGTACATTCAAATAACCTATCCACTTCTCTCTTGGCTCTATGAAGATCTACCTACACTCACAGGAGACCTTTTTCATAAATGAAGACATTCTCAAAGTTCAAGTTGCTGCTACTTAGAGTTTCATTGTAAAAATCTGGGTTTAATACCCTTTGATGTAATTTCCCCAAGTAAAGATTAAAGGGGGGTGTTAGAATTGGTAATCTTTCCTTGGTTGTATTTATTAAATGGGATAAACCAAGGTATCCCTTATGTTGTTTGTCCTCTAGTCCACATGTGAGGACAAGTCTATTTTGTAATTCCTTTATTAAGGAAAATAGTTATTCCTCCTTAAGAGGATTATGACACTTGTTATGCACACACTTATGAATGTGGCAATCATTCACTTGGGAGTTACAAATAACTCCTCTTCTCATCTCTTTATAAGATATGCTTCTCTCTCATTCACAACACACAATCACGATGTAGTTCATGTAATGAGAATTATGGCTCCCTGTTATCTCCTTCTTTCTCTTTCTTCATTCTTAGGCATTTGCCTCATTCATATAATTCACAAAGGGTTTTCTTTGCTTTCCCCTTTCAAAATCCTTGTCTCCTCTTTTGTGTTGATCTTGGGAAGCTCTTATAAATGATGGTAATTATGTTCATCACAAAATCTCTTGGATTAATTTACAATTCTTTAATTTTAGTTCATTTCGATTTTATTATTTCTAACAGTGTTGAGGGTGATAAAAAGAATAGAATAGTATAGAGATTCCTAAATATTAAGAGAGAGTGATCAAGAGGGAGTCATAAGGATGAGTTGATTGTATGTTGATCATAATAGAATTTTTGAAGCCTATATAGAAGATGAAAGTTGTTGATAGAGGGAGAGATTTCAATACAAGAAATTACTTTCTTTTTGGTATTGTTGTTGGTATAGTTTTCCATCAATGCCAAAGAGGGAAATTGTTGAAAACAGATGGACATGAGCATGAGAGTGTATTTCAATCATTGTTTTGTCACTGATGTTAAACTTGCTACTTGTTGGATAGACAATTGCCTAGTTGATTTGAGTACTATCATATGTTTGATTGATGACGAGGTTTTGGTCAAATGAGATAACAAAAGCACCTAAAGGAAAGGTTGAGTTATGGCATGAAAAAAGAGTACAAAGATTAGTTAAGAAAATGATGTTATAGTTTATTGAATATCTACTTAAGGATGCAAAGGTTAAATACACTGACTAAGTCTAGAAGAACAAGTAAGAAGAACTGAGTCTAGGGTGAACCCACAATACTAGGTACCACTTTTGTGGGAGGAAGAAACTTCAAAAAAATGACAAATTTTCGCATCTCCATTTCTCGTACGTTTGCGCGAACACCCTAGACATGTTCGCGCGAACATGTTTTCGCTGAGTGTTCATGCGAACATATCGTGCCATGTTTGTGCGAACAAGTACGCAGCACATGTTCACGCGAACATATATTGACAAAATTTTCGGCGGCTTAAAACGTCTTCTTCACTTTTCCAAATTCATTTTTACGGCGAGCACTGTTCATTGAGCGTTCGGGCGAACGTGTGACTTGAGCAACTTCCATCAACATCATCTTCTCATTTTCGTTCTCATTTTCATTATCGGGTATGTCAAAATAATATTAATTTAATGTTTTCAACATTTTTTAAGTATTTTTTTTATATTATCAAAATAGATTTTAATGTTTTCAATGCATTTTTTTTGTGTTTTTAAAACATATTTGAATGTTATATAGTTTTTAATAGTTTTGAAAATATATTTGAATGTTATTTACGTTTTTAATAGTTTATAAAACATATCTAAATGTTAATTTAATATTTTTATTATTTATTTATATTAATTTAGAAAACAGAAAAATATTATGTAGAAAACATTAGAAAACATTAGAAAAAATAGTAAAAAATATGTAATATAAAATTTAGGAAAAACATTAGAAAACAAATTTTTAAAAAAATTATGAAAACATTAGAGAATTTATAATTTAATATAAAATTTACAAAAAATTTATAAAAAAATATTACAAAAACATTAGAAAATTTATAATTTAATATAAAATTTAGAAAACAAATAGTTAAAAATTAGAAAAAAAATTTAAAATATTTTTTAAAAATTGAAAATTTAGAAAAAACATTAAAAAAATTAGAAAATTTAGAAAAGATATTGCAAAAAAATTACAAAATTTAGAAAACAAATTTAGAAAAAAAATTACAAAAATATTAGAGAATTTATAATTTAATATAAAATTTTTTAAAAATATTAAAAAATAAATTTTAAAAAAATTAGAAAAAATATTAGAAAATTTATAATTTAATATAAAATTTAGAAAACAATTTTTTTAAAAAAATTGCAAAAACATTAGAAAATTTAGAATTTAATATAAAATTTAGAAAATAAACTTAGAAAAAACATTACAAAAACATTAGAAAATTTATAATTTAATATAAATTTTTAAAAACAAATTTAGAAAAAAAAAAAGAAAAACGTTAGAAAATTTATAATAATATAAATTTTAGAAAACAAATTTTAAAAAATATTAGAAAAATATTAGAAAATTTATAGTTTTCAAATATTTTGAAAATAAATTTAGAAAAACATTAGAAAAAATATTTTTAAAAAAATTAGAAAAACATTACAAATTTTTTGAAGTCAAATTTTAAAAAATATTAAAATATATATATGTGTTAATGTTAAATGTAAATATGTCAAATTCACTTTAATGTCTTAATCTTAGAAGTTTAATTAAATGACATATCTTAAGGGTCTAGATCCTGAATTGTACATGTAAAAATATAGATTAAAATGTATAATTTTTTTATTTTGAAAATCGACGTACATGTATATTTGTTCATGGTTAAAAGTAAATGTATGTACATATTTTTAATAAATTCACATTTTTATATGTATAATTTGTGTATATGTTAACTATTGATCTTAATTTATCTTATAACTAAGTGTAATTAACTATATTTAATAACACATGTCTTAAGGGGAGATCCTAAATTATACATAAGAATGTAGATTAAAATGTATATTTTATTTCATAAATGTACATGTAAATATGTTCATGTGGTAGATATAGATGTACATACATATGTTTTCAATATTCATGTTTAAATGTACATATGTTATTATTTTTAATGTCTTAATAATTAGAAGTATATAATTAACTATATAATTCAATGACATGTCTTAAGGGGAGATCCTAAATTATACATATATAAGAATGTAGATTAATTTGCATTTCTACCTGTATGAATATAACATACATGTACATCCAAACCCTAACCCTAACCTAACCAAACCCTAACCCTAACCATTATCCAAACCCTAACCTTGACCTTAAAATTTAATTTCTAAACCCAATATTATAAATGATAATAAATACCCTAAATCATAATCTTGAACCAAACCATAAACTTCATATGCTAAGTTCCCTTATCCTAAATTCTTAACCATGGACTTTAATATTAAACCTTTAATTTAATGCTAGAAATTATGTAAGTTCATGTAAACCTTGACAGTGTCATAAGGTCTTAAATCTTACCCTAAAATTGAGCCTAATTACACTAAAACCCTATTTGAAAACCTAATTGAAGCCTAACTTACATAAAATTAAAACAAGTTGACCCTAATCCTAAATTGTTAAAAATTACATTTGAGATACATGCACATACATGAAGTATGACCCTTGTTTTAAATGATATATATGTAACCCAACTTGAAACCTAAACCTCGAAACATTATTTTTTTTTTTATAAAAAAAGGGGTAAAAATTTATTCAAATAAAACCAAATAACAGAAGGCCTCAGACCCAACCAACCAAAACACCAACCCAAAACCAATTACATTCTGTCCTTTTCCACTAATTGCTCGAAAGTCCCAGCAAGATCAGCAGGAAGATCATCCCTAACAGAAATATCCCAACCAGCAGCTTTCTCTAATGCCCATTTTGCCAAGACATCAGCCACTCCATTCCATTCCCTAGGAATATGACAGAAAGAGATCCCATCCACAAAGCTACTCAAGTGGAGAATCTCTCTAACAATAGAGGCAATTTGCCAACTAGATTCATCCACTCTCTGGTTATTTATCATATCACAACAATCTGAGAGTCAGACTCACACACCATTCTCCTCCAACCAAGAGAACAAGCCCTCTCCATAGCCACCTTAATGGCCAAAGCCTCCATCACGTTATTGGATTGAACTCCTTTCTGAATAGAGAATATGAAAATAACATTGTCATCTACATCTCTCCCAATCCCCCCCACTCCAGCCAGTCCAGGATTCTCACGGGAGTAGCCATCAGTGTCAATCTTTAGGACTGCATCAGGAGGAAGACTCCATCTCCCCACTCTACAAACCTTCCTCTTTCGTGGCTGAGATCACTTACTGCTACTAGTTCCAAATCCTTTATCCACTAATCCTAAATTCCTGATAATACGAGAATCACCAGGATCTACTGGCTCTGACATATCACATTTAGCAGAGATAGTCTCTTGAAGCCTGGTTAGGATCAACTGCCATAGTTTAGTGGCTCCCAAGTTGGAATTATAGAAGATCTGATGGTTACGCTCCAACCAAAGATTCCACAGAATGAAAGAAGGTCCAATAGCTCAGGCCACCTGAAGGAATTAAGTTTTCGTAGGGGGTCTGCCAAGGCTGTCCCAAAATTTAATAAGAGATTCGGCATGAATACGGCTATGACACCATGCCTCCCACCACTTATGCCAAATCTTTCTAGAGAGAGGACATAAGAAGAAAACATGAGAAACATCTTCCCCATCCAACATACATAGGGGACAGAAAGAGGGTCCCTGAAACCCTCTTCGTTGGAGATTATCCCAAGTAAGACACTTATTTTGCGCAACCAACCATAGAAAAAAATTACATTTCGGCCAAGAAAATTTATTCCAGACCTTCCTCCACCAGGGAACCACCTGAACTACATTACATTGGCTATCCAGCCAAGCATATCCCTGGGCCACACTGAACTTACCTTTTGGGCAAGGACCCCAAGCCAGGATGTCTTTGTCTTTAGAAGAGCTGTATAGCCTAATAAAGAGAAGATGCGCCAGTTCAGCCCGAATCTCTAAGGAGCCCCCTGTGGGCCAAATTTATGGATCCTTCCAACTAGCCACCTCCATCAATCCACACCTCCGAACAGTCTTGAAGTGAGCTATCGTGGTCCAACCTGCAGAAGAAAAAACTTGAAACAGAGGCAAAAGGTGGGGAAAACTGGAGAGAATAGGAAGGTGGCCATCCCAAGAGTTCTGCCAGAATAACACACTTGACCCCTCATTACAGATCCAGAAAAGGCCATCCTTGATAAGAGGAGCACCCCTTTTAAGGGTGTCCCAAATAAAGCACCCCTTACCATTAAGCTCAAGTCTAGGAATATCCTGGACCTCCACTCCTAAGAAATACTTATGGGTCAGAATCTTGGCCAATCCCGATCTTGATACGTGCACCATCTCTAGTATAACTTTGTAGCAAGAGCTTTGACACCGAGAGCCATACATTTAAGGCCTAGAACCCCAGCAAACTTAGGCAAACAAACCATGTCCCAATTGACTAAGCTCCATTTAGAGGATTGGAGATTTCCTAACCAAAGGAATTGTCATGACAAAGCATCAAAATCTTTCAAAACTCCCACAGGAGGTGTTTGCACTAAACACCTGTAAATAGGAAGAGCCTGAATCACAGTCTTGAGTAGGGTAACCCTCCCAGCATATGAGAGTCACCTATGAGTCCAGTGACTCACTCTACTAATAATATCAATCAAGAATTTCAAACCTCGAAACATTATCATTTAAGAGTAATATAAATAATTTATTAGGTACCCTTTAATTGAATTCTCTAATAATACCCTCCAAAATATAATAAAATCTTAGAATAACAAATTAACTCTAACCATAACCAAACTCTCAACTTTAAAGTTATCTTATACTTATATGCAAATTAATCTAGGTCTGGATGTGTTACAGATTATCTAGATCCATGATGTGTGATGTATGTTTAATTACATGTGTATAATGGGTATGTGCAGGATCATGGTGTGCCAAAAAGTGGCAATGTGAAAAAAATAGAGTTTGAACACATCTAAAAGCGCTTCAAAATCTGCTTTGACTTTTTTTCACCTATCCAAGTACCAAACCTGGAAAGTAAGGCCCAAGCCTTATCGGATATCCGATTTGAGATCGGATATCGGATCTCATATCGGATATCGGATATGAGATCCGATATCCGATATCGGCGGCATAAAAATTGGAGGGAAAAGGCACAAAAATTAGAGGGAAAAACAAATTTGTAAGTGATATAACTAATTTGAGTTATGAAATATGTAAAGATATAATATATAACCTATAAATATATAATATAATAACATAACTATTATATATAAAATAATATATAATCTATATATTATATAATAATATAATATTATACTATATATATATATATATATATATATATATAACATAATGTAAAGATATAATATATAATCTATTAATATATAATAATATATTATGTTATTATGTTATTATTATTATTATTATCTATAAATATAATATATATTATTATTATTATTATTATCATATGTAAATTATAATATATAATATATTATGTTATTATTATTATAATCTATAAATTATATATATATGATTGTTATACTATATTATTATTATTTTTACAATATTATTTCTAGTGGAGTCATTTATATAGGTCAAAAGGGCTCACAAGATGACCTATGACCCCTTTCGACACATTTCATGACGACATATGCCCCTAAGGGATCTTAGGACCCCTAGGGACATATTAGAATAGTTTATATGGGTCGAAGCAGGTCACAGGATGACCTATGAACCTGTTCGACATATTACAAGATGATATTTGTCCCTAGGGGTCCTAGGACACTTAGGGACATATTAGAATCATTCATATTGGTCGAAGGGGGTCATAAGGTGACCAATGGCCACCTTCAACACATTCCACGATGACATATGTCCTTAGGGGTCCTAAGATCCTTAGGGACATATTAGAATCATTCATATGGGTCGAAAGGGATCATAGGGTGACATATGACCCCCTTCGACACATTCCACGATGACATATGTCCCTAAGGGTCCTAAGACCCCTAGGGACATATTAGAATCTTTCATATGGTTTGAAGGGGGTCATATGGTGAACTATGACCCCCTTCGACATATTACATGATGACATATGTCCCAAGGGGTCCTAGGACACCTAGGGACATATTAGAATGCTTCATATGGGTCAAAGGGCATCATAGGTTGACCTATGACCTCCTTTGACCCATTAAATGATGGCATATGTCTCTAGGGGTCCTAGGACCCCTAGGGACATATTAGAATCATTCTTATCGGTCAAAAGGGCTCATAGGGTGACCTATGACCCCCTTCAACCTATTAGATGATGACATATGTCCCTAGGAGTCCTAAGACCCCTAAGGACATATTAGAATTGTTCTTATGGGTCAAAGGGGGTCATAGGTTGACTTATGACCCTCTTCGACACATTACATGATGACATATGTCCATAGGGGTCCTAGGACACCTAAAGACATTAGAATGCTTCATATGGGTCAAACGATGTCATAGGTTGACCTATGACCCCCTTGACCCATTAAATGATGACATATATAGCTAGGGGTCCTAGGACCCCTAGGGACATATTACAATCGTTCTTATGGGTCAAAGGGGGTCATAAGTTGACCTATAACCCCCTCTGACCCATTATATGACGACATATGTCCTTAGGGGTCCTAGGAACCCTAGGGACATTTTAGAATGTTTCATATGGGTCAAAAGGGGTCATAGGTTGACTTATGACCCTCTTCAAACCATTAAATGACAACATATATCCCTAGGTGTCTTAGGAGCCCTAGGGAAATATTAGAATCTTCGACCCATTACATGACGATATATGTCCCTGGGGGTCCTAAGATCTCTAGGGACATATTATAATCATTCATATGGGTTAAACGGGGTCATAGATTGACCTATGACCCCATTTGACCCATTACATGATGACATATGTCTCCAAGGGTCCTAGGATCCCTCAGAACATATTAGAATCATTCATATGGGTCAAAGGGGGTCATAGGTTTACTAATGACCCCCTTTGACCCATTAAATGACGACATATGTCCCTACCAATTCTAGGACCCCTAGGGACATATTAGAATTGTTCTTATGGATCAACAGGGGTCATAGGTTGACCTATGACCCCCTTCAACCCATTAAATGATGACATTTGTCCCTAGGGGTGCTAGGACCCCTAAGGACATATTAGAATTGTTCTTATGGGTCAAAGAGGGTCATAGGTTGACCTATAACCCCCTTCGATCTATTACATGACGAAATATGTCCCTAGGGGTCCTAAGACTCCTAAGGACATATTAGAATCCTTATAATCGATCAAAGAGGGTCATAGGTCACCCTATGACCCCATTTGACCCATATTACCCATTCGAATATGTCCCTTGGGGTCCGAGGACCCCTAGGGACATATGTCGTCGTTTAATGGGTCAAAGAGGGTCATAGGTCACCCTATGACCCCCTTTGACCCATAATACCCATTCGAATATGTCCCTAGGGGTCCTAGGACCCCTAGAGACATATGTCATCGTTTAATAGGTCAAAGGAGGATATAGGTCACCCTATGACCCCCTTTGACCCATATTACCCATTCGAATATGTCCCTAGGGGTCCTAAGACCCCTAGCGACATATCTCGTCGTTTAATGGGTCAGAGAGGGTCATAGGTCACCCTATGATCCCCTTTGACCCATATTACCCATTCAAATATATCCCTAGGGGTCCTATGACCCCTAGAGACATATATCATCGTTTAATGGGTCAAAGAGGGTCATAGGGTGACCTATGACCCCCTTTGACCCATATGTACGATTCGAATATGTCCCTAGGGGTCCTAGGACCCCTAGAGACATATGTCGTCATTTAAAGGGTCAAAGAGGGTCATAGGTTACCCTATGACCCCATTTGACATATATTACCCATTCGAATATGTCCCTAGGGACATATGTCGTCGTTTAATGCATCAAAGGGGGTCATAGGTCACCCTATGACCCCCTTTGACTCATATGAATGATTCAAATATGTCCCTAGGGGTCCTAAGACCCCTAAGGACATATGTTGTCGTTTAATGGGTCAAAGGGGGTCATAGGTCACCTTATGACCCCCTTTGACCCATATGAACGATTGAAAAATGTCCTTAGGGTCCTAGGACCCCTAGGGACATATGTCGTCAATTAATGGGTCAAAGAGGGTCATAGGTCACCCTATGACCCCATTTGACCCATATTACCCATTCGAATATGTCCCTTGGGGTCCGAGGACCCCTAGGGGCATATGTCATCGTTTAATGGGTCAAAGAGGGTCATAGGTCACCCTATGACCCCCTTTGACCCATATTATCCATTCAAATATGTCCCTAGGGGTCTTAGGACCCCTAGAGACATATATCATCGTTTCATGCATCAAGAGGGTCATAGGTCACCCTATGACCCCCTTTGACCCATATGAACGATTCGAATATGTCCTTAGGGGTCCTAGAACTCCTAGAGACATATGTCATCGTTTAATGGATCAAAGAGGGTCATAGGTTACCCTATGACCCCATTTGACCCATATTACCCATTCGAATATGTCCTTAGGGGTCCTAGGACCCTTAGGGACATATGACATTGTTTAATGGGTCAAAGAGGGTCATAGGTCACCTTATGACCCCCTTTGACCCATATTACCCATTCGAATATGTCCCTAGGGGTCCGCGGACCCCTAGAGACATATATCATCGTTTAATGGGTCAAGAGGGTCATAGGTCACCCTATGACCCCCTTTGACCCATATGAACGATTCGAATATGTCCCTAGGGGTCCTAGGACCCCTAGAGACATATGTCATTGTTTAATGGATCAAAGAGGGTCATAGGTTATTTGACCCATATTACCCATTCGAATATGTCCCTAGGGGTCCTAGGACCCCTAGGGACATATGTCGTCGTTTAATGGGTCAAAGGGGGTCATAGGTCACCCTATGACCCCCTTTGACTCATATGAAGGATTCAAATATGTCCCTAGGGGTCCTAGGACCCCTAGGGACATATGTCATCGTTTAATGGGTCAAAGGGGGTCATAGGTCACCCTATGACCCCCTTTGACTCATATGAACCATTCGAATATGTCCCTAGGGTCCTAGGACCCCTAGGGACATATGTCTTCGTTTAATAGGTCAAAGAGGGTCATAGGTCACCCTATGACCCCCTTTGACCCATATTACCCATTCGAATATGTCCCTAGGGGTCCTAGGACCTCTAAGGACATATGTCGTCGTTTAATGGGTCAAAGAGGGTCATAGGTCAACCTATGACCCCCTTTGACCCATATTACCTATTCGAATATGTCCCTAGGGGTCCTAGGACCCCTAAAGACATATATTATCGTTTAATGGGTCAAGAGGGTCATAAGTCACCCTATGACCCCCTTTGACCCATATGAATGATTCGAATATGTCCCTAGGGGTCCTAGGACCCCTAGAGACATATGTCGT
This sequence comes from Cupressus sempervirens, assembly GCA_028749045.1. Classification (NCBI taxonomy): domain Eukaryota; kingdom Viridiplantae; phylum Streptophyta; class Pinopsida; order Cupressales; family Cupressaceae; genus Cupressus; species Cupressus sempervirens. Next base: position 867,558,042 of record CM053792.1, on the reverse strand, counting down.
CATTTAATGGGTCAAAGAGGGTCATAGGTTACCCTATGACCCCATTTGACCCATATTACCAATTCGAATATGGCCCTAGGGGTCCTAGGACCCGTAGGGACATATGTCGTCGTTTAATGGGTCAAAGGGGGTCATAGGTCACCCTACGACCCCCTTTGACTCATATAAACGATTCAAATATGTCCCTAGGGGTCCTAGGACCCCTAGGGACATATGTCGTCGTTTAATGAGTCAAAGGGGGTCATAGGTCACCCTATGACCCCCTTTGACCCATATGAACAATTCGAATATGTCCCTAGGGTCCTAGGACCCCTAGGGACATATGTCGTCATTTAATGGGTCAAAGAGGGTCATAGGTCACCCTATGACCCCCTTTGACCCATATTACCCATTTGAATATGTCCCTTGGGGTCTGAGGACCCTTAGGGACATATGTCATCGTTTAATGGGTCAAAGAGGGTCATAGGGTGACTATGACCCCCTTTGACCCATATTACTCATTCGAATATGTCCCTAGGGGTCCTAGGACCCTTAGAGACATATATCGTCGTTTAATGGGTCACCTATGACCCCCTTTGACCCATATGAATGATTCGAATATGTCCCTAGGGGTCCTAGGACCTCTAGAGACATATGTCATTGTTTAATGGGTCAAAGAGGGTCATAGGTTACCCTATGACCCCATTTGACCAATATTACCCATTAAAATATGTCCCTAGGGGTCCTAGGACCCCTAGGGACACATGTCATCGTTTAACGGGTCAAAGGGGGTCATAGGTGACCTATGACCCCCTTTGACCCATATGAACAATTCGAATATGTCCCTAGGGTCCTAGGACCCCTAGGGATATATGTCGTCGTTTAATGGGTCAAAGAGGGTCATAGGTCACCCTATGACCCCCTTTGACCCATATTACCCATTAGAATATGTCTCTTGGGGTCCAAGGACCCCTAGGGACATATGTCATCGTTTAATGGGTCAAAGAGGGTCATAGGTGACCTATGACCCTCTTTGACCCATATTACCCATTCGAATATGTCCCTAGGGGTCCTAGGATCCCTAGAGACATATATCATCATTTAATGGGTCAAGAGGGTCATAGGTCACCCTATGACCCCCTTTGACCCATATGTACGATTCGAATATGTCCCTAGGGGTCCTAGGACCCCTAGGGACATATGTCGTCGTTTAATGGGTCAAAGAGGGTCATAGGTCACCCCTTTGACCCATATGAATGATTCGAATATGTCCCTAGGGGTCCAAGGACCCCTAGGGACATATGTCGTCGTTTAATGGGTCAAAGAGGGTCATAGGTCACCCAATGACCCCCTTTGACCCATATGAACGATTCGAATATGTCCCTAGGGGTCCGAGGACCCCTAGGGACATATGTCGTCATTTAATGGGTCAAAGAGGGTCATAGGGTCTGAGGACCCCTAGGGACATATGTTGTCGTTTAATGGGTCAAAGAGGGTCATAGGTTACCCTATGACCCCATTTGACCCATATTACCCATTCAAATATGTCCCTAGGGGTCCTAGGACCCCTAGGGACATATGTCATCGTTTAATGGGTCAAAGGGGGTCATAGGTCACCCTATGACCCCCTTTGACCCATATGAACAATTCAAATATGTCCTTAGGGGTCCAAGGACCCCTAGAGAAATATGTCGTCGTTTAATGAGTCAAAGAGGGTCATAGGTCACCCTATGACCCCCTTTGACCCATATTACCCATTCGAATATGTCCCTAGGGGTCCTAGGACCCCTAGAGACATATATCGTCGTTTAATGGGTCAAAGAGGGTCATAGGTCACCCTATGACCCCCTTTGACCCATATGAACGATTGAAATATGTCCCTAGGGGTCCTAGGACCCCTAGGGACATATGTCGTCATTTAATGGGTCAAAGAGGGTCATAGGTCACCCTATGACCCCCTTTGACCCATATTACCCATTTGAATATGTCCCTAGAGGTCCTAGGACCCCTAGGGACATATGTCATCGTTTAATGGGTCAAAGGGGGTCATAGGTCACCCTATGACCCCCTTTGACCCATATGAATGATTCGACTATGTCCCTGGGGGTCCTAGGACCCCTAGGGACATATGTTGTCATTTAATGGGTCAAAGGGGGTGATAGGTCACCCTATGACCCCATTTGACTCATATGAACGATTCGACTATGTTCTTGGGGGTCCTAGGACCCCTAGGGACATATGTCATCATTTAATGGGTCAAAGGGGGTCATAGGTCACCCTATGACCCCATTTGACTCATATGAATGATTCGACTATGTCCCTAGGGGTCCTAGGACCCCTAGGGACATATGTCATCATTTAATGGGTCAAAGAGGGTCATAGGTCACCCTATGACCCCCTTTAACCCATAGTACCCATTCGAATATGTCCCTAGGGGTCCTAGGACCCCTAGAGACATATGTCATCGTTTAATGGGTCAAAGGGGGTCATAGGTCACCCTATGACCCCCTTTGACCGATATGAATGATTTGGCTATGTCCCTGGGGGTCCTAGGGACAAATTTCGTCATTTAATGGGTCAAATTGACCCCCTTTGACCCATTAAAGGACGACATATGTCCCTAGGGATCCTAGGACCCCTAGAGACATATATCGTCGTTTAATGGGTCAAAGAGGGTTATAGGTCACCCTATGACCCCCTTTGACTCTTATATATTAATAATATACATATCAATATAATAATATATATATATATATATATACATATACATATTACATTATTATATTTAATGAAAATATTACGTTATTATATAAATATATTAATAACGTACATATTAATATAATAATATTTATAATATATATTATATTTAATAAAAATATTACGTTGTTATATAAATATTATATTATTATACATATTAATATAATAATATATAATACATATTACATTTAATGAAAATATTACGTTATTGTATATATTAATAACATACATATTAATATAATAATATATAATACGTATTATATATATATATAAATTACGTTATTATATTTAGTAAAAATAATAATAATATATATTATATTTATAGATTGTAATAAGATTAACATAAGATATTATTATGTTATTTTGGACAGATTCAACAGGAAGATGGCTGGTTGGAAAGGGGTCTCTCTTAGTCAAGCGGGGAAATGCCTCTTAGTCAAATCTTCTCTTCAAAATCTGCCAATCTACGCCTTGAGCCTCTTTGGAATTCCGGGGAAAATAGCTGAAAGAATGGAGAAAATCCAGAGAGACTTCCTTTGGAATGGTAATGAAGGGAAGAAAAGATACCCTCTTGTTGCTTGGGAGAAGGTTTGCCTCCCTAAGAGGTACGGAGGTCTGGGCATTAGAAAGATCACCCACCTCAATAAGGCTCTCCTAGCTAAACAAATATGGCGGATCTTCAGTAGCACCGGTGAATGGAGGGACACCCTGGTAAACAAGTACCTTAGAAGACCCACTCTTCTTTTCACCCTTTTTAATGAAGATATCCCAAAAGGATCGAACATTTGGAATGGGATCATGAAAGCCAGGGACCTGGCTAAGGCCAAGATATCATGGAAATTGGGAAATGGGAAGGACATCCAGTTCTGGTCGGATAGATGGCTTTCCCAAGATCCACTTATCAATAACCCTATTTTTGAGAGATGGATGCAAGCTTGTACTGATCAAATTGGGTCCAAAGTTTGTGATTATTGGAATGGCCAGGAATGGAGTGACCTATCCCTCATCTCTGAGGACTTGACTCCTATAATGCTTATGCTCAATTCCATGATTCCTATCAATTTGGGGGATGAGCTGGTCTGGAGGGATAATCCCAATGGAAGATACTCTGTTGCCTCAGGCTATAATTCCCTTTGGAGCTTAAAAGAGAAGGCCCCTTGGGCGGAGGCTTGGATTCTGGGTCTCACTCCAAAGATCAACATTTTTTACTAGCTGGCTCTTTAGAACAAAATCCTTACTCATGACAATCTCATGAAGCGAGGACATGTTATGCCCAGTAGATGTCCCTTGTGTAAGAATCAGGCTGAGACCGGAAATCACATTTTCATCTTATGTGACTATGCCAGGGAGGTGTGGAATGTCATTACACATGATAATGAAACCCTTTGGTGCAAACCGGATAATCTCATGGATTTTTTCCATCAGTGGAAAGGTCTTTGTAAGATTGTTGGTCGGCAAGATCACTCGGACTGGATTTTACCCCATTTTTGCTGGGGAATTTGGAAGGAAAGGAATAATAGAATATTTAGAGACAGAGAGGAGCCGGCTATAATCCTTGGCAGGAAGGTCTCGAAGAATATAAAGGAAAATCTCCAAGTGCTGAAGGAGGAAGAAGAAGAAGAAGGGGATAGAAAGATAGCTAAAGAAAAAGACAGGAACCTCAAAAGGCAGGATGCTAGCTGGCTTCTCCCCCCAGATGGTTGGTCAAAAGCCAACTTTGATGGGGCTTCTAAGGGTAACCCAGGCCCTTCAGGTTGCGGTGGAATCATAAGAAATAGCTATGGGGAGGGAATAGCTGCCTTTGCTTCCCCGCTGGGAATCCAGACTATTCATCTGGCTAAAGCAAGAGTTGCGAGCAAGGTGGTCAAGTTGGCTTTTGAAGCCGGGATTACTAAACTCTGGCTTGAGGGGGACTCCAAAAACATTATCAATACCATTAATGGTATTTCCCCTCCCTCGTGGACGATTGCGAACATAATTGCTGAGACTTGCGCCACTCTCACAAAGTTCGATAAGGTCCACGTCACTCATGTTTACAGAGAGGCAAACCCAGTCGCTGATTGGTTTGCTAATAAAGGGGTTAACGCCACCAATAATCTGACCTGGCATGCCGGAAAAGATTTTTCGGCGAAGGCAAATTTGCTTATCGACCAAGATAAAATCTTGGGAAGGACGGCTCAAATCCAATGCAATTATGGATAAAATGGAAAAAATCAAGAGCAAGACAGGTGCAGAAAGCCAAGGCGACCGAAACAGCTGGGAGACTCTGATGGAGAGGAGAGTAAAAAATATTGAGAACTACAATCACAACCTGGCAAGTCAAATGATCTCCCTCCTCGCTTCGATCAATGACAACATCCTCTCTCTCTTGGAAAATCTCAAAGATAGGAACCAGATGGAGGAAGATGATAAACAGAACAGAGACAAAGATAGGCTGGATGTGGATAAAGCCAAGGACAACACTATGGAGCAGGATTTGAAGAACGCCCAGGATCATAAGGCAGAAGAGCAACAAGAGTGCGCCGAAGCTGCCCAGACCATGCTCGAGATGGAGAAGTAGTCTGCTAGGTTGGGTCTCTGTTTTTCTGGTTGGTTCTCTGGCCTTTTTAGTGGGCAGTTGTTTCGGGTTGGGCCTTTGGGCTTATTTTCAGCCGTAAGGCTTATGTTTTGGTTGGGCGTTTTTTCGCTTATTTTCAGCCTTTCTTGTTGTTAAACTTATGGGTTTTAGGACCCCTTAAAACCTGTTTACCTTATCAAAAACATAAGATATTATTATATATTACTAGATTATATCTTGTATGTTTACATTACGTTATTATATATATATATAATATATTAAAATATGCCTTTACATATTAATATAAGTGAAATAATTTAAAAATAAAAAACTAGAACGTTTAAATCGAATTTCCCTCCAAAATTTGAAGATTTTTAGAATTTGACTACCGAGCCATATCAGATATCCGATGTCAAATCGGATATCCGATTTGAAATCGGATATCCAATTTTGAATCGGATATCCGATCAGGCTTGGTATTTACCAAGCCTGCCCGGTCAACCCCAAAGACGTGTTTATAGAGAGTTTTAGTGATACTCAGACTTCGAGTAGCCGTCTGACAATGTTATTTTGATCGAAATTGAATGAAACAAAATGAGTTTTTTAATATCGCTCTCTAGATTCCATCAATATAATTTCTGTCAAATTCTGAGTTTGATAAGTATTTATTAGTTAATTATCAATGAAGATTATTGTAAAGTGCTGATTGACATACTGAATGAAAAATAGCTATAACTTTCAAATGGTATAACATTTTTTAAATCTAAAAGTTGCATCACATTCTATACTTCGCCTAGTATAAGAAAAAAACAAAAAAAGAAAAATTTGATCAAATTTTCTATTAGTTAGGGTGGTCAGACACGGGAATTTTTTTAATCCGAAAAAGTTTTGGTAGAAAATTCATATTTAATTATTTATTTGGAATAAAAATATCAAAAAATATGCGTCACATCCGGGCATGAGTCTAGTTTTCATATCTATAATTATATTAAAAAAATATTATGATTTGATTTTGATTAAGGTGGTCAGACATACACCTACTTTTTATTTTTGCCTTGAAATTTTCTTAGTACTGCATTAAAATTCAAACTTTTGACCAATCAATTATTTTTTTCTCCTGATAAGGCCTAGTAGTTTAGAAACTACATTCAATTTTCTACAAATTATTTTCTTACAAATTTTTGATATAAATTCCATAACCACTTCAAAATTATGTGTCAAGTTGACATAAACCTGATTTGCTGATTTTTCAGTGCCACTTAAGGCCATAGTTTGGTACACCATGATCTTGCACATACCCTAATTTTTAATGTTAAAAATAAAAAAGTATGTACAATAGACAATTTAGCTCTTCATACATTTTTACAGATATGGCTTCACACGATATGCTTGATGCGGCTTCTGATGCGACACCTGATGTAGTTCCTACTGTGGCTCCTACTACGACACAGGTTGATGCGGTTCCTGTTGCAGCACTTGATGTAGATCCCGATATGGCTCCTTGTGCAGCTCATGGTGGGGCTCGTGCTACAGCTTCTGGTGGGGCTCCTCGTGTACCTCGATGTAGGGCTCGTCGTGCAGCTCATGTTCCAGCTCTTGGTGCAGCTCATGTTCTAGGTCAGGCTGCACCTGCAACTCCTGCTGGAGGTCCTACTGCACCACCTCCATGCATCGATATTGATGCATTATTTGCATTTTCAGAGCATGAGGTTGCTAGACTGCAGTACTCTATATTGAGCTCTGATGATGGTGTTTATAGAGACATATGTACTACGATATGTAGGAGTTTACAAGATTTGACAGCTAGGTTTAGAGGTCACCATTCATTTACTCTTGCCATATTAGCTTCCATATCTAGGGAGCTTAGGGCTGAGGTTTCAGGAGATGCATCATTTGATGACGTCAAGAGGGTAGCCTCCAAAGACGTCATCCGGAGAGAGTTATTTCTAGCTTATAAGGGGACACAGGGTAGGGTGAGAGGCTACAGAGTCACACGATGCAGAGACCCTATTATTGCTAGCATGATCTATCCACAATTTTGAGCTGCATATGGTCGTTATCCTAATAACGACCAAATACCCCTTTATTTTGCACAACATTTGTACGTTGAGTTCCTTATAGGGCTCAATGTCAGCTAATTGGATATTCCTGATTATTACAGACAGGGGCGTGGTCGGGTGGCAAATCGTGACCAGTACCGCAGTGTAGATCATTTTCCACCTGCAGATCTTGGATAGTTGTTGGACCGAGGATGCCTCCTATGATTCCTACGCATGCGCCTATTGCAGATAGAGTTGTCATTTCTTCCCAAAGGGAAGCAATTGACACTATTGGGCACATTGCATCTGCGACAGCTAGTATCACATCAGATTCTATTGGTCATTATCTTCATAGTCAATGTCCTCGTCCACTTGGTCGACCATCTTCACAGGCATCTAGTAGCACTTCAAGTGCCTCCTCTGATGATGCATATAGAGCTACTGGGATACCACTACCAGGCGATATTCATGGTCTTTTAGGATAGCAGACACATATGGATATGTCACTGTATTTTTTGGAGGATATGTTGCACTTTATTAGCTATATTTATGATACACAAAGGATTCTAGTACACGCAGTGATGGATGTTGTTAGACAACATCAGAGCCCGGACATAGTTCCACAGACACAAGCCACCACACTAGTGACAGATGATACACTTGTGCGTAGCTCACAACATTCGGCACCAGACTCATGACACTCTACAGATGACTCAAGCATACGAGTTGGAGATGTCCATATCATAGCTGAGGGCCTTGATGATTTTGGTGAGCAGTTGCGAGGCCTATCTGAGATTGATACTAGTTCGACCCTGGGTCTTTCATCATACATGGACCTGTTATTCGGACCTGGTAGCACTAATTCTACACTAGATGTACTCAGCCAGATACACAGTTCACTTCACTCAGATTTACTAGTAGTTGGACATGGAGTTTCAAGTTCAGGTGCATCAGTAGATGATATGATGGAGTCTACTGATCATCCTCCACCTCCGGAGACCCAGGTACATATATAATTTATTTTTAATTTTAAATATATATGAAATTAAAAAATATGTTCATTTATTGAAAAATTTAGTTCAGATATATATGTAGATATTTAATTTAATCTTTAACTCGTAATAAATCATGTAGGCACAGGTTGCTGAGCACATGGTTACACATATTGTTGGTTCAGGGCATCATATACATGAGAGAGATGATTCTATTGAGGCACCTGGTAGTGCTCAGGTACTTGAGTAGTAAATAGTTTGTTTAAAGTTATTTAAATATTTTGAAAACTAGATATATATCTATATATATATATATATATATATATGCAAATTTTTATTTAATTTGAATGTATATGTACATGATGCACGTATGTATATATATGTTTTAAAGATAGAACTCTAACACATGTATGTATATATGTGTTAGAAAGGTTAATCTTTCCTTGGATATATATTTTAATTGGGATATTCCAAGGGTCCCTACATGTAGTTTGTCCACTTGTACACATGTGGAGGACATGTCATTGTTTGTCCTTTATTCCACATTTAAGCACAACTCTTGTTTATTTCTTTATTTAGTTTATCCTCCTTAAGAGGATTGTGACACTTTGCACACACCTATTATGAATGTGGCATTCATAGAAATGGGAGTTACAAATGCAACTCCTCTCTCATCTCTATATAAGAGATGCTCCTCCTTCTTTCTTCACAACTACAACTACACTCTAAGCACTTGATGTTATTGTATTGAGCTACTTTTGCTCCAACACTCTCTCTCTCTCTCTTCTCTAGGCATTTGCCTTCATTCATAATACTCACAAGGGGTTTTCTTTGCTTTCCCCTTATAAATCCTTGTCTCCATTGTTGAACCATCTTGGTGTATGCTCTTGGAGTTGCTTATCTTATGGTAACATTGTTTCACACTTAACTTACTTGGATTGTTTCTCGTTCCTTGCTCAACATTATCATTTCTTACATGGTATCAGAGCTTGGTTATCTAATCCTTGTTTTAAGTTTTGTGGTGAAGGTTGCCATTCATTGGAGCACACCTTATTTGGAGACGTTATTGAGAGAAGAAGTTTGTGTTGTGATTTTAGCTCTTTTTAACTAATCTTGTGCATGTAGGTTTCATATTTTTTTTTAACTAACCCTCTTTGGAAGGCTTGCCGCCAAAGGGTTTTTCTTGTAAAATTTCATATTTTTTAACTAACCCTCTTTGGAAGGCTTGCCGCCAAAGGGTTTTCTTAGTAAATTTCAATTTTTTTTTTGTTTTGGACGGCATGCCGCCAAAACAAAAAGTATTACATTATTAGAGTTTTATATAACTCTCTATTATTTCTTCTTCATTTTTAAAAAAAAAAATTAATAATTCCTATTTATTGGGTTTTTGTAATATTCTCTTCAAAATTTTGGTATATGCTTATTCTCACATCAATTATTATTTCTTATAATTTGTATATTGCATTACCATTGCATTTTTAAAAATAAAAAATAATAAAAATCTTCATTGTGTTGGGCGGCCACGCCACCCGCGCGCCACCCCCGCGCCTCCGCGCACAACCGCTGCCAACCGCGCGCCACTCCCGCGCGCAACCACCGCTTGCAGTTTGCAGAGCCCGCGCTGCCGCCTTTTGCAGAGCCGCCGCGCCACCGATCGCGCGCCCCTCCCGCGAGCAACCACTGCCTGCAATTTGCAGAGCCCCACGCCGCTGCCGCAGGAAACCCAATCGCGGTCGCGTGCCGCCTCCCTCTACCGCGAAAACCTCCACCTTGCCTTATTCAACCGCCACCCGCCCATTTAAACCCTCCTCACCGCTTCTTGGCGCGGCCCACGTCCTGGCCACGCGGCAACCGCCGCCTGCGCGGGCAGAGCCCGCATCATTATCTCCTTTTTTTAAAAATTCTCGCATCCCGCCTTTTCCACCCTTTTCAAATAAACAAAAACTTGTTTTAGTTATTAAAACAAAACTTTTCTAACATTTTTTATCAAATTTTTTTTCTTTATTTTTTTTAAAACAAATAAAATATTAATTCAAAAACCAACAAAAGATATCTTCTTAATTTTTTTTTAAAATTAAAAAAAAAACATAAAATAAAACTTTTTTAATAATTTTAATATTTTTTTTCTCATTTAACATTTTTTTTTCCATTCATCTAATTTTCCAATTAAGGATTTTTTTTCAGAAAAGAGAAGAATTTTTTTTTCTTTTCTTAATCATGTCAACATTAATTCCAGAAATCAAACTTAATTATTCTAATTATCATTCTTGGAAAACTCATATCTTATTTATTTTTCGTTTTAAACATCTCTTCGAAATAGCCACTGACCCTTCTCTTGAGCCCGGTTCAGCGGCTACTCAAAACGAGAAAGATACTTGGAAAGCTAAAAACGAAGAAGCTTTAGGATTAATTGGTATTTCCATTATTCCAGATTTATATGTTTTAATTGCTCACTGTTCTAAAGCTCATGATGCATGGTCCATCTTGAAAACCAAGTATGATAGTGGCGATGAATACCGCAAAATACAATTGCAAGATCAACTCGAAGATCTTAGGTATGTAGATTTTAAAAGTATGGATGAATTCCTCTTAAAATTTGATTCTCTTAAAAGTCAAATTATGGCTTTAGGTGTTCAATTAGAGGACATTCGTTTAATTCATCTTATTCTTAAAAAATGTCTTCCTAGACAGTTTCAACAGTTTATAACTAATATTCATGCATAGCTTGCTATTCCTACTTTAACTTCTCAGTTAACTTATGTTATTTTTCAAACTTTATTAAGACAGGAAGAAGCTAAGCTTATTCAGTTTGGTACCCTCAAATCAACTGAACATGCATTTGTGTCTAGAAATTCAACTAATAATTTTCGTTCTAATAATAATAATTACAAACAATATAATTCTAATTCAAATAACTCCAACAATAAATTTCATGCCAAATATAATAATAATACCAATCATCCTAACAATACTCGTAATACTAATAATCAAAGGAATCATTCCAGTTCCAAACTTCATTGTTCTTATTGTGGCAAAGATGGTCATCTTGTCAATAATTGTTTTAAAAAGAAAAATGATAAAAAACCTATGAATCATAATAACAATCATCAAAACTCAAACCATAAAAAAGGTAACTCGACTAGTTCTAATCCTTGTCATGCTTTTACTTGTAGCCTTAATCTTTGTAGACCTTTAGAATGGATTGTTGATAGTGGCGCATCACAACATGTCACTTCTCATAAAGAAATTTTTTATTCTTTACAACCTGATATAGCTAACATTCCTATTCAGTTAGCTAATAATCAGACTTGTAAAGTTGAAGGACTAGGTGATGTTACTATTCCTAATGGTAAATTGCATGATGTTTTATATGTCCCTGACTTGAAAACTAATCTGCTTTCTGTTTCACAGCTATGTCAAAACTATAAAGTTGAATTCTACAAAGATACATGTTATATCATAGATCCTCAAACTCTCAAAGTGATTGCTCATGCTAAAATGGATAATGACAATTTGTTTAAATTCCATGAATTTGCTAGTTCACGATATTCTTTACATACTTCTATTGATTTCAATATATGGCATGAAAGACTTGGTCATTTAAATTCCGATTATATTACTTTCATGCAAAAGCATAATATGGTTGATGGCTTGCCTCACATTATTCCTTCCAAGATTGCCTGTAAGAGCAACTCATAAGTTGCATCTTGTCCATAGTGATCTTTTGGGCCCCATGGAGAATACCTCCATCCAAGGTTCTCGGTATGCACTTACCTTTGTTGATGATTTTTCTAGACGAACTTGGATCTATTTTTTGCATAGCAAGGATCAAGTTCTTGATATATTTATTGAATTTCAGTTATATGTTGAAAGGCAATCTGGGTATAAACTTAAAATTCTTAGAACTGATAATGGGAAGGAATATGTGAATAATGCTTTTCATTCTTATTTGAAATCATGTAGAATTAAGCACGAGCTTACTATTCCTTATACACCACAACAAAATGGTGTAGCGGAAAGAAAGCATCGGACCATTGTTGAAATGACTAGAAGCATGTTGCATGCTAAGAATTTGCATTATAAATTTTGGGCTGAAGCCATGTTTTGTGCAACTTATATTCTTAATCGGACTCCTACCAAAGCTCTAAAGGCTATCACTCCAGAAGAGGTTTGGTCTGGTAGGAAACCGGATTTACATCATTTATGGATATTTGGTTCTATTGCTTATGTTCATATGCCTAAACAGAAAAGGCATAAATTAGATGCTAAGTCATCTCCTTATATGTTTGTTGGCTATGATGAAAACACTAAGGGTTATCGTGTTTATGATTCCACTACTAACAAAGTTCAAATTGCTAAAGATGTTTGTATTGCAGAAAATGGAGTTCATGATTGCTCTACTACACAGGATGAAGAATTCAGTGGCACTAAAATTGTGCTGGTGGAGGACCAACCTCCTTCTCTTAACCCTAATCTTTCTCTTAATCACGTACCACCGATTATTTCTGCTCCTACATCTCATGATACTCAAGTAGATACTAATGATACTTTTATTACTCATGATTCTTCCTCTAGTGATAATTCCATTACAACTAAACGTAAACCTAAATGGGCTCAAAACCTCATCAATGAAGCTGATGATTATATTTCTAAATCTGGTGGAATTAAACATAGAAGGATTAATTATTGTAATTATGCTTTGATGACTACTATTATGAATTCTAACGATCCTAAGTCTTTTGATCAAGCTAACTCTCAACCTCATTGGCAGAAAGCCATGCAAGAGGAATATGATTCTTTACTTGCTAATCAAACTTGGGACTTAGTTAAGTTACCTCCTGGCAAGAATCTAGTTTCATGTAAATGGTTATACAAAACCAAATTGAATACTAATAATGAAATTAGTAAATTTAAAGCTAGACTAGTTGCTAGAGGTTTTTCCCAAATTGAAGGCTTAGACTATAATGAAACTTTTGCACCTGTTGCTAAAATGCCTACTATCAAATTAGTTCTTGCTTTAGCATCTAAAATGAATTGGCCCATTCATCAAATGGATGTTAAAAGTGTCTTCTTAAATGGTGATTTACATGAAGAAATCTATATGGCTCAACCTCCTAGATTTGTTAAGAAAGGTAGTGAAAATCTGGTTTGCAAATTGAACAAATCTATTTATGGTCTTAAACAATCACCTAGAGAATGGTATTCTAAAATTAATTCTTTCTTTATTTCTCAAGGTTTTACTAGAAGTAAAAATGATCCTAATTTGTATATTAAACATACTAACGATGATATTATCATTGTTATTGTTTATGTAGATGATCTAATTCTCACTTCTAGTTCAGACATTTTGATTTCTGATATTAAATTCCAACTTAAACAGAAATTTCAAATGACAGATTTAAGTATCTTACATTATTTCTTAGGTATGCAAATTTTTCAAACTCCTAAAGGTATCTTTGTTTCTCAAAGAAAGTATGCTTATGATCTTTTAGAAAAATTTAAGATGAATGACTCTAACCATGTTTCAATTCCATGTGAATTAGGAACTAAATTAATGAATGATATGAATACTCCTTTTGTTGATGAAACTTTGTATAGACAGTTAGTAGGAAGTTTAAATTATTTAACTCTTACTAGACCTGATATTGCTTATAGTGTTGGTTTAGTTTCTCGCTTTATGTCTAAACCTCAACAAACTCATTTTAAAGTTGCTAAATGCATCTTAAGGTATATTAAAGGAACTATTAATATGGGCTTATTTTATGATCCAAACTCTGAATTTATTTTACATGGCTATACTGATTCCGATCTAGGTGGAGATCCCAATGATGGGAAATCCACTTGTGGTTATTTTTTCTTTGTTGGTTCAGGTCCAATTTCTTGGAAAAGCAAAAAAGAACACTCTATTTCCCTATGCTCAACTGAAGCTAAATACAAAGGTTGTACCAATGCAGCTAAGGAAGCTTTGTGGATTCGAAGACTTCTTTATGATTTGGGTCTACCTCAACAATTACCTACACCTATACATTGTGACAATCAAAGTGCTATTGCCTTGGCAAAGAATCCAGTTTATCATGCATGCACCAAACATATTTCACTTCAACATAACTTCATTCGAGAACAAGTTGAAGACAATCAAATTATTCTTCTTTATTGTAAAGGAGAAGATCAAGTGGCTGATATTTTAACCAAACCACTTTCTAAAGAGAGATTTCAGTTCCATTGTAAAAATTTGGGTTTACAACCCATTGAAGTAAACCCCCCAAGTAAAGATTAAGGGGGGGTGTTAGAAAGGTTAATCTTTCCTTGGATATATATTTTAATTGGGATATTCCAAAGGTCCCTACATGTAGTTTGTCCACTTGTACACATGTGGAGGACATGTCATTGTTTGTCCTTTATTCCACATGTAAGGACAACTCTTGTTTATTTCTTTATTTAGTTTATCCTCCTTAAGAGGATTGTGACACTTTGCACACACCTATTATGAATGTGGCATTCATAGAAATGGGAGTTACAAATGCAACTCCTCTCTCATCTCTATATAAGAGATGCTCCTCCTTCTTTCTTCACAACTACAACTACACTCTAAGCACTTGATGTTATTGTATTGAGCTACTTTTGCTCCAACACTCTCTCTCTCTCTTCTCTAGGCATTTGCCTTCATTCATAATACTCACAAGGGGTTTTCTTTGCTTTCCCCTTATAAATCCTTGTCTCCATTGTTGAAGCATCTTGGTGTATGCTCTTGGAGTTGCTTATCTTATGGTAACATTGTTTCACACTTAACTTACTTGGATTGTTTCTCGTTCCTTGCTCAACATTATCATTTCTTACAATATGTATATATATTTGCAGGGCTTGGTTGATGTGCCTCGGCAAGAGGATGTACAGGAGACTCGATTAGAGGGTCGTTCTATTCGTATGCGTCTTGAGGGCTCCTTCTAGTAGTAGATCAGATTTATATATTTTTTGATGCATATATATTGGAGGTCCATTTTACATGTACACATGTGTATTTTAGTTCCTTGATGACATCCATGTACTTTCACTTTTTATTTGATTATTGAGTATTTCAGTGTTAGATACCATCACATGTACGTATATATGACTTTTTATATTTTGCTACATACGTATATTTATTCGAGATTTACAGTTTGCATTTTAGATACATAGAGATATATTAGATCTGTAGATGTTTATTCTTGAGACGTGTATATGTGTACAAGTTGATAAATGAATTTAAATTATTAAATTCATCCATGGTACAATTAATTTAAATTATTAAATTATATAATTTTTTAATAAACTAAATTTGATAATTAAGAACTTATGATCATACAATTAAAAATATATTTAATTCAAGATGAAATTCAATAGTTTGAAAAAAAGTTGATATTTAAGAATTGTAACATAGATAATTTACATATGTATATGTATAATTTACCTATGGGGAACAACATTCCATCACTTTCTTCAGGGTCATATAACTTTTTCCTCTCTGCAGTACATCGCAATAAATAATAACTGACACATTCATGATTTCTAGGCTCAGCAATCACTGCAAAGACATCTCCTACATAACAAGTATACATGAATGCATGTGTACAATATATATAAGATAGTTGAAATTGATAATTAAATAAAAACTTGAGATTAATTTTTATGATACTCACCCACTTTTACCAATCTAGAGATATGATTATAATCATTAGAAATTAATGGAATATCATCAAAATTTTAATCTTCTTTATCAAATTTATCGGTAACATCAAGTGGTATTGAAATCCATGCACCTGTATATCCATGTGTCTGATTGATGCATTCTTCATAGTTTTCATCAATGCAACTGTCACAAAAACATGAGTATTCTCTTATCTTCAATGTCCAATTGCAATTATCTGTACTCATGATTGAATGTAAAGAACGTGTCTTTTCTATCCTCTTGCAACCATGCATGTTTTTCCTATTGACACCTGAAAGTTCGTTAAATTGAAAATATAGAAAAATTAAATTTAAACTTCAACGAATTCAAAAATAAAACTTAACAATAAAATTTTATAATTTAATCGTGCATAAAAGTTAAATAGGCGTACACATCCATACTTGTTATCTCCCAGAAGACTCTATATGGTGTTTTTCGACTCATTGTTGATGATGCCCCGACCTCATCTAATGAAAAATGAGTCTTACACCATTCAACAACATCATGTGCATCATTTACACGAACTCCCTGATAATTCATTTGATATTTTCGCAAAGAAGGTTTGATGCAAGCTCCAGCACCATCATGTTCACCTTTTCCATGACCACTCTCAAAGAAATTCCATATGTGTTTTATATTCTCATTGTGATGATATCTACACAATGCATAAAATGGTCTAGATGATTTAAACTACGCGGCACATCCATCAAACCAAACATAATGTTTATCAACATTTATGTTTCTTTCTTTCAAATAAGAAAAGAACGTATTGAAGCAATGTTCTACATAGTGAATGTCATGTTCTTTATCATCACTTATATAAAAATGATATTCCTTTATAATTACTCGTGCTTGAACTATACTCTGAACATCGTCCAAATCTAACTGCGCATGTCTATAAAAAACATGTACCATAATAGTGACCTGCTTATTAAAGTAATAATCTGATTGAATTTCTTTCTGATGAACAAATGAATAGTTTTCTGCAAAATCAACAACTGATACAATTGTTCCAAGTGGAAAATTATCTCTCAGAGTTTGAAACTGTTGTGCTTTCCACTTTGCAAAAAATGCATGACAAATATAAGGTTGAATCAATTTCTTAAATTTGTCCATAAATGTTAGAACAGGCAACTCCTCTTCAACATATTCCAACCTTTTTGTTTCTTTCCCCAACTTTGTTTCATTCTTGACATACTTGTAACTTTTGCAATTCAATATTTTTGTTACATCAATATTTTCAGTTTTCAAAGGAAATAGAGCCAATTCACCACATGTTTCACATAATCCTTTGATGCAATTTATTTGACCAGCTGGATCATCTATTTTGTCACACAAAATGGATGATATAAACTCACTTCTCCTACTAGGAGGAGCAACATGAAAACCATATGTGTCTTCTACAAACTTTTGAAATACCTGATAGTGGAGATCAAACTCAATATGATGACGACAAAAACATGTTTCAAACACTTTGTTTGACCTCATAAAGTATGGCTTCAATTTTTCAAACAATGTTTGCCCAACTTTTACATTAGGATGTTGACTACAAAACGACACATATAACTCATGCTGTGTTGTGTCCAACCAATGTTTTGTATGATGTTCATATTGACCAGGTGCAATCCTATGCCTGATAACATCTCTACTATTTGATGAAGGACAAGTATTATCAATCCAAAATGATATGATTAATTTTTTTAATAACTCTTCAATCCTATCAGAATGAGATGCTCTACACATGATTGCCCAATTACCCTCCATAGTACTGTCATCCACAATTAATCTTCTCTTAACATATTCTCTCATTGTTTTCCTACTAAAACCCATTTCAGACGAAATTGAAGATATTTGTCTATTTTGGGTCATATTCTTGCTTACAACAGACATCAACATCACTTTAGTTTGAGAGTGTTTTCCTATTTTTCTCAAACCTTGTTTAACATTTTCAATCAAATCAGTTTGCATGTTAGAAAATATTCTCTTTTTTGATGTTGTGTTTACACCTAACAATTTCAATGCCTCTTGCAACTTTTTTTGTGTAAGAAAAAGTGAAAGAAACTGAGCTTGTTCAAGTGTTTCAGTATTATCAAATTGAGTAATAATTTCTCTTATCTTCTTCTTCATTGACCTTCTCTTAGACAAAATTAATGGTTGAACACTAGCTGCAAGTTTTCTCAATTTATCTACATCCATTTTAAGTAAATGATCTAAATTCTTATGAGAAATACCATACTTTATAGATTGGACAATATTTAAGAGTTCATCCATACTAGTTCCTGCACCTGATCTCGACCCTTCTCTGATTTCTGTTACTGGAATTTCTACAGGGACCGATCTTGAGCCTTCTCCAACATCCATTATTTGAGATTCAACAAGGAAAGATTCTGACCCTTCTCCGACTTCTGTTATTTGAACCTTTGTAGGGACTGATCTTGAACCTTCTTCAACATTCATTGTTTGAGATTTCGTAGGGAGTGTTCTTGACCTCTCTCCCATAGGCACTACTTGTACTTGTGTTGAGCCTTCTTCAACATTTCCTTCACCTTGTTTAATTCGATGATAACATGCCACAGTTTTCTGAATATTTCTTTGTTCTGCTTCATCAGATCTTTTCCTTGCATATTGTTTTGCCTTCCTCTCTTGTTTCCCATTATAAAATCAAAAAAAATAAAAATTTATCCCTTGCCTCAAGATAAATTTCGTGCAGTAACCAGATAAAAAAATCACTGTACGAATTTGTCTGTCGTTGTCAGTACTTTTAAATTATTTGATAGAAATCAATAGAATGCAGTCGTCTGCAACAAGACATAAATATTTTTCATTATATGACTAAAATCTGTGAGTCGCATTCTTTACAAGTAGCAAAGCACCAAATCCTTCTTAAGCCATCATTGAATCACAAACAAATAACATGGTATGAATACTATAATGTTTGTCCTAAAAAATAAATTTTTTCTTTCGTATAAAATATATAATTGTTTTGTCTCTTTAATTTTTTCGTTCTTATTGTAGGACTAGAAAAACGGGTTAAATGCATAATATACTATGAGAAATGACAAAACTCAATCAACATACATTAACACCCACTAGTCTACCATGAAAGCCAAACTAATCAAAAAAAGTAAACACAAGGTTAGAAACCCCCTCTTTTATTTGTAGCTCCCATGTCCTTCTTTTTTCTACAAATGATGTAGCTCCAAAGTTTCTTAAAATGCAAATTTTGAGTGTTTTGAGTGATTTAGAGTGTTTCTTAAGGTCTTGGGATGCAATGCAAGGTGTGGAAGTGCAGATTAGGGTTTTGGAACCTAGAATGAAACACCTAATTACCAAGTGCACCCTAAAACTACCAAGTGCACCCTGAAACTACCAACTGTGCCCATGAAGTGTGCAGTTGGTAAAACAGGGTTGCAATTGATAAAAGAGGTCAAAACTTGATAATTAAGATGTGGGTATGCAAGATATGAGTGTTTTTTATATTTTTAAGTGTTTAGGGATGTTATGCAATGTGAGGAAATGTTAAATGACCTAGGGTTTCGATATGCAAAGTACAAATGTCCTAGGGATGTTATGCAAGTGCAAATGCAAGGTGTCGTTTTGAAGGTATGCAAGATGAAGATTATGATGTGCAAAATGAAGGTTAGGGTTATGTTTTGGACTTGGTAAGTATGTTAAAGGTAGGTGTACGCAAAGTGGACTATGCAAGGGATGGTTTCCTAGGGTTGATAATGACATTTAGGCTATGCAAAATGAGGATAGATGATCAAGAAGACAAGTTGGTTGATGGACAATTTGATAGGGTTTGATAGTGAAAATGATGTTAGGGTTTGAAAAATGCAATATGAGAGGGATATACCACTAGGGTAAGTCAAAAATGACATTTAGAAATATGATTATGCTAATGATAGCTCAGTATAAATAAGGTTTTT
This sequence comes from Cupressus sempervirens, assembly GCA_028749045.1. Lineage (NCBI taxonomy): Eukaryota > Viridiplantae > Streptophyta > Pinopsida > Cupressales > Cupressaceae > Cupressus > Cupressus sempervirens. Next base: position 867,538,084 of record CM053792.1, on the reverse strand, counting down.
TGAACTTAGGTGAAATCTTTACAAGGTATTAACCTAAGAGTTTAACGTTATGACAATAGACTTTGGATCTTGATCAAAAAAATGAAAAAAAAAGATAAGATCAAAATGACAAAGCCAAATCTACTTTGACATAGGTAGCAGTTGGAAAGCTGGGCTAAAACTAAGGCAATTCTAAGAGCTATGTTTTCCAAATTTTTTGTTGAAAAATGCGTCAAACTTTACTAGTGCCTCTATAGAGATGGAGAAAAGGCCCAATTGGTGAAGGGATTGAGAAGAAGAGGGATATGGAGATAAAAGGAAGAGATAAACAAAGATAGTGAGAATGAAATATATAACTAAGAGAAGGTAGAGAGGGAGATATAGGGATAGAGATGGATAAAGGGAGAGATGGAGAAGAAATATGGATATAGAGAAGAGGTGTATGTGGAGAAAAAACTGGATAGGTGATGAGAGAAGTGAAAGGGGTAGACAAAGATGGAGGGATGAATATAAAAATGAGGCACAAGTAAATAGTGTTTGTGTGTGTGTGGGAGAGGGAGAGAGCAGTGAGGGAGAGACACATTGAAGGAGATAATTTGAAATGAATGCTCAAAATGATGTGTAGGACATCCGAAATGATGGTTAAAGTAGTCAAGATGAGGGTTGGGTATGCAAAGATGCAAGATGGAAGATGCAAAGTGATAATTTTTGAGGTGAAATGCAAAGGATGCAAGCTTAAATGCTAATGATTGCAATGTGAATATGAGGGATACTAAAAAGGTGCTATATGAAGTCTATATGATGCAAGTATGAGGCTCAAACTATGAAGAATGCAAGTGGATGCTATGCAAGAGTGAAATCTATGTTTTGCCAAGCACGTTTAGGAGCACAAGTTGCTATGTTTTCCAAGGTTTGAATGTATTGAACCAAAGTTTGTAATGTTTTGACAATGTTTTGACAATGTTTGATATTTTGACAAGGTTTTGCAAATTTTCAAGGTGTAAATTTGAATGTTGGCTTTTATCTTGATTATGTTTTACACACACGCAAGACACATTAAGACAAGAATAGCTGTTGTTAAAAGTGAACAGTCACACCACAACCTAGGCTTTAGGACTGTATCCACTGAATTCCTACTTGAACCAAAGTTCAGCCGTGCTTATCCAGAGCGGACAACTTAGGACCTTGGCACCACAGGCTCCCCCTTACAACGCACTCACTTCTCAGGGCTACCAAGATCCGCTTCCCAAGGGGCATGACTTCCCAAGGGACTGTTGTCTCTACTAAGGACCGCGAGAATGTAGGATGTCTTCACGGGCATGGGTGACCCCTTGAGCCAGTGGATAGAAAGGATTTTGGCCACTAAAACATGGTTTTTATTAAGGGCATTCTGTTCAACAAGTGAGTGATAAACTTCCTCAGAAGGTCTCCTAGCCCCGAGAACTGGGGTTTGACGCACCACAAGGATACTGGAGGAGAGCTATCACTCATCAATACCGCCGACACGGCTTTCACCGTAATTGAGTTTTATATAGCGGCTTGAACATTGACCTGGCTTTTGGCCCATTACCGCTTTGAGGTCGTCCCTTGGCATACCCAATATCGAGTATCTTGGTCCAAGGCAGGCCTCCTATAGAAGTTACATGGATTTCTCTTACACCCAAGATCCACGAATGGCGAGGGGAGAGGATACGTCCAATGCAACTCCTAGGGATTTAAACACTGTAAATACGCTAGGCAGAAAATAAAACGTTCATTTTAAGCACCAAATGAAGTGTTATTTAATCTAATAAATCCACACACATGGTTTTGACAAACACACAATGGTCTTTGACAATGTCCTACAAAGAAAATATTAGTAGTTTGTTACGATCATGTCTTCATCCCACAATTGCCACATGCTGCAAGGAGACCATTAGTAACACAAAATCATCTAATCTATGTTCTAGAAGGAAATGAAAACCTTAGATTATTTCTTTATAGAAATTGAGAATTCATAAAGAGTTATGACACATTTATTTTTATCAAATGAATTTGATTTGAAAATAAAATTAAATATTTTTTATTAATTCAAGTTATGAATTAAAAAACTCAATTAAATGTGAATGAAGATAAGAAATATTGATGAAAGCATGAACGAAGATAGGAAGAATATTAATTTGCAAATATTGAGAAATCTCTCACCTGCCTTCCATTTATCTGTGGACAAAATTTGTGACAAAGACAGGCCTACAATGCACTATCAGGTTGATACTAAATACGAAGATTGATGGCACAAAACGACGTCTATAATGAAAATTTGCAATCAATGATTGAAACATGAGACATGGTGGTTTTTGTTTCGTAGATAGAATGATGTTTCATGCATGTAGGCACAGGGCCCATTTTTGATAATTTTTTGGCTTTTTCGATTGTTCGCACGAACACGAAATTTTTAGCTATGTTCGCGCGAACATAGCTAGATATTTTTCTGGTCGTCGTGAAAGTGCAATGAACATGTTTGCCTGAACATGTGTTCATGCGAACATGCATAATATGTTCGCTCGAACACAGTGTTCGAGCGAACGCTCAAAATTAGGAAAATTTGAACTCATTTTTCATAATTTTTTTAATTTTTTGCTCTTTTGACTCCCATAATTGTAGGAGAATGATCTCCTGCTGTAAAATAAAAGATGTCAAAATGTGCTGCTCGGAGCAAGCTTTCCAACGACTATAATTTTAATACATATTTTAGTCGTTAAGACTTTCAAATATGAGTTTAACTCATTATAGGTTCATTACCGGTTCATTACTGATTGAACATCAACCGACTTCAACACTTCAGGAAAATTAGTAAATTAGGTCAAATTTTTTTTGAAAAATGTGTAGGCACTAGCTTATTGAGATACCTTACTATTCAAAAAAAAAAAATTAGGTTTATGATAAATTGACTTCAAATTATCTGTGTCAAACAAAACATATGTCTAAATTACGATTCATGTCACTTCAAAAATTCATAAACTATACAATATTCAACAAAAATAAATCAAACCAAATGCAGACACTAGATATTGATGTTACAAATCCAACACCGAAAGAATTACTTCATTATCATTTCTAGAAAAAAAGTTATGTGTGTCAAACGGACTGTCACTCCTTAAAGTATTGAATTTTATTATGTACCACTTTTCAGAGGAGATAAAAAAAATTGACATAAATTTTTATTTTTTTAGATTAAAAAATATAGTTACAAAGTAGGAACAAAGTATTCAAAATCACTAGTTTATGTCATCTTGAAATTATTTATAGTTTTGGAGATATAGTCACTTGAACGTGACGTTTGTTGCAAAAATATTGATTTTAGTGTCAAAATTGGTCAAAAAGTGGAACCCATTATTGTGGGATCACCCTCTACCAAGCTTGACTAAGTAGATAGTAGGTGCCAATCAAAGTTAGTGCAATTCGAGAAAAAAATTAATTGGAGCTGAGAAAAGTGAAAGTTCAATGTATTTTAAGTGATACAGTGTAAGCCAAGTAAAGTTTAGTTGATGGTGAGCACTAGTAAACTTTAGTTTTTGCCAAGTGATTTAGTTGAAGATGAGTGGAAGAACAATTTGGAAGCTGAGTGACAGCATATTAATGTTGAGTGCCAATATTCATAATAAATTATAGATTGATGAATCTGAGCTGACTATTTTATTTTCTTGAATTTTGTGAAGCATGTAGAAGATAACTATGATGATTTGGTGGCACAGAATTCATGGTAAACCATTTTAAGTTGAATTCAAAGAGGATTGAAGAAGATGCTTCTAGAAGGGACTCAAATGAAAAGATGGGTAGATTATTGAATCCTACCTAATCCTTCCTAACCCTAAAATGGATGATAGAGATTGAACAAAAAAAGATCTTAATTTTCTATTTATGGAGATGGCTAGTCAAAAGCAAGGTTGGTCAATGTTTAAGAACCTAAGTTAGACAAGAGGTCTAAGGTATTGCTTCATTCAGTGACCAAACAAAAGAGACTACTATTGGAAAGCAAAGCAAGAAGGCTTAAGAGTACGAATGCTTGAAGGGTGAACAACCTATCAGATTTGAAGTGTGTGAAAGCCAAGCAGAATGGATGATTGAAATAGAGATCTATAATCTACAAGTGAGTTGTAATTTGTTATCAGATCAAGCCTTACTATTACTTTCTAATCATTGTACCAATCTAGGGTAAATCCTTTAGATTAAGGTTGACTTAACAGTCATTTGTAAATCCTTTAATCAGGTGACATTCCAAGTGAATTGTATAAAGTCCTCTAACAAGGCTCACTCCTAATAGGGTGATTGAAATCCTCTAACTAGAGAACATTTAACAGTGTGTATTGTAACATTTAACAAGGTTGGCCTTTCATAGGGCATCACTTCAAAAAAGTGAGAATAAGTAGCATGTTACTGGTGGGTTTTCCAAAATTGGGTTTCCACGTAAAATCCTAGTGTCAAATGTGTGATTGAATCTATTATGTTTCATGTTTACATTTTTGCAAAGTTGTTTTGACCTAGGACAGTAATCTACAAGTTTAAGTGTGATTGTATGATCTATTGGATGCATGCATGAATATGGGTTCACTAAGCTTTGAAAACATCTAGACCTTGGATAACTGATTCAACAGCCCCCCCCCCCTCTCAGTTATTCTAAAGAATTTCAGCAATATCTAACCATTTAATTATACAAATATAAAGATAAGAAGTGAACATAAAATAGATAAACCTTAATAAAAAGAAAGTATATAAATATTTCACTATACAAATAAGTGGAAAGATAAATAATAAAATATATGCATAATAAAATGTTAAAATGAAAACATCAACTATTTTAGTATTTTAAAACATTCTCTTAATTAGCCAATAGGCTTTCCCTATGAGGTAGCTTGCAACCAGAATTTGACTCAAACCTGAAAATGGCTACCCATAAATAGTTTTAGATTGCTGACAAATAGTTTTAGACTATGGATAAATGGTATTATACAAACTAATGATAAATGGTATTACACAGATTAATAAATTTCATTCAATTCTATCATCATTAATGTTATCGCATTGGGCCTGTTGGATGAACAATTTCAAAAAGATCTTGTTTTAGCTCAATCTATCTTCATTATTGTTAAAAATTTAATTTAGATCCCCCTGAAGACTTTACTTTACCAATTTTTAAGTCTACATGTGTGGCAAGGTGAAAGGAGAGCTCATGGTTTGATCATATTAATGACTTGAGAGTTGATACTATACTCAAGTGTTTCTTCAACATAACTCTATGCATTTATTTTGAACAAGTAGTAACAACAGCCAAGTCTAATATGGTAGATCATATCTAAAAGGACAAGCTGTCCGTAATTTGGCATTTTTGAACTCACCATAATGTGTTTGGGCTATAAATTAGGTCATTAAATAGTGAACATTTTTTTTTCCATATTTCTAATATCCACAATTAGCGGGGACAATCAATTAGAAATTTTTGCAAAAAATTGCAACTTTAGGCAATCATAGCTTCAGGTTCCCATTTTCTTCTTTTTCTTTCTTTTTTTGCCCCTATTCTCAGTATGTAGCTTCAAGTTCTCTATTTCCTCTTTTTCTTTCTCAATTTTTTTCATTTTTCACTAGAAGAATTTTCCATATGCTTCATCTCTGTAAGTGATATATGACTCATTGAAGTATTTTCTCCATCCATACAAAATTATATGAAAATGGAAACCAACATATTGTATGGCATGTCTAGTGTGTAGGCTTCTGTTTGTATTAGCATTTTGAATCATGCTTAATGATTTAGCAACATCAAGATTCATCAGGATGTGTAAGCTTTATCCTATAGCTCTATCATCCCTATGACAGACCATAAAGTGTGATCCAACACTAATGCAAACAAAAATCTTAATAAACTGTGGAATTCTAATCTTCCTTAAGATTTTGAGTTGCTTAACCTCTTTTAAATATTATAGTACCAGTCATTTTATATCATTAAAAATATCAAAAGAAATCAACATGGATAATGGACCTTTTATTGCAGTCTGAAACTTGCTTTATAATTGTTTAAATCTTCTATACACGTAAAAAATAGATTCATAAAGTAGGCAATTATTGATTACCTGATCAATCAGCTCTCTTTCTGTATCAATCTTTGATTGCCACATAGGCAACCTAACACTATAGATATGGAGGATACTTGAATGAATCTTGGCCATTTAAAATACTCATGACATCTTTCTTTCAATCCTCTGATCATGAGTACAGAAAAATGTTGACCCCATGTGGTTCTCCATTCTCTCTTGTCTTCATATTGCAAAATCTTTGGCCATCATCCATGGTGGACTTTTGACTTCCACCTTGCCTTACCTTGAAGAATTGAAGGCATCTACCACATTTTTCTACTTAAACTAGAGTTAATTAAATACACTTTTACATTCATTTTAATCCATGACAGATGCATCGGGAAAATAAATTATTTCATAATATAAATATTTATACGTGTCTTATATCTTTAGCCATAACGGTTCTCTGTTTTAATGTTGGAGACCAAGAAATATCTTTTGTGTTCCCATTGAAGAAAGGTCTAACAAAAAATCTATGAATTCATTGCAATTTGAGAGTTGAAACCAATAAATGATAAATAATATATGGTAGAAGAGGCCTTTCCAAAATTGAGGAGATGGCCTTTAGAGAGAAGACATTTCCCATCACCTTACCCTTGTGTTTTCTAGTCTTTTCTCTCTTGGATGGATTGTAATAATTGATTTATCAAAATGACACCTCCAGGCTATCTAGCAAGGTTTGTCAGTAAATCCGTATCAATCACTACTCTTGTGCATACTACCACTTCCCTTTGCTATTTTTGCACAATATTTGCACCTACATCCTTTTGTCGTTTCTATACACTACTCACAAAAATCATTAGCAACATGGAATCAATTGCCTCATATAATATGTTTATAGAAAACAAACAAAATTTCCATCTAGAATTGCATGTGTGGAGACGCATGGAAAATGTCTTGGGACTTGCCCAAATTGGTGGTGAGATCAATGTTCTATAATCATGACTATTGTCATCACCTCCTAAATGCCACTTACTCCTTTATTTTCTAATGTATAAACTCCATCACCAGACATCTCTAGACTCACATACCACTTAGTCCTTACTTTTTTTATTTCTATGCATGTTTTGCAACCACCACAAGTTATGAGGTTCCACCATCGAGTGATAAAGAGAACAGGTTTCATAAATTAACTAACTATTATTACCTCTTACTTTTGTCATTTATTGTAGCTAAGTTGGCAATTGGAAAGTGTGGCTCCATTAGTCATAATTTAAGTAGGAAAATAGTGTTTGAAATCTCCCCAATTTCCACTTTTGGGATATATTTTTTATTACTTATATCCCACTCATTGTTCTGCATTAAATGTGCTACGAGAATAAACATGTCTATATTTCTAAAATATTTGTAAAATTAGGTATAGGGTTTCCTCTAGCAAAATGTGTCTCTATATACAACTTTTTCTTTCTTAATTAGTTTAATTTATAATATTATACACTAAAGTTTCACACAAATATGTAAACAATAATAATATAGAAAGATAATATAGTTTACTAATTAGTTCTTTTAAAAATTAGTTTCTTTGTCATTTTTAGTTCCATATTAAAAGGTGAGAAGAAACATGTCTAGATTTCTAATTTTTTTGTAAAATTAGGTATAGGCTAATAGTATGTGTTTCCATATATAGCTTTTTATTTTTTTAATCTTAATTTGATTTATAATATAAAACGCTAAAAAATGACAATAATAAGTAAACAATAATAATTTAGAACGCTAGTGTAGTTTACTAATAAGTATTGTTTTTATTATTTTCTTTCCCACTTATAGTTCTACATCGCAACAAGAAACATGTCTATATTTCTCAAATATTTGTAAAATTAGGTATAGGGTTTCTTCTAGCACAATGTGTTTCCATATGTAAATTTTTTAATATTAAAATAATTGTGTCATTTATTTACTAAATAATATGAATTAAAATATTTAAAATTTTATATTCATTTCATTATATTTTATTTAACATATATCAATTTCATTTTCTACTTTTGTTATCTTATCTTCTACTTATTATAATAATTGAAAGCCATCTTTTTTCTATTAGAATAATTCTATCATTTTTTATTTATTAGCTATTACACATTAAAAAAAATCAAAATTATAAATTCATTCCATATTTATCAATGTAATTGAAATATTTTTTAAATCGTGATTAAGTTTGGTTTTCTTGGATTTATATACTCAAATATATTGTATTTTATTTTATTATACTTTTGTTTTGTCATGTGTTAAGTAATGAAAACTTTATTTTTCCTATCATTTTGTTGTATTACACATTTCTTGTCTTCTATTGTCCACTTCTCTTGTTGGACGTTAAAAGACAAAAAGTAAAATTAAAATGCGTTTACAAGTGTAATTTAAACTCAATGATATGGAAAAAAAAAAAATCTTTCTTTGTTTGAGATTAGGTTTTTTTCAGTCATTCTTGTTCATAAAGAAATATTACTTTTGTACTTACTTTCTTTAACGTCTCTTTCATTTTTTCTTTACATATAGAACATTTTCTAATATCTTATAATTACTTGTAATGATATAATTGACATTTATAGGATATTATATTTTGGAATTCACTGAAATATTACATGTGACATTTACACACTATTATATTTTGGTCAATATTGCTTCACTTGTGTGACCTATCTAGGTTAATACCATTCAGTACAATAACTATAATAGACATCTCAAGTGGTACATCACATCACAGGTATCAAAATTCTATGCTATCAATCTGAAATCTTTCTTTTAATTTTACATCTTTTCAAATTTTCTTTTCCAATGAAACTTATAGGATACCCCTTGCACCTCTCTCTAATACAAGTGATAATTAGCAGAATTGTCTCACACCTACAAACCATCTTCACTGCCAGTAGCATCACCGTAAACGATAGGGTTTCCCTATAAGTTTGCTTGCAACCAAAAGTTATCTCACACCTACAAACCATCTTCACTGCCAGTAGCATCACCGTAAACGATAGGCTTTCCCTATGAGTTTGCTTACAACCAGAAGTTGTCTCACACCTACAAACCATCTTCACTGCCAGTAGCATCACCGTAAACGATAGGCTTTCCCTATAAGTTTGCTTGCAACCAAAAGTTATCTCACACCTACAAACCATCTTCACCTACAAACCATCTTCACTGCCAGTAGCATCACCGTAAACGATAGGCCTTCCCTATGAGTTTGCTTACAACCAGAAGTTGTCTCACACCTACAAACCATCTTCACTGCCAGTAGCATCACCGTAAACCATCTTCAGTCAGTAGTTTTGACAAAAACAAAAACATTTCGTAGAATACTTCACCTCCTTATTGCTCTTGCTTTACAATCACTTGATGTTACATCTTGAGATATATATAAATGAGTTGAGTTGTCAGTTTCTAATTCTTGCACAATGAGAAAAATCTTCAAGAAATCTTATCCATTATGATTTGATATGAGAAAATCTTAAAATCTGCAATGAGCAAAATCTAACCGAAATCATGTTAATTATGGTCTGCGTCAAACAGAAATCTTGTCAATTATGATCTGCATCAATAAAAAAAAGTAGGTAGCACTCATCCATCTTAAGCTCATCATTTCCAATGCTTTATAAAATCAAGCAAGAAACTCAGTCTTTTAATGGTAGAAAGGAACCGCCATTGAGGTTATTGACATAGAGATCTAGCATGAGAAGATGGCATTTCTGGGTTTGGCCCATTGGGGAATCAGGTCTTGCAGAGAATTCCCCTCCATTTTCAACTCTTGCAATGACTTCAATCTTCGAATGGATTCGGAAATACTTCCATTAAGGGCATTGTTTGAATGTTTCAGATTCTTCAATTTTTTGAGCCTTCCAATACTCACTGGGATCTCAGACTCCAGAGAATCGTCGTCCTGAACTAGAAACTTTAGCTCCCTTAGATTAGATCTGTCATAGTTGTCAGAGTGCGATCTCTGAGTTTTTTTTTGACCCAAAAAGATCATTCTCAGCTGGTAATTTGGGAAGTAATCTCGCCTTTAAGAGATATTACAAGTCCTTACAAATAATCATTCACAGATTCTAGTTGTGCACCATGAATTGTCTATGGGCATTCTTCCTTTTCCCTTTGTACTGAGCCTCTTCAATACCATTCCTCTATACTGATCCTCTTCAATACTAATACCAAGCTGTAGAAGCTGCACAATCACTCTGGTTGCTCCCATGAGGAAGGATCCCACAACTCTCCAATATGTAAAGGAATATGATGTTGAATGGTCACATGCTTGAAGGACACTCCCAAGGTAGAACAACTAGATGTGGTGCCTGCAAGTTGCATTTGGCAAAAACGTAATAGCGCTTCACTAGCACACCCATTTTGTGCATACCCTGTAAATTCCAAGAGACTACAATTTTGTTTCCCATTTTATAAAAAAGATGCCATGCTACTGCTAAAAAATCACATTTACCATGTACATGTCTACAAGAGAATTCATCACTGAAATATAAGAATCAAATCCTCTCTAAAATACATGATTATGCATAATCATACCTTGTCTCTCACTCCCCAATAGTGTGCACGCCTATAGTTCAAGGTGACTAAATCAAGCCTTACACAGTCAAACTACAGCCAATTAATCATCTCCAATGCCTCAACAACACATCCATTTTGCACATAACCAACAATCACATAGCATTCCATGAGACTGTGTCTCTCCCAGCCATTTTATCAAACCCTTGGCGTGTCATCTCTAATTATCCACATTTTGCATCTAATCCAGAAGAGAATTCCCTACAAAACCATCCATTTCTAATCCAATTTTAACTATGTGATTATAGATCTCCTTATTGTTTTCCAGAGCCAATAAGCCAACGCCTGCCTTTAGCACAAACATTTGTGTTCTATTGTTAAGCTCTAAAGTTGTGAAAGGATCCCACAACTCTCCAATATGTAATGGAATTCGAACACCAAACTTCCTTTAAGAAATTTAGAGTGCTCATAAATCAGGTGGGAGACTTTCTATGGCTTCACTGCAACACTTTGGCATACAATCGTCAACATACCTTCCCAACCCCTGTCACACTCCTCTCTCCACGGTTGCAGGATTGCTCCAACATGTAACTGGGAATAAAATCACGCAAGATTGACACATGCCTAGAAGTGACTATGAAAAAAGTCACCAGCAAATAAGCCTTCAATATAGAGTTGTCTCAAAACAAAGTTGCGATGTATCCCAATGGTGGAAATGGGATTTTGCTTGCACTTTGTTGCAAGGACTCACAAAGGCAGCAGTGGAAATGGAGGGCTTGAATTGGGCACCGCTGAGTCTGCCTTTTCAAATCACCGTGGCTCTCAAATTAGATTGGATGGGGCTCAACGTTTTAGAGCAGTGTCAAAAATAAGGCTCTACGTGCATTAGACATGTCATTTTCCAGGAATTTCATGTGGCATTTCACTAGATGCTAAACGTGCTCCTCTGCATGTAAGCTTAACCTTCTCCAACTGTGCATTCCCTTCCACATAATCAAAACTGGGCTTCACAGTCGAGATAAAATTGCATGCATAAAACTGGGCTCATCTTTTTATAACAACCGTCTCACTTGTGCAAATATGGGAATTTGGTAAATAACTTAGGGCTCGTTTGGTCGCAGGCATAGGAATGGAGAATAGGCATGTAATATTGGGAATAGGAATGGCTATTCCAATAACAGGTATTTATTGGAATGGGTATAAGCTCATTTTAGAGGCAAAATGAGAATACGTATTCCTACTCCCTCTTCCAAGTGACGAACCAAACAGAAAATGGAAAACTTATTCCAACTTTTCTATTCCTATTCCAGCAACCAAATGGGCCTTTAGTGTTTCGTATGCAGGTGTAATAATATCAATCATTTCACTGTACCATAAGTTTTTCCTGTTATTCAAACTTAATTTTTAATATTTTTATACAAATGCTAAAAATTGATTGTTATTATTTATCATTATTATGCTATTTTGATGTAACATTTTATTTTTTCTTCCATTAAAATCAAAAGCATCATTTGATTACCTAGCTTGTGTGAAAGAGATGTTGTCATGGTAAAATATGACTTCCAAGACCAACAATGTCCATAAATTAAATAAATTTTTTATATTTTAATGTCTAATCTTTTTTAAAAGTCACAAAAAAACAATGTTTAGATCAAATAAAAGGAAATATTTAAAATTCAATTTTTAAAATATTTTATGAATTTAGATGTATAATTTGAACAGGAAAATGGTGTTATGAATGTAAATATAGATAAGTAATATTTTAATGAATTAAATTTATGAAATGTTTTTTTAAAATAATGAATTTGTTAATAGATATTATACTAAAATGGTTCAACGTTTAATGACATAGATTATCATTATATTAACTATAATTAAGTCCATCACACAATTTATGTTGACATTATTGGAAAGTATTCTTAAGTAATTAAAATATGTGTTTTGTTTAGATTAACATTGTTCGAAATTATTCTTAGATAGTTAAAATAGGTATCTTGTTCTATATGAATCTTCATAGATAATGGTATTTCATGTACAAGAAGTGCTTGATGAAGGATAAGTTCCCCTCTCTAATAAAACTCACTCAACAGAATGTACATACCACCTTTGGTAAGTAAATTTATAAGTAAATAAGAGGTAATTTGGTGTTTGAAAATAAAGTAATCATAGATTTATCTTTATTAACTAGTGTGGTGTACATGTCTCTTTAGTGAGAAAATTTGTAGGATAATAATAGATAATTTGGTGTTAGAAACTAAATTTACTATAGATGTGTTTTTGTTCTAAAGATGTGATTTTGTTTTCCAAAATAAATTTACCATGAATGTATCCTTAATGTAGAAGTTAAATATAAAAATAATTATATTTAGATATTTTTGTACACCACAAACAAACAATTGAATTAATATTGCATATCTTATGTCCATTTATATTATCGTTATCACATTTTTTAAATAACTAATTTTATTTTTTTTAAATGAAAATTTTAATTTGTTTGTAACGCATGTTTAAATTATTTAACTTGGTATCAAATCCAATTTTAACAAAGCCTTATGTTTTATTGTTTCATTCTTGTCACTATATTTTTCACTTTCTTTGACAATAGAAATATGGTCATCTCAATCAAATAATTTATAAAAATTATTCTAAGATGATTGTTGCGTATATGTATGTCTTAATGTCTTTGTTTCTTGTTTGACTTATCTTTTCTTCACTACCATGATACAATACTATCTGACTTTATATCATCCAAAATGCATTCTACCATGTACTTTACAATGAAACATGTGTTGAGACCAACACTTTTATACACTTATTATGTAAATCTTCATTTATTCTCTTCAATCAAATACCCATGAGCTTATCCCTTTATCCCTTGCACCTCCTTCAGATGCAAGTGCTAGTTATAAATAATAATAAAATAACATGCAAGTGCTAGTTATAAATAATAATAAAATAACATTCACGTGGGAACCTACACACATGGTTACGATGAGTCAAGATTTGAGAGTAGAATAGTGGTTGAAGATTTTTACACCACATTCTTACATGAATACCACTTTGAAGGGAAATTGACACCCAAGCAAAAGCTAGTTGGCATTTACAAAGGAATGTGGTTGACATGTCCATTTTCATTATTACAACTCAAAAAAGTGAACGCGAAGTTGCATTATTTACTGATTCAATTTCAGATTCAGTCTTACAAATCCTCTGCTCATCTATTCTGGAAGTGCCATTAATATGGCCACCAATTGATCAATGAAATTTCTTGTGAATTGCTTTAAAATTTTGGAATTTGCTCCAATTGTTGAAAGAAAAAACTTACAAGATCAAAAATGTATTCTTCATTTAACAAATGTGTTCATTGGTTCTAAAAATTCAATCTCCATTTGTTAAATGGATTCGTTGATTCTGCAACTGCAACATAGCCATCAATCAATTGATCATGAAATTTGATCTGAAATGTAAGAAAAAACTTTGACGATCCAAAACCAAAAGCTATGAAGGAACTCTCTGGTTTTCCTTCACTTCTCTGCAAACCAACGACTAATGAAAAAAAACCTTTGTGGTTTTCTTTCAACTTCTCCCCCGTAACCAAAACAAAATGGTGTGAAGATTTAGTCTCCATCTTACAAATCTCATGTTCATTGACTCTGCAACTGTTATTAACATAGCCATTGATTGATCATGAAATTTGATCTGAAATATTCAAGGAAAACTTTTAGAACCAAATACCAAAAGCTATGGAAAAATACTCTGATTTTCTTTCAGTTTCACCCCTCTGCAACCAAAACAAGATGTTGGTGTGAAGGTTTAGTCTCCATCATAGAAATCCTCTTCCATTGATTTTGCAGCTGTTATAAACATTTCCATCAATTGATCATGAAACCTGATTTGAAACTCATTACACAATCAAAAATCGAAAGCTATATGAAAGACATCTTTGTGATTTTCTTTGAACTTCAGCCTTCTGCAACCAAAACAAGATATTGGCGTGATGATTTAGTCTCCATCTTAAAAATCAACTGTTCATGGATTCCACAACAGCTATCAACATTTCCATCAGTTGATCACAAAATCTGATCGGAAACTCATTACAGTTATCAACATAGCCATTGACAGACCATGAAAGGAAAAAACTTGTGCCATAAAAACCCAAAAGCTATGGGGAAAAAAACTGAAAATTTCCCTGAATTTCACTTTTCCGCAACCAAAACATGATTTTGGTCTCCACCATACAAATCCCGTCCATGGAATCTACCACAATTATCAACATTTCCATCTATTGATCACAAAATCTGATCAAAAACTCATTACAAGATCAACATAGTCATCGACTAATCATGAAATCCGATCTGAAACTCATTACACGATCAACATAGCCATCGACTGATTATGAAATTTTCTTGACGTATCATGATCTGAAACCAAACTAAGATTTTGGTCTCCATCAGAGTCTAAGACGAATCCCCCGTTCATGGATTCTACAACAGTTACCAACATTTCCACCACCGATTGATCACGAAATATGATCCGGGACTCATTACAGTTATCAACATTTCCATCAATCGATCAAAAAATCTGATCTGGAACTCATTACAGGATCAACATAGCCATCGATTGATCATGAAATTCGACGTTTCATGATCTGAAACGTCAAAAGAAAAAAATTACACCAATCCAAAAGCTACGGAAAAAACCAAACAACAAAAAGCCCTGCAACTTCCCCTGTTCATGGATTCTACAACAATTATCAACATTTCCATCAATTGATCACGAAATCTGATCTGGAACTCATGAAAGTTATCAGCATTTGCATCAACTGATCACGCAAACTGATCGGAACCTCATTACAGTTACCAACATTTCCATCAATTGATCACAAAATCTGATCTGGAACTCATTACAAGATTAATTCCAGATCAGCACAGCCATCGATTGACGTTTCATGATCCGAAACGTCAAAACAAAAAACGTACACCAATTCAAAAGAAAGCTCTACAATTTTCCTTGAATTTCACTTCTCCGCAACAAGAACAAGATGTTGGTGCGAGGATCGACTTTCCAACTTACAAATCCCCTGAAGATCGATCCTAGAACTAGTATCAACATTCCCAACGAAGGGCCCAAAAGCCAAGCTCTGATCAAGAGGCGGCTCAAGCATCTCCAAGCTCCCCTCCAAGATCCCCACAACGGTCGGCATATTGGGCCTCAATCCACAACTACTCTGGATACACCACAGCGCAAGCTTAACAACTCTCCCCATCTCCACAGCCTCTTCATCCGAAACCTTTAAACGCCCATCAAAAATCTCCTCCAAATTCCCTTCTCTGGCCTTCAAAAGAGCAATTGTGGGCAAATACCAGTTCTCCTCATCTCCATCCCTATCAACAACTTTCCGCCCACAAACCATCTCCAAAAGCACCATTCCATAGCTATAAACATCAGTTTTTGCACTGATCCCATACTGCAAAAACCACTCTGGTGCAATATAACCAGGCGTGCCCTTCACATGAAGAGTCATCATCCTACTCTCCCCTTCCTCCAACAACTTCGCCATGCCGAAATCAGAGACCTTGGCTCTGAAATTCTCATCCAGAAGAATGTTCTGCGGCTTCACGTCGAGATGCAAGATGCTAGAAGTGGACTCCTCGTGCAAGTATGCCAGTGCACGTGCCGTCTGAAGTGCGACGGTGTATCTGGTTTTCCAGTCGATCGTGGTGTTCTTCTTCTGGAAGAGCCAGTCGTAAAGAGAGCCGTTTTCCATGAACTCGTAGACGAGCAGGTGACGTGAATCCTCCACGCAGAGGCCATGCAACCGTACGAGGTTCGAGTGGTTTAAGGATGCCAGCGCCGTCACTTCTGCCACGAATTCCTCCACCCCTTCGCCGGCTCTGTGAAGACGTTTCACCGCCACTTTTTTCCCGTCGGCGAGATTTCCTCTGAAAACGGACCCGAATCCTCCCCGGCCGATCTCCGCCGTGAAATCGTTCGTGGCGGCTTTCAGATCGGCGTAGCGGAAGAGATGCGGGGCGCCGCTCACTTTCATCAGGAAATCCTCGCTGATCGGAAAATCTCCGCCGCCGCTGAAGCCGCCGCTCACTCTGGCCATGGCGGCGGTTCTTTTCATGTGCAGGTATTCTCTCCTCCAGAGGCAGATCATGAGGAACAATGTCATGATTATCATCCCCACGCAGAGGGAGTAGAAGACGAATATGTTGGATGAATGGTCTAAAACAATGGCGCCCACCAGGAGCGCTGCAATGGCGGCTGCGAGAAGGAAGAGGATCAAAAAGAGGGTTTTTTTGGGGTTCTTGTGTACGCACTCTGTTACTCTCTGCAATTTCATGGCTTCTCCAAATTTGTGGTACCTATTTCATGGCTTCTCCAAATGCTTTTGAATTTGGATCAAAAAGAGGGATTTTTTTAAGAGGGGAGGAAGAACATGAGAAATTGGGTCCGTGAAAAAAAGGGGCTTTTGGATTTGTGGTACCAGCTGCATGTGAATGTATGTTGTATCCAGCTCTAAAAATGAGGTCCCTTTGACATTGATTTCTCTCGTACTGTTGCAGATAATGGAAGGGAATCTTTTGAATTTATGAGACTTGTTCGTCTAGATCTAAGGTTAGATATGAGGTTCCTTCAGGACATTAACTTCTCCCGTATACAGATGATAGAAAGGAACCTTTTGAATTTGTGAGAATTGTTTATCTATTGTTTATCTAGATCTAAGGATGGAAACGAGGTCCCTCCGCAATCAATTCTCTCGTGCATATCACTACTGCGGCGACTGCGACAGCTAAAAGTCAAGAATCGGGGAGGATATTTGGGTTTTTTTCTGAGCAAGATTGGATTTTTATGGACGTAATTTGAAATTCATGGCATTCGTCGGGTTTATCTATTCTGCTCAGGGCAAACTGGCTTCAGAATCCTCAATGAAGTAGTCTTGAGAAATCGTGGCACCTATATATGGATATGAGTTTCCTCCACACTAACTACCAACAGTGCGTCCATAATGGCTGCTCAAAAAAGGAAAGATTCAAAAAGAGACTTTTGGGGGTTGTTCATTTTGAACATACTTTCAAACGTTCTTCCATTTTATGGCGCCCACTTGAGTTCGTCTTCTCTGTTATGTGTAGACCAATTTGTATGTTTAGGAAGTTGGGAGAAGCCCCCATCCCCAAAAAAACCTATTTTGAGTTTGAAATCGTTCACACACGAACATTTGGATGAGTTGGTGTTTGGTAATATGTTTCATTGGAGACGTTGGGATCGAACAACCAGTTAACCAAAAAGTAATCGATTCAATCAAATCTGGATAGAAACATGCAATCAAAATCGAAGTTAACCAAAAAGGTCTGCCTTTTCAATCAAATCTGGTTAAAGAAATCCCCAGCCTGTAAATGTACTTGGTATGAAAAGACGAGTCGGTGAAAAAACAATTTGGACCACTTTCCGACCTTAAATGGAAATTTTTGTCCGAGATTCCGTGTGAGCTGTCTGTTTTATATAATGAGAAGACATATCCATGACCTGTACGATGAACAGCTTGGCCCATTTCTTTGACAATGTGTACCAACTTTTCATGCTTCCCAAATTTAAAAATGAGATCATTGCTCTCATCATTGTACTCTAGAAGAGAATCCATGACTTTTGGGCTACCTTAAGAATAAGAGTTTTAGTTCTAACAGTCAATGACGTGCATTACCAATCCCTGTAATGTCCTTATATTTACATAAGCAGAAATTGTTCATCTTTTTAAGGTTTGATATAAGCAGAAATTGATAATCTTTTCTGTGGTTTGATTTAAGGAGGACTTGATTAAAAAATTGTTTGATGTAAGTGGATATTGATAATTTTTAGGTTTGACATAAGCAGGAATTGTTAATTTTTTTGTTGTTTGATGTTAAGTAGAAATTGTCAACGTCGCTTGTAGAAAGCAATTGAGTGCGAGTCGCGATGGAGCAGTTGTCCAACAGCACCAAACCCTCGCCCGCCTCACCGTGCAATTTAATGTTAAATAAAACACGCGGGTTACATGCGGGTTACATTTTCAACGTTGGATGACGTTGGAATAGTTTTTTATGTTATATTATTGTGCCATGTATTCATTTGATGACCGGTCCAGTTATGCCGGGGTTTTGATTTGTCCACCGAGAGGGATTGTAATTTTTGATGGGGAGGTGACAGTTTAAAATTGGATTATACTTAATAATGTAAATTTAAGAGAATAATACAAAGGAACCAATAATGTATATTTTATACTTAATAATGTATTCTTAAGAGAACAATACAAAAGAGGGCAATAAAGAGTGTCTCCTCAATAACAATACTAGTTATCCAACAACATATGTCATTTAAAATTGGACAGTGATGTAATAGTACTTAATTTAGGAGCATTGAGAGATATATAGTATTTTACTTATCAATTGATGAGCTTAAGGAGTTTTTGGATAAGGTTTTGCAATTGCAAATAGGACGAATTGAACCGTAGAGGGAACTCTACAATTAAGTGCGTTTGACTTGATGTAGTATGAGATGGTGACTAAGTGCCACCTAAATGTAATGTGTGTTAAAGTGTTCCATTCATTCTCATGAGAGATGGATTCCTATTAACCACCACTCAAGAAACATGGACCAATAGGTTTAACTCCTCTGTAGTATCACCTAGATGCAATGAGTAACAACGTGTTATATTCATTTTTATATGAAATGGGTTTATGTTAACCACTACTAATGAAACATGGATCAATGAGTTTGACTAAAAAATCTACATATTTGACAATATCACAATTCTATACTTTTATAAAATGATATATATAATGACACAATATTAAAAATAATCTATTGTTAATTGCATTGATAAAAATATGTAAACATAAAAGAATTTATACAAAATTAAAAGTAAATTAACTATTTTTGACAATTAGTATTATTAGTAAAATGTTAAATGAAAAGTATCAAAATGGTCAGCCATAGAAATTTCATATGACAAGTAAGTTCTATCATTATATTCTAAACTTTATAACAAGTAACAATCATTTTTTTATTATAAAAATTATCATTCCATTAAACAATCATATGTAAACATTATAGTTTTATCACATACTATCATCTTCAACAATTGAAACTTACAGCAGCATTGCAATTGACTGTATAAAAAACCTATTTGATCCAACCTATCATCTTCAACAATTGAAACTTACAGCATTATTGCAATTGGGTGTATAAAAAACCTATATGATCCAACTTATTCTCATTGAGCAGAACAAAGGAAAAAATCAACTTTCTAAGATATAATAAAGAATCTGAAAGTATCTTCCATTAAACAGTCACATGTAAGATATCGAATCTATTCAAATGATTTAAAATCAAATTTAATCTTTACCTAAAAAAACTAAATTTTAATAAAAATACTATCGTTCTAACTGTATTTTCTCACATTATTTTAATCATTTCTACTTGAGCAGAGTGGAAAATCCAATTTATTTTTATTAAAAAAAATCTCTTGAGACTGTGCGTTAATGTTTATTAATTTAAAGGACAAAAGTCTGTGGGAGAAGGATTATGTAAAGTAAAAGCCAAGGCAGGTTATTCTTCCTTGCTTTCTTGAAATATTTTATTCTCCATTGCCGTGCTATTGACTGCGTGGATATAAAAATCAAACGTTTTTTTTCCATTTGAGATTAATTCTGGCTTCAGAAGTTTCTTAAGAAAGAATTTTGGTGCGTCCAAAGCTGACCAATCTTAAAATGTTTGTGCTGTAACAGTGTAACTTTAGACTCTCTAGAAGAGTCAGCTAGAGAAAGCATTTGAAGAATTTTGATTCGAAGTTATTCCTCAAAGAGAATCTTGAAATGCTGATTGAATCCTATGATGACATTAATTTGTTTCTAAATAAGATTATGTTCATTGTATGGTACTTTTTTCTGAATAAGAAGGATTATTCTTACACATGTTTCTGCCATTTGTCATGGTGGTTTCGTTCATCAATGAAGTAATGCATTTATTTCTCCTTTTAAGTTTGACTAAGTATAGTTTTTCATGGTGCTCTTGTTTCATCAATTTGAATAAATATAGTTTTAAGGAGGCAATTATAGACTGGTCAGACTATGAATAATTTGTAACATATATTCCCTCTAAGATTTAAAGTTTTGTTTTTAGATTTGTTTTGAGGTTAATGGATGGATTTGAGAACGTTAAATAGACTAATTGATATGATGAATAGATGGAAGGAAGGATAGAGTTAAGTTGTCTAATTAGTTGATTAAAATTTGTTTTTATGAAAATATATATGTGTGTGTGGAAGGGTAGAGATAAGTTGTCTAAGTAGTCAAAATTTATTTTTAAGAATATATATTAACTAAACTAATTTATTGTTATATCTTTATTTTTTAATTGTAATTGTTTTTCTTCTTTTAATACTATTTGAATATTTACTTTAACGATTTTGTAGTTATTATTTATTTTATTTCATTTAACTCTTCTAAACATTTACTTTAACATATTGGATGTTTAAGTGACAGGGCTTTAGCTTAGTAGCTCACAATTTAAAACAATGAATTTGTGCCAATCAAATAATATGTACAAAAAATGAATAGAGTTCATAAGTTTCAGAAGAATTTTATTTATACATAATTTTTACTTCAAATGATCAATGTTTCAAACTTGTTTTTGCTTCAAATGATCAATGTATATTGACTTATAGCCTTAAATAATAATAATAATAGATTATCATCACTAGCACCTGTTAGTTTTGGGTAGCTTGGAAAATTGTTTGCCCATATGTGATTAATTGGCAAATAATTGTTAGAGTTATGACAAATATTTGTTAATTAATTGACTCTTAGAAGCAACTAGTAACCTATTGGTTAGGTTGTTATCAAGAAGCAACTAGAAACTTCTTGGTTAGGTTGTCTTGATCAAGAAGCAACTAGAAACCTCGTGGTTAGGTAGTATAAAAGGGAGTCAAGGGAGGCATTTGGAGACTAGAACAAAACATAGCAATAGAGGAACACAAGGAGTTGTAGAAGCATTTGAAATGTTAGCAAATGAGTTTGTAGTGATAACAAACAATCTTGTAGTGTTAGCAAGGGTGCAATGATAGCGTTGGAAAATATTAACAAGAGAAATTAGGAGGTTGTCTGAATTTTACCAGTGAGAAGCAAGAAATTTTGTATCTCTTGATTTGCTAAAGTTAATATATTTTCCATTTGCAGAACTGGTTTTCCCTTAGGGGTTTTTCCAAGGACAATTTGTCCAAAAATATTGTGTTCTTTGTGCTGTGAATTTATTTTCGTATTTTATCAGTGAAGTTGTTGTTGTGTTATTTTTCAATATTAGCTGCGAATTTATTTTTGGCAATTTAATAATAATTTATGATAGGAGATTAATAATCAGTATCTACAATAGTGTTAATTTTTACATGGTATCAGAGCAGGGTGACCGCAAGAAGTTCAGTCGCAATTTTGCGAAAGTCAGATCCGTGAAATTGTACTTCTCAGAAAAGGGTACCCAATTTTTTAAAAATCGGGTATCTGATATTCAAAATGGATCGGGTGCTCGAGCCACTTAAGTATCAGGCGCCCACCTTTTTAAGAATCGGGTACTCAATTTGTAAAAGTTTATATAAGTGCTTTTTTGGCATTTTTGAGGTCATTTGCATGACCTCAAAAACGGGAGCCCGATTAGAGACGCATGCGGGAGCTCATTTTTCAGCCCTACTGACTACCCCCTTGCTGCTAGTTTTCGATACACAAGTATTTTAATATGTTTTATACTATTTTACTTTATTTTTTTCAATTTTCAATTTAATATGTATGTTAATTTATTGTTTTTTCACTTTTAATATGTACATAAAATTGTAAATTTACATTGTTAATGAATTTAAATGTTTAAATTTTTGTGTTTGTTAATTAAAATATAGTTTCGTAAATGTTTATTTAAAAAATTATTATTTTAGATGTTTTGAAATGTATTTAATTTATGTATTTATTACAATGTTGAATGATTAGATTAGATGTAAATTTATTGTTTAAACATGTAATTTTATAAATAAATATAACCTCAACCTAAAACCATATAACCTCGACCTTGTTTTAACTATAACCTCGACCTAAATTCATTGTTTAAACTATAATCTCAACCTAACCATATAAATAAAACTCTAAACATATATAAAATACTTAATCACATAAAAGCCCGCCAAGGGATCCAAACAAAAAACTTATAGTATTTAAAATGATTTTACTTAAATTGTATTATACTTTGTTTCATGGATCGAAAATGGATGACGTAAACTATTTTATAAATGTATATTCTTTTAGCCTTTCATACCCTGTGACATGTACAATGGATGATTGTGCATTCCGAATTAATTTGCCAAGTGGCATTCAGAACAAATGTATATAAATTATTTAAATGGATTGAACTGAAGTACTTAATATGAACTTTCATGTGGATGTGTTATTTATTTTACTTTTAGTAGTTTATAATTATTTAAAAATGAAATGTAAATGTGCTCATTAAGGAATGCAATCTCTTATGTTTTTTATAAATGTAAATTATTGTATGTATGTTATTGCTTGCTTAGTAAAACTTTTGATTAGTTCTTTGGATCCCTTGGCTGGGCGTCATTTAGGATTAGTTCTATAATGTCAATTTGTATTGAATTTAACTCTAGTCATAACCCTTACTATCATCTTAACCTTAATCTTAATTTGCTAAAAGCTACACCAGGTACAATATATAAATAATTAAATAACTTTCCTATCTTACCTTGAGTACTAATTTTATAAATGTCAAACCTTAAGATTGAAAGGTAACCCTGGCCCTTAACTAATTAATATTATACTTATAAACCAAATTGAATTAAACCATGATCATAAACCTAATTATATATCCCAACTTAAGAGTAGAAACCTTGAATTTAACCTTAAAAATCCTTTCCCCAACCATTAACCAAATTGAACCATTACCTTAGAAGATTGAACCAAGTTAAATGTTGACCTTAAGACTAAACCAAATCACCCTAAACTAGAACTCAATAATACATTGAACACTTTAAAACAAAATTCAAACCTAACATTTTTGAATTAATGTTAGTTTTTAATCTAAAAGCTCTAACTATAATTCTATATCTAAAACCAAATTTAGCACTTTAAAACTTAATTCAATTTATTAACTCTTGTCCTAATTGAAACCTAAGCATGTAAACCTAATCAAACAGTACAAACCAAATTTAACCCTAATCCTAAAACTAATTAAACATTGGTATCAAGGTCTCAAAATGATACATCATAAAAAAATTAGAAGAGACTTGAACGAATCAGGCATCTAATTAAGTAACCCTCCCTGACCATCAAGAGGTGGAGGTGTCCACATCAGTGTGAGTAGGAGCCCAGACTAGACCCTTGGATGGGTAGCCTACATGTTTATTACCTTTGTAGAATGGAAGGCCACATAACAAAATATTGCCTTATTATATAAAAAGAAATACCCACCCCTAGCGATACATATAGTAAGATCTTTTTCCTAATTTTACTATCAATTTTTTTGGTTAGAAGACGATGATAGTTCAAAATGATTTAGAAGATAGGGATAAAATGAGAACCATCATTCCTAGAATGAAGATGCATTATTCCAAGTGATAAACCCATTTCTATCATAAATCAACTCCTCCATCCAAAAAATTAGTAATGAGAAATCCCTACATCAAGTAATCAATGTAGGGCTCATAAAATCCCTAGGTCAAGTAATCAATTGATCCCCAAGGGGAGATAAGAATCTCATTAAAAATTAGAGACAGGACACTCCTAAATGCGTATCATACAAAATAATTATTGCGAAGGTCTTAGCCTCTACACTAGAAGATATCCTACCCAAGATCATTAACCCTACACAAAAGTGTTTTGTTAAGGATATTTATGCATATTGGAGAACTTGATAACCTATTGGAAGACTTTGGATTGAGAAACATTTCTAGGATAGAGTGTAGGCATGCTCAAGTAATTGATTATGAAAATGTCTACAAAAGGGTGGAATGGAGTATCACTATGATGATGTTGCAAACCCTCCATCCAATATTAAATGTCAAATGGTGTCCTCTCTTATGATTGGTGTCAAGGTTTTAGTAAAGAAATTAATGGGGTTAGATCATAATTTGTAGGACTCTCTAGATCAATTATGAAAGGGTGTCCTCTTGCATCCTCTTTATTTTTTATTGTTGAACATTGACTCATTACATTATCTCCTTAGAGATAACCAATTGTCTCTAAAAGTTAGAGGATCTACTCTCCAAATAATTAATAAGTATCTAATGTACATAGTTTGCTGATAATATATTTGTATTCTTTTTAAGCTAGAAGAGTGCAACACAAGTCATTTAATGATCAAATAGGACCTCTTTTCTTTGTATCGGGTAGTAAGATTTATGTCTCTACATCTATCTTATTGGGGCTAAATATTGAGTCCCCTACCTTGTGTAGTAAATATGATATTGGATGGAGATTGCATAATTAAGTGGTTAGGTACCTAGGGATTCCATTTGTAGTAAACCCTAACATATAAATGAAATGTGTCTTTATATCAACAAGAAAATCTTTGGAAAACTCAACAACTGGAACTCTAATTATCTCACTTTGGTTGGTAGAATTCAAGTATGTTAAAAGATTCTCTCCTTGAATATTGGGTGTAAGTTTGTCTTCTTCCTACTCATTTTATTTAAATCAATTTGGTCTTCTATATAAATCTATTATGACCATTTTGTGGATAGCCAAGGGATTACTCTCGCAATAAAATGGATAGCCAAAGCTTCATAAGGTAATGAATTATGGATTATGATTAGAATTAGGATTATTATATGGTTAGGGATAGGGTTCACATGTAAATTAGTTCATTACCTGACATGATCTACACTTATAGTTTGCATTAAAAAGCGGATAATAGTTAGGATTCAAACTACAATCATAAATATTTTTTAATCAAATCATAATTCTATCTCTAAGCTTTCATTAAATAATTGTAACCTTAACTCTCTTCTTAGGACCATAATAAATATCCGAAACAGGTAAATATAATTTTAACTAAAACCATAATCCTAGGTAAGTTCCCCAACATTAAAGGATCACAATCATTATAATAATCTTAAGCTTAGCCATCATGAAAACTGTTAACATAACAAAATTGTAAACCATAACCTTGTCATAATCTTAACTTTGTTTCATCCTGAGACATGAACATGTATAATCCATAATGAGTTCATACTTAAAAATTTAGTATTTAATGTTTAATTTGACTTAAGTTTTTAACTTTATTTATTTATTTGATATGATTTTAATAAAGATATGTGCATTTATATAGATCTAGTTGATAAATTTTAGATTTAAATTTTATTAAATACTAATTTTGTCATGTATTATGTTGTGATGTATTTTTGATGTGTTTTATGTTTTATGTTGTTTAAATATATATGCAGATTATATTTGATGGACCCACTGCCACCCGCTCCCCCTCCCACACCCCCACCTCCGCCACCTCCACCTCCACCTCCACCTCCACCTCCACCCACACCTCCACCACCCACCATAGATGAGCTCCGCGAGACCATGAGGCATAACCTCAATGACCTCATGAGTGATATAGACGTGAGAGGCACCCCCCCACCTACTACGTCTTGCAGATATCATGCAAGGCATGGTTGACTACATTCATCATTTTGATTTAGACATCGATTCATTTAGATCATGGAGGGAAAGCATGCGTGCCTTCTACTCTAATGGCTTATCATACAGAGAGGTTTATAACCTGTATATAGGTAAAGGAAATTTTCAACATTATTTTGTAAACCCTAAGACGGGTGAACCAATTAGTGATAAGAAGCCTCGCATTTCCATTAGGTGGTGTACACATGTGTGCATAGTAGCACATTTTTGGGAGCGGTGGTGGATGGTATTTGACCATCCACCACACGCTAACCATGAGGTGCCCATGTACTTCCTTAGGAATTTATGGGCTAAGTTTGAATTGGGTTTGAAACCCAACTATTTTGATATGAAAGCATTTCAAGGGGTTGGCAGAGGGATGCCTCGGGATAGGCTTGGGGCAAAGCTGAGTGACAGAACGAGAAATCACAAGCAAGCTGAGCCCCTTGTACCTCTTCCTGCGCCTATTGTGCCTGCTCCTCACCATCATCATGAAATTTAATCTTCTTTTACCCATTTGAGTGCCCTTTTGGGCAATTTAGTACAGCAGTGGACGCAGGTGGCACATGCTCCTCCAGTTGGACATGTTTGTACTAGCTGTGGAGGCATATGCACAGGCCCCCAGAGCGATCCTGGTGCAACACACGATGGCCATTATGCTGAGGGTGTAGATTTTGATGATGATGTATATGTTGCCCATGGTGATGGTAGTGACGAGATAGACGTGTCATCATTTGTTTACTTCATGCAGCAGGGAGAGCCTGGAGAGAGTCAAGAGCAGCAGGTAAAATTTTAATTTCAATATAAATATAAAGTGCACATAATTATTTACTTTCTACATACATGTGTAATTGTATTAACTATATTAATTTGTACTTTTCAAATAACAGAGGATGGATGACACTGTTCCTCCTAGGAGGTAGTATAGTCTTTTTTCGAGACCTACAGATGTTGGTGTCCCTTATACGATATGCACTTTGAATTAAACTGTAAAAATGTACATTCAAATTTGAATTTAATAACATGTGCTCATATGTTCTTTTTATTTTATTTTTTAGGGATTGTCTGCATCTACATATACTGATGTTAGTACAAGTCCTACTCCAATTAGCACTGAGGCACAACCTCAAATACATGCGGTATGAACTTTTGACTGAAGACAAATAATTTGTATTATTTTTATGTATGTACATTATTATTAACTTATAATCTGAACAATTTTGACTCACATGTATATATATTTTATGTGTTTTGATTTTACAAACAGCACCATGGATATCATACTCATCCATACAGGCCTCGGTATAGTCTATTTTCGACTCCATCTTATGATTATTGTGCTAGCATACCTGTAGACACATTTGTGACTTTGGCTAGCACTCAGGTATGATATATACATTATATATACATGTTTAATTTATAGTGTATAAAAAATGTAGTGTACAAATTATGTACTTTGTAATTATTCATGTATATTTAATTTTGACTAAACTTTTATGTATCCATAATTTTAGGACTACATCACCACGAGTGTTGCTAAGAGCATAGGACTTAGCCAGATAGAGGTATCTACATCGTCATTTGAGGTCAATATTGTGATTTATGTACATAATGTATAGTTCATTATGCTCTAAAATCAAATTAAAAAAATGTATGTATTGTAAATTACAGGACCTCACCACTGTTGCATTTGGTAATTTTGACAGTGCGCCTCCTCCCGTTACTGAGGGACACCCATCTCATGTGGTATAATTTATTTTATTATGTAGTGAATATTTAATTTATTTGCAAGCTAGATTTTGAGACCCATTTCAATTAAGCAAGTACATGATGAGACGTGCCTCATGTTACACAAGGTGATACATCTACCTCACAGGGTGCCCGACATGACGAGACAACTCATATTACACATGATGATCCATCTGAGTCCTCTTCGCATGGAGTCCTCTTTGCATGGAGCAAAGAGGACATTCGATCAGATAGATTAGGTCTTGTTGGCACCTATAGATTGTGTTTTTATGATGTATATATATTATTTATGATGTATGTACACTTTGTGTTAGGATAGTTAAAACTGTATGTTAGACCATGTATTTTTTCACTTCATAGATCATGTTATGATGTATGTTAGACCATGTACTATTTTTTTATGATTTATTATCATGCTTGCATATGTAGTACATATATTACTATGTTTCGCCATGTTTTAAGTATATTCAAACCATTTTCTTTATTCTGACATATTTTATTCATGAACATATGACACATTTTGTAAGTATATATGCAAGATGAACAATAATTTTAATTATCTATAGAGCATTATCAGATAAATATCACATCAAATTTATGCATTGAGATTCATACAAATAAAATTGACCTACTCGATTAAAAAATGTATTGATAACGTACCTAACAATGTATCATAAGTGATCTTAATGTGTTGTTTGGTAATGTAAGACTCATTATCACCTAATAAGACCTATTATGTGGTAGTAAACATATGAATACCTATCATAACCTATAACAGACATAATGACTTATTAGGACTCCCATGTCCCCTTAAGACACACATGTATGGATAACGTACCTAACAATGTACATCATAAGTGATCTTAATGTGTTGTTTGGTAATAAAAGATATAATCAATACAATGAATACAATGAGTAATGATCTAACATATAATCAATACAATGAGTAATGATCTTTAAATTATCATGTTCAAGTGACTTGTTTTTAATATTACAATCAATAGTAATTTGAAACTTCAAACAAACATTAATTTAAACATGCTTGAATCTAAAAGTAATGGAACAAAATAGGAGGTCATTACTTAAATTGACAATTAATTTATAATAATTTATCAAGTGCACATACCTAAAACTTTCAAATAGAAGTAAACTCTCATTTTCGAATTAGTTTGTACAACATATTTCACAATATATGTAAGACAATGTCAATGATATATTTATAGTTCACTGAACTCATTTGAAACATAAAATTGGTTGAACACATCTCTTCAAATGAGGTCCTGTAAAATAAAAATGTAAAACAAAAACACACATGTTAATAAACACATAAATCAATATTCAAGGTATCTGAACTATGTAAATATATATGTGTAATTTGTATGTACTTACTATGTGAAATTGCACAAGATGTTGATGTTCGATCCACTTTAACATTTAAATTTGCATATATTGTAATTGAGACCTGAATAAGAGGTATATAAGTTCTCTAAATTGGTATTGACAACACAAACATACATGTAATTAAATTATATAAGTACATATATATAAAAATAATACAATAATGAAAAAACTTACATGTGTTTGATTTAAATGTAGTCATCCCACTATACCATTGGCATCCTCTCTCTTTTGCAATGCATCTATGATTGTCTCGTGCTCGTCCATTGAAATTGTACATAATACCTTATTGGCGGGTCTCCCTTTGTATCTTTCTAATTTGATATTTCTTGCCACAACTAAATGAGAATAGTGTAAAATCTTCTTTTCGGTTTGGTAGTCTTCAAATGCTGGCAAACCATTTCTTCTTGTTAGGTATCTACGTAGCCAGGTGCCAGCTACAACAACAAACCCGATTGGATACTCAAAACCATCATCATCTACTTGATGACATGTCAATTTTTTCTTAGGTTCCACACATCTAGCTAGCCAATACTCAGTCTGTTCATCATTATCACTAGGTGCAATAACATCACAAACATGTCCTACAAGATAAGATAAAGTATAGAAACACTTTAATCACTCATGTGCATATGCAAATTATATAAATTGAAGCATGAGATCGCAAAAAAATCTAATTAAATTGTGCATACTAGGTTCTATGAGGTCTGAAATACGATCATAGTCTTCTGATGCAAAAGTAACATTCTGGCCTTCATTTACTATATCATCTTCAAAATGTGTGTTAGTAGGTGCTAATGATCTTTGTTGCCAACCTTCAACCCATTTTGTATTCTCACATTCTTCCCATTCACCTGCAAGACAAAATTGACAAAAACAAGCAAGCTCCCTAATCCATATAGTCCAAGTGTTAGAATCTAAACTCCTAAATGAATGCCATTTAGCTAAACCACTAATTGTATCACAATCATATCTTGAAGGGATATTATTTTCTTCAACTAGGTAGAAGAAACGTTTGATTGTAGAGTTTTGACTTGATCCCGTGTATAAATATTTGTTACACCATTCGACAATCTCATGTGCATTTTTGAATTTAGCTTTTTCCTTAAATTTTAATTGCTCTCTACTAAGGGCTCTCTTCACACATGCACCAGCACCATCATGTTCTCCTTTACCATGTCCAGCCTCGAAAAAACTCCACACATGTTGGATGTTAGTTTGCTTATGTGTCCTACTCAACTAATAGAACATTCTAGCATTGTCTTGTACAATTATCTGACCATATCCAATGTTGTGTCATTTGAATTTGTCTCTCTTTTAAATTATCATAAAAGACCTTGAAACAATATTGGACAAACTCAGATGAATGGATTCTATTATCACTTAAATAAAAATGGTACTCTCTGAATATTTTTCGATCCTCCTCTATACTATCAGGTGCATGCCTATAAACTATATGAACATAAATTGTTAATTGCACTGAATTGTAATATTGTGGTTGTACCTCTTCTTGCAATGCAAGCATGTAGTTCTCTGCAAAGTCAACAACTGAAAGTATAGTACCAATTGGAAATGTATTCTTACATATGCAAAATTGTCCATCAATTCATCTAGAATATTGAGAGTGTTTAACATATTTTGGTATGATCACACTCTTAAACTCATCCATAAATGCATGACAACTAACTTTATCTGTAACTTGATCACACCTTCTTCCAAACTTCCCATCCTTCAATGGATATTCAATAGTGTTGAATCTTTTTATCTCAACTAATTGCTGTCCAAAAGTAGTCAAAGCATTTTCATGTAAACATTCATCTAACAAAGAAAGATTGCCACACATATCACATGTACTAGAAAGACATGCATTGAAAAGAAAGTATTGATCATTAGGTGGCTTACAAAACAAACATGATCTATGAAATCTTTTATAGTTTGAGGTGGTATTTTTATACCACATTCTTGCAACATTTCTTTACTATGCATGGTACCACGTATAGATTGAAATACATCATAATGGTAACGAAATTGAATATGAGTTTTACAACAAAATGTGATTCTTTCCTTATTAATCCTTACATACCATGGTTTACACTTTTCAAAAGATCTTTGACTAATGGTAATATTTAATACATTACCATCTACAAATTTTTTAAACAATTCAGTTTGAGTCATGTCCAAAAGGTGTTTAGGATGTGGATCACATATTTTTGACCCAATTCTCAATTTAAGAACATCTCTTGAATTAGGTGATACTCTTGTATTATCATGCCAAAAAATTTCAATCAAACTTTTGGTTTCACTAGTAAGTTTCATATCACATCTCAGGAGTCTACCACTAGAAGTCCATAAAATATTTGTTGGATCACATTCAAATTTAACCCTTCTCTTTACAGCTCTTTCTAAAGTCTTACGATTCACATTAAGATATCCACTTATGTTGGTAATCAATCTTTTGTCAGATGTTGATTTGTTAACTAAAGCTGTTGTTATTGCTCGCCATGCTGCATTCTTATCTTTAGACCAACTTCTCTTTTCGATAACATCAAAGGCACTAGCAATAGTGGATACAACTTGTTTTAAAGACTCATTTTTATTCTTGGGTTCTGCATACATTCCCAACCTTCTCATTACTTTTCGCATTTTAGACATTTTAATTAGTTGCAACATTAGCTGACATTGAAACCTAAATTTCTTATTATAAAAAAAATGCCTATACAATCTATTAGCATGTGTCCTAATTTGTCTCCATGAAACCAATCCCTCAAGATTATCTAACACATCATTAGGAATTTGAAAATTATGTTCAGACACTTTACTATCATCCTGACATGTTTGTTTAGTAGTTGGTGTTTCTATGTCTACATTCATGCAATTTTTATTTTTAGACACTTTACTATTTTCACTGTTATTTGGGATTTGAATATCATTTTCAAATTTTCTTGGCATTTCTTTTAGGGCAGGCATTTCAATTGGAGTGTTTTATGCATGATCGTTTGACAATTGCTTCTCATGAAGAAAATCTAAATCGTTTAAATCGTAACCTACTTCTAAAAAATCACCAATTTCATCATGAGAGAAAATTTGAGGGTTTGGAGACACACCTGTATTGAACGCATGATTAGAATGTGCACCTCAATTTTCTTGTATTGAGTTCTCTTCTTTGACTTCTTCATCCATCGTGATATGCTCAATGTCTTTCTCCTTTGAAACATTGTTCAAGTCTCTAATTCTCTATCTTCTCTCTCGTTGACATTGTGCTTCATTCTCTTTATTTGCTGCAATCTCCTCATCTGTTAGAACTCTTGCTTTCTTCTTTTTTCGTTGTTTTGATCCCATGTTTGCACCAATTTTGAATTTGAATCAGTAGCCTGCAAATTGTATAAGAGGACAAGAAAATAGAATAAGCGTGACAAAATTCGGTGTTGCAGGTCGAAACTGTTGTTCAATCATTTCAATCATTGAAATTGGGTCAGTGGGGCAGCTTTTGGGATCCAACGGGTACATCAAAAATGGGTACCATTTCTTAAAAATCGAGCACCCGATTCTTTAAAAATTGAGTAGTCGTTTATAAATCGGGTACCCGATTTTCAAAAAGTCAGTATAACGGTTCAAAGCAATTGGGCACCCGATTTGTGGATTACAAATCGGGTGCCTGATTCATGAGACATGAGTGGGAATTTGGTATGGCTCCCGACTTTTGCATGGGGTTTTGCCTTGGGGAAAGGCATGGCATAGGCTTGGTCCCACCAAGCCATGCCTTTGTGCTCCTTTTTTTTTCTAAGGCATTTAATCGACAATTTCTGGTATTGTCATAATTTTTTTATAGTCATTCCTATTGAATTTTTTGACGAGACAAAAACCCATTATAAGTCTTGCTGGTTTGATTTCAAAAATGTAAATTTTATAGTGTTATTAGTTTATTTTCTATTTTTCCATTATTTATTAATCAAAACTATCTCCTAAACATTAAAAAGTGACATTCACTAAAACTTTAATAACTTTTTTATTTTATATTTTTTCTTAAATTAATTTATATGTCATCAATCTACATACAATTCTTTTGATGTTAAAAATAAATTGAAAACAGTGAGATTTTGATCAAATTATGTGGTTCGTACATGAGAGGTTTTAAAATTTACCTTTATAGCCAATTAATAATAAAATAATTATTCAATAAAAAATCAAGAAAGAATATTGTCATAAATCTTAGGTGTATTAGATAACTCCCTTTAAAAGGATTTGCAAAAATTCATTTGTTTGTGTCAAATTATGGTGTCCGTACACTAGCATGGTATGGTCCTGAAACAAGCATTTTGAAAAAGTGGTTTTTAAAGATCCATACCAAAAAAAAATCTATCATATGGGTGCACAAATAAATTACATATTCAAAAACTAGATTCTGAACACTAAACATTTTATTTCTGGAGTTTTTTAATATTCGATCTCTAAATACTTCAAATTTTGACATCAATTGACAAAAAATTTCAAAAACAGGAAAAACACTTCCACTTTTTGGCCAAAAGTGAGACCCAACTTCTTGCACTGACCCAGCAGTGTTAAGGGAAGAAGAGTTTTTCCCTAGGAAAGAAATTAAGGGTTTATATAACCTAGTGTGATCTCTTTAGATTTATTATCGCTTTAATCCCTTGAGATGGCTTCAACTAGTTTGAGAGATCAGGACAGGTTGGATGGTGCCTCAAATTTTGGTGTATGGAAAGTTAGAATTTCTTTATTGTTGGAAGAGAATGGTATCAAGGATTATGTTACCAGTGTTGAAGTTGTACCAATGGATGCAAAACAACTTGTAGCATATAAGAAGGATGATGCGAAGGTGAGGAGGATTATCCTTGATGATGTCAAGGATCATATTGTTCCACATATCTCAGAGCTTGATACAACGAAGAAGATGTGGGATGCCATTTTGAATCTGTACTAGAATGCTACCACCAACAGGAAGATGATTTTTTGAGAGAAGCTGAAGAATACCAAGATGAATCAGGGAGAAAATGTTACAAGTTACCTCACCAAGCTTAAACTTGTCAAGGATGAGTTAGCAGCTATTGGAGATAGTCCCAGTGATGACGAGCTAGTGAGAATAGCCCTAAATGGGTTTTCTAAACAATGGAGTGTCTTTGTTCAAGTTGTTAGTGGATGAGATACCTTACCGAGTTGGGATCAACTATGGACTGATTTCACTCAGGAGAAGTTTAGACTAAGTCTTGTCAATGGAGCCAACAAGAGTAAAAAATGTGAGGTGGAATAGGAAAACATTGCCCTAGCAGGGAAAGGGAAAGCAAAGAAGGGATCTAGCAAATGATCAAATTCACAAAGTGAGAAGAAGAAGGACCTTTCTAAGGTCAAGTGCTTTAAATGTCATGAGTATCATGGTCACTATGTCAGTGATTTCCCAAAAAAGAAGAAGGCAAAGAAGCAGGTGGCAACTTCAACAAGTCTAGAAGTAAAATGGAAGATGAGTTTGCACTTATAGCTTGTATGGTGAGCTCAACCTCACAGACTATCTGGTATATAGATAGTGGGGTGTCATTTCATATGCCAGGAGTTAGAGAGTACTTCTCCAGTTATAAGGAGGAGAACACCAATATCCAGATTTCTATGGAAAACTTGTCCAAACTCAACCTGGTTGGGAAAGGGACTGTTTAGTTTTAGAGGGAGAATGGAAAGATCATTCCAGTTAATCATGTGTTGCATGTGCCACAGTTAGGTATGAATTTGATTTTTGTATATGTTCTTCAAGATAGGGGGTATAATGTACTCTTTAGAGGGACACATATGTTGATTAAGCACAAGGATTGGAAATCACCCATAACTATTGGAGTTAGGAGTGGTTGCCTTTATAGGTTACAATTTGATACTCCTAAGGAACTCATGAGCAGTTGTAATCCTAGAGATCTTGGAGAGCTATGACATAGGAGGATAGCCATATTCATCATGGAGCACTCAAATTGCTTCATAAGATGGTGACAGGTGTTCTAGAGGTGTGCACAGAGCATGATGATGTATGTAAGGGATGTGTGTTGGGGAAGTTTGTGAAAGCATCTTTTCCAAGGAGTGAGACCAGATCTAAAGGTGTTCTTGATCTTGTACATTCAGATGTATGGGTGAACCCACAATAATGGGTTCCACTTTTGTGGCATGAAGGAAATCCAAAAATGTTGCAAAATTTGCAAATCAAAATTATCGTATGTTCGTGCAAACATAAAAGAATACATGTAAATGTGAACACATTTCATATATATATATATATATATATATATATATATATATATATATATATATATATATATATATATATATATATATATATATATATATAAGGTGTGCTTGGGAGAACATACCTCATTAATATGTTTGCCTGAATGTATTTTAGAATGATTTTTTTCTTTGAAAACCTCATTTTCCCCATTTTCTCGTTCATTTTTACAGGGAGATGAATTCGATCTGGATGTTGGAGCGAATGTATTGGATTGGTAAGTGTGTCACATCATTTTCTGTCATTCTCCTCTAGATTCTCATCGTTGCTCTATTTCAGGTATGTTTATATGTTATTATTCGATTTTTTAAAATGTTTTTAATGCTTTCAAAGCATATTTTAATGTTAATTTAATATTTTTATTATTTATTTATGTTAGTTAATTCTATTAATTTAGTGTTTATAATTTTTTTGTATTTTTTAGTTATATATTAGAAAAATATTAATTTAGCATTAGAAAAAAAAATTAGAAAAAAATTAGCGTTAAATTAGATAAATATTAGAAAATCATTGAGAGGGGTCATAGGATGCATATTTTTTTAATTGTAATTGTTTTTCTTCTTTTAATACTATTTGAATATTTACTTTAACGATTTTATAATTATTATTTTGTCATGAAATGTTTTGAGAGGGGTCATAGGTTAACCTATGACCCCTTCTGACACATTAAAACCAACCAAATGTGTCCCCAAGGGTCTTAGGCCCCCTAGGAACATACGTTGTCATGAAATGCATTGTGAGGGGTCATAGGTTAACCTATGACCCCTCTCGATGCATTGGAACCAACCAAATGCATCCTAGGGGCCCTAGGACCCTTAGGGACATATGTTGTCATGAAATGAATCGAGAGGGGTAATAGGTTAACATATGACCCTTCTCGACACATTGGAACAAACCAAATATGTCCCTAGGGGTCCTAGGGCCCCTAGGGACATACATTGTCATTAAATGCATCAAGAGGTGTCATAGTTAACCTATGACCCCTCTTGACGCATTGGAACCAACTAAATGCATCCATCGAGGTCTTAGAGGCCCTAGGGACTTATGTTGTCATGAAATGCATCGAGAGGGGTCATAGGTTAACCTATGACCCTTCTCGACGCATTCGAACCAAACTTATGACCCCTCTCAATGCATTAGAACCAACCAAGTGCATCCCTAGGGGTTATAGGGCTCCTAGGGACATATGTTGTCATGAAATGCATCGATACAGGTCATAGGTTAACTTATGACCCCTCTCAACACATTAGAACCAATCAAATGCATCCCTAGGGTCATTAGGGACCCTAGGGACACAGGTTGTCATGAAATGCATTGAGAGGGGTCATAGTTGATGCACTAAAATCAACCAAATGCATCCCTAGGGGTCCTAAGGCTCCTAGGGATATATGTTGTCATGAAATGCATCAAGAGGGGTCATCCTCTCAATGCATTCAAATCAACCAAATACATCCCTAGGGCCCTAGGGACATATGTTGTCATGAAATGCATCCTCTTGATGCATTGAAACCAACCAAATGTGTCCCTAGGGGTCCTAGGGCCCCTAGGGATATACGTTGTCATGAAATGCATCAAGAGGGGTCATAGGCCTCTCAATGGATTGGAACCAACCAACTATATCCCTAGGGGTCCTAGGACCCATAGGGACTTATGCTATCATGAAATGTGTTGAGAGGTGTTATAAGTTAACTTATGAACTCTCTTGACACATTGGAACTAACCAAATGTGTCCTTAGGGGTCCTAGGGCCCCTAGGGACATATGTTGTCATGAAATGCATCGAGAACCTATGACCCCTCTCAATGCATTCGAACCAACCAAATGGTTCCCTAGGGGTCTTAGGGCCCCTAGGGACATACGTTGTCATGAAATGTGTTGAGAGGCATCGTAGGTTAACCTATGACCCCTCTCGATGCATTGGACCAACCAAGTGCATCCCTAGGGGTCCTAGGGCCCCCTAGGGACATATGTTGTCATGTAATGCATCAAGAGGGATCATAGGTTAACCTATGATCCATCTCAACACATTGGAGCCAACTAAATGCATCTCTAGGGGTCCTAGGGCCCCTAGGGACTTATGTTGTCATGAAATTCATTGAGGATGTATTTGAATCAACCAAATGGGTCCCTAGGGGTCCTAAGGCCCCCAGAGACATATGTTGTCATGAAATGTGTCGATAGGGGTCATAGGTTAACCTATGATCCCTCTCGATGCATTGGAACCAACCAAGTGCATCCCTAGTGGTCCTAGGGCCCCTAGGGACAAATGTTGTCATTAAATGTATCAATAGACCTATGACCCCTCTTGACACATTGGAACCAACCAAATGTGTCCGTAGGGGTGCTAGGGACCCTAGGAACATAGGTTGTCATGAAATGCATCGAGAAGGGTCATAGCTTAAGCTATGGCCCCTCTCGACACATTGGAACCAACCAAATGCATCCCCAGGACCCCTAGGGACATACGTTGTCATGAAATGCATTGAGAGGTGTTATAAGTTAACCTATGACCCCTCTCAATGTATTTGAACCAACCAAATGTGTCCCTCGGGGCCTTACAGCCCCTAGGGACATATGTTGTCATGAAATACATCAAGAGGGGTCATAGGTTAACCTATGACCCCACTCGATGCATTCTAACCAACCAAATGCATCCCCAGGGATCATAGGGCCCCTAGAGACATACATTGTCATGAAATGCGTCGAGAGGGGTCATTGGTTAACCTATGACCCCTCTCGATGCATTTCATGACAACATATGTCCCTAGGGGCCCAAATGCATCGAGAGGGGTCATTGGTTAACCTATGACCCCTCTCAATGCATTGGAACCAATCAAATGCATCCTTAGGGGTCTTAAGGCCCCTAGGGACTTATGTTGTCATGAAATGTGTCGAGAGGGGTCATAGGTTAACATAGGACCCCTCTCGACACATTAAAACCAACCAAATGGATCATAGGTCATTATAGTAATAACAATAATAATATATATTGTCTATAATATATTTAATAATTATAGTAAAAATCATAATAATATAATATTATAATCATATATATATATAAATATATTATATTTATAAGTCATAATAATAATAACAATAATAACATATATTACATTATTATATTTAATAATAATAATAATAATAATAATATAATATAATAATCATATATATATATTATATTTATAGGTTATATTAATAATAATATAATCATAATAATATAATATAATAATCATATATAATAATAATCCTATATATATTAATCATAGATAATGAAATTTGTTTACAAATTGCTCATAATTCCCTCCAAAATTTGGGAAGCAATATTAGATATCTGATTTGAGATAGGATATTTGGTTTGGTATCGGGTATCCGATCTTAGATCAGATACCCAATTAAAATGGCATGATTTTCCCAACATATTCCCTATCACTGCAGACCCAACAATATCACTTTTTTTGGGCCATTT
The DNA here is from genome assembly GCA_028749045.1 of Cupressus sempervirens. Taxonomy (NCBI): domain Eukaryota; kingdom Viridiplantae; phylum Streptophyta; class Pinopsida; order Cupressales; family Cupressaceae; genus Cupressus; species Cupressus sempervirens. The sequence continues at coordinate 867,498,929 of CM053792.1, read as the reverse complement.
TCATGGGTTTTGGGAAAACTAACTTTTTGGTGCCCAAACAAACAAAAAAAGGTTTGATAATATATCATTAGGTGTTTGATATTGTCATATGAATGGGGATCAGTAGTTCTCAAAAGGCTAAATACAAAAGGAAGGTATCCAATGAAGACATTGTGGCATATAGGGAAAGGGACAAGGTAAATCACCAAAGGAAAAGACAAGGTATGTTAAATGTGAGTCAAGTTGATGATGTATTGGTCGAAGGTGAAATTATAGAGTTAGATAATGAATATGTGTAGTTGGGAAATGAAAATGTACCAATTGATAATAATAATGCGAAGATTAAAAATTTAGAGAATGAAAATTGGAGGATGAAATGCTACTAGGTCATAATGTAAATTGCATGATTGACCATGCCGAACATGACAATGCACAGGAATCTTAGATATCTCCTAATTATAATCAACATGAAGGTTCTAGAACACCAAAACGGGTAATTGAAATTGATGAAATGATTATTACCAATCTAGAAGGGAGAAAATTAGAAAGAACCATTCGATTTTGGGCTTCCAAACTATATAAGATATTTTTCGGCAATAAGACAATGGTGGAGCAATGTCAACTTTTTATGCACTTATTAAAGATGCAAAATATGAGACCCATGCTTTCCAAATTGAAGATTCATGTCAATAAAAAATTGGAAAGAAATGCCATTATTGTGAAGAATCTTTTCACTGCTCTCAATAGCATTGGGAAAAATAGCAAGGAGAAGGCTAAGAGAGTTTCTCAAAGGGTTATTACAACCTCTTTGGTAAGTCATCATTTGAGAAAGGGTAGATATATGAGACAAACTTATATTGACTTGAACCTAAATTGTACTACTTTGAGAAGATCACTTTGTAGACGAGAGAGAATTGATGATCCTCTTTAAAATGAAACATGGCCTTTTGGTGGGAGATTTCCATATTTTGATAAGAAGCTATCCAATGATGTGTAGGAAGAAATTACATAATTTTGGTACTCTAGCTCAAGAGTATCACCCAATGCTAAAGATGTGTTAAAGTTGAGAATTGGCATCAGAGACCACATGCCACATCCTAAACATTATTTGGAGGTAAGTCAAACTATGTTGTTCAAACAATTTACAGAGAGTCATCCAAGTCTTCATATATCACAAAGGGCTTTTGAATATTTGAAGCCATTTTATTTTGTGCCACTTAAAATTTGGAATACATGTTGCAAATATCATGTCGAGTTTTCTATGCACCATGAACTATTACGCTCCATCTGTTCTACTTTACATAGTAAAGAAATGTTGGAGAATTGTGGTGCTAGTGGTCTTCCAAAATCATCAAGAGACTTGCTAGATCAATTTTTATGTCATAGAATTGATGGTTGTTTCTTTTATAAAAATGCTTGCTTAAATGAGAAGTGTTTAAAATGTGGTGGCTTATCCAAGTTTGACACATGTTTCCATGAGGGGTGCAAACAAGATCTTGGGAAGAGAATAGTAAAAAAAAAAGTATATGAAATGGTGAAATACACATTGAAGAGTGGGGGTGAGGGCTCTAGATGTGAATTGGTTGCAAAAGAAATCATTGTGGCTAGTTTTATTTCAAATTTCAAGACAAATCTTTTCTACAAGTATGCAAGACATAGTCAGAGGTCTTAGTGGTTGGATCAATAATTTAGAATGTGTAAGGAGACTTTTCCCATTGACACTATTATATCAGTTGTTGACTTTGCTGAGAACTACACATTGCAACCTCAAAATGAGACACAATTTTAGTATTACAACTCCATTCAGATTGTTATTTTCATCCACATAACATATAGACATGCCCCAGATAGTGCGAAAGATAATCAAAAGATTATTAGAGAGTATCATTTTTATATGAGTGATGATAGATCTTACTCTCACAAGTTTATGCAACATTATTTCGAGAATTATTTTTATTTCTTACAGGAGGATGCAATTTTTATGGTTAGACATATCATTAGGTAAGATATATGTATAGGTCAATTCAAGAATGCTCACATGTTTTATTGGTTGTGTAGGATGCACATAGAGAGGGGGGTGCCTCATATTTGGAGTGTTTTTGAGTTTGACCATGGGAAAGGGGAACATGATGGAGCGAGGACATGTGTGAAGAGAGCTCTTGTTAAGGAGCAATTGAAAATTTCAGGAGAAGAGCTTCTTGATGCTTGTAGCATTGTTGATTGGTGTAGTTCAACATTATCATAGGGGGGACTCTTGATTTAGTAGTATACAGGTTCTTTTGGTTGGTTGAGGAAGGGTTCATAGGTGATAGATTAGATTGTGCTATAGTGAGAAACTCATAAAAAATGCATTCATTCTAGAGCTCTGATTCTAGTACATGGACCATTTGGACACGACAACTAGCTTGCTTTTGTCTTAGTTGTTTTCAATGTGATTGAGATCATTGTGAGTTGAGTGAGTGGGTGGACACATGGGCTCCAAATTATCTTACTCCATTGTCTATCATACCCTCTATCAAAAATGATGACATGAAAAGTTTACTTGAGCATAATAATCTATCAGATCTTCTTTAGCCAAGACATGTCTTTGCATTAGTTGCACCATAGGGGAATGATGAGAAATCAGACTATTGGTTAGCATGTTGTGTAATAGGTAAAAAAAAGCTTGCACAACTAATCACAGATGATGATGGATATACATATCCTACTAGTTCAGTGGTTATTGCTGGAACATGGCTGCAGACACACATGCTTAGAAGGAATGAAATTCTTGCATTTGAAGACTATCAAAAGCACAAAATAATTCTCATATATTCACATCTTATTATAGCAACAAATGTAAATTGTTTGAAGCATCAAGGAATACCAAAAGTAAAAGAACTTTTTACTATTACTAATGTTGATCATGAAGCCTTGTTGGAGACCCTAAAACAGAGAGAAAACCCTACTAGAACACTTGACTAGGTATATTTACTTCTTATGTTATTTTCTTCATTTTTTATTGTTTAAAGCATCAAGGAAGACCAAAAGTGAGCTGATGATTATCTTGTTTAATAAAATAAGTTACTAATATTTTTTATGATATTGGAATGTAGGTACATCATGAAGAGTAGCCATGCATGAAGATAAAAAGCTAAAAAAGGAGTAGAATGAAGAAAAATCTATTCTATTTTTGACACTACTTTTATTGACACTACGATTTTTGACACTATGACTTTTGGTAGTTGTGTATTGATGTAATAATGATGAAACACTTGATATATTGTAAATGTAAACTTGTTGATTTAATGTAAGAAACAAAGATGATTTTACTTAATGCAATTTATGTGGTGGGACCTAAAAAATGATGATTTTAATACATACTAAAACAAAACTTGCATTATGCCCAATGCCAAAAATTTGAGACAGGTAAAAAATAATGTTTTTGTTTTTAATCTTAACCCTAGTAACACCCTTGTTCTAGCCGCAGAGAGCCTCCATCGTCCATGGCTACCCTATATTAAGGAGTCTCCAAGGTGCTCTAAGTGTGTGTTGAGGTCAATCTTCTAAGGGTTGTAACTTAGAGCTCGTGAGGGCTATCGATGAATTGTCAAATGCTATAGGACAATCATGCTAAGGCCTAAAATAACCTATCTCATTTTCAAGAGATCACATTCCATTTGGATTTGGCACAGTGATCTCGCTCGATGCCAAAACTTGCAATGTGCCTCAATTCTTAGGTGCACCACAGTGTAACTTTGAAATTGCTAATCTTGGCATCGAATCGTCAGTGCCATTAGCTTTGGATGGGCCGGTGAACCCTAGTGACACCCTTTTTTGGCCGTTGAGAGCCTCCATCATCCGTGACCACCCCATACCAAGGAGTCTCCAAGGTTCTCTAAGTGTATATCGAGGTCGATCTTCCAAGGGTCGTAACTCAGAGCTCGTGAGTGCTATTGATGAAACATAAAATGCTATAGGACGATAATGCTAAGGCCTAAAATAATCTATCTTATTTTTGAGAGATCACATTCTGTTTGGATTTGGCACAATGATCTTGCTCAATGCCAAAACTCATAGTGTGCCTCAGTTCATAGGTGCACCATAGCGTAACTTTGAAACCGTTGATCTTAGCATTGAATCATTAGCACCATTAGCTCTAGATGGGTGGGTGAACCCCAGTGACACCCTTGTTCTGGCTGTGGATAGCCTCCATCGTCCACGACCACCCTGTATTAAGGAATCTCTAAGGTGCTCTAAGTGCGTATCGAGGTCAATTTTTCGTGGGTTGTAACTCAGAGCTCATGAGGGCTATCGATGAAATGTTGAATGCTATAGGATGGTCATGCCAAGGCCTAAAATAACCTATCTCATTTTTGAGAGATGATATTCTATTTGGATTTGGCATGACGATCTTGCTAGATGCCAAAACTCGTAGTGTGCCTTAGTTCATAGGTGCACTACAGTGTAATTTTGAAATCGCTGATCTTGGCATCGAATCATCAATGCCATTAGCTTTGGATGGGTATGTGAACACTAGTGACACCCTTTTTCTAGCCACAGAGAGCCTCCATCATCTACGGCCACCCTATACCGAGGAGTCTCCAAGGTGCTCTAAGTACGTATCAAGGTCAATCTTCCAAGGGTCATAACTCAGAGCTCGTGAGGGCTATTGATGAAATGTCAAATTCTATAGGACTATCATGACAAGGCCTAAATTAGCCTTTCTCATTTTTGAGAGATCACATTCCATTCGGATTCGACATAGTGATCTCACTCGATGCCAAAACTCGCAGTATGCCTCAGTTCATAGGTGCACCACAATGTAACTTTGAAATTGCTGATCTTGGCATTGAATCATTAGTGCCTATTAGCTTTAGGTGGGTGGGTGAACCCTAGTGACACCCTTGTTCTGGCTATGGAGAGCCTCCATCGTCCATGGCCACCTCGTACTGAGGAGTCTCCAAGGTGATCTAACTGCATATCAAGGTCAATCTTTCAAGGGTTGTAACTCAGAGCTCATGTGGGCTATCGATAACCCCTTACCAATTTTTTTGAACTTTTCTAATTAAGAATTTAAAGTTATAGAAAAAATTTCTCAAAATTGTAAAATTGCAATTTTGCAACTTTTGCAACTTTTTCTTGCAAAGTGAAAATGAGTGCAAAGAGCTAGTTAGGGGTTTGAGCACGACCATACAAGGTTGGAAACACCTATATAAGGTATGAAATGATACAATCCATTAATGAAGCTCATTTACATAATGATAGAATGCATTACTCAATGGTTGGATTGGAAATGAATTATGGTTCAAAAGTTATGAATGATTGTGTTTGGGTCTATACAAAGGACAACAAGAAGGTATGTTTTGGATGATTTGGTTCCTAAGTTTTGTTAAGTGGATCAGTATGGGTAATCTGATCATTGTAAGAAATGTATAGATGTTATTCATATGGATATGGTATTGGGGAACCAAGTTAAAAAGGTTTGATCCAATCAAGTCTCTTAAGTTGGGATATTTTGAGGTTATGTTGAAATTGAAAAATTGTAGTATGAGGATAGGAACAAAGTGAAGGGCTAGTTATCAAAGATTATGAGTCTAGGAATGAGTTCGTGGTTGGGAATAGAATCCATGGTTGAGGAGTGGAGTCTTTAAGTGTGTTGAGATTAGATTTGAAGCCAAGAGTTAGTTTCAAGGTTGAAGGTAGAAAATCAGATTTGGGATTATGTGAACCTTGTATAGGAGGTTAAAAATTGTGTTGATGTTATTGTCTAAAATGCCATGGATCTTTGTTGAAGCCTTTGAGTTCATCCCAATTCTTTGATAGACTACCATCCTTTTGTGAATCCCCTTACTTAAATTACTATTTATTAAAGGTGTACCGAAGGGCTCTGCATCATTATGCTAAGATAAGGAATAAATCCAATCTAAAACTAAAACAACAAGGAAAACAATGGTTTTCCATATGTCACTTGTTTCTATGGTTTATCTCTATAAATAAGGTTTCCCTATTTTGCTTACTTTGAATCACATGATAGAAAGTGAACTCTCATATATTAATTATAGAATTTTTGATAAAAAAAGATATAACTCATGATAGCACTTCAAATTAAACATTGCATCCAAATTTGATAATAAAGGTTGTTAAAATGTTATTTACAAATTATTGCATTTGAATATAATATAACAAACATGATTGTAATGTCCCCACATTGGCAGTTAAATTAATTTCTTATAAAGTCATTAAATAAATTAAAAATTAGTAGTTGACTTTATATTTAATTAATTAAATTAATTATTGTATTATGAGGGAGAAGCTTCTAGAGTGTGTATTAACTATTGGAAAGGTGGAAGCCTCTAGTAATTTAATTTTCTAGAAGCATAATTAATTATTGTATTGCAAGGGAAGAGTTTCTAGAGAGTACATTAATTATTGGAAGGGGGAAGCTTCTAGCACTTGCAATTAATTAATGTTTTAGTTCCTTCTAGAAGGGTGAAGGAAAATGATAAATAGGGGTGAAAGTCTCATTGTTGAGCATCAGATGATTGTGAATTGCATTTGATAAGAGCTTGGATGTGTGAATCACATTTCTTTCTTGGCAATAGGGGACATTCATCCTCTCTTGTAACATTCTAGACGTCATTCCCTTGGAGTTTGTCCTTTGGAATACATTGCTTGTACTTGATTTCATATTTTTGAGAATTAATATAATTTCAACATTGGTTCCATCTTCAGTTTGCACTGAAAAATCTATTTCAGCAATTGGTTTAGTTTTTGGGCATTTCTAGGGTGCCCATTACAATGCTATCAGAGCTATTAGTCCTACCATCCTGTGAAGGTCATATAGGGAATTTGGGATAGCCGAATTGAAGGAAAAGTTTTTGACAAAATGTATATTGCTCCAGATTAGAATGTGATGTTTAGATGGTTATTGGGTTCACAAAAATCCGATTCTCAACAATGAGACTTTCACCCCTATTTATCCTTTTCCTTCACCCTTCTAGAAGGAACTAAACCATTAATTAATTGCAAGTGCTAGAAGCTTCCCCCTCCAATAATTAATGCACTCTCTAGAAAATCCTCCCTTGTAATACAATAATTAATTGTGCTTCTAGAAATTTAAATTACTAGAGGCTTCTGCCTTCCCAATAATTAATACACAATCTAGAAGATTCTCCATTGTAATACAATAATTAATTAAATTAATTAAATATAAAGTCAACTTTTAATTTTTAATTTATTTAATGAATTTGTAAGAAATTAATTTAACTACCAATGTGGGGACATTATAGTCCGCCCTCCTTGAAATTTCTTGTCCTCAAGCAATCCAGCAATACAATGAACTCCAACCTCCACCTGGATCCCAATTGAAGTAATATGTGATATCCCTATGGACATTAAACCAACTGATAATTGGCATCATTAGGACTAACCACATGACTTACAGCCTAGCACCCAAAACTTGTGCTGATGATGTAGAAGTCAGAATGTCACTAGAAGGAAACTTCGTAGAAGATCTATGAAATCTCTTCTTCCTTGTATCCACCCACATAATATATATTGCACTAGAATCCTGATCATCACCAACATGCATTGAAAAAGATGTAGCTATAGGCAAACCATATGCACTCATGCTAACTGTATCAACACTAGTTAAAGCCACACCAAAATATATGGACATATGAACAATACTAATTGCTACAACAGAAAATTGAACCAGATCTATAGTTGATGAAAACTCATAATCATCAACATGTGCACCATCATTAGAACACATATCAATAATTCTATGCATATTGCTAAACTCCTCGTTGGATGGTTTAACTGACACAAAAGTGGCTACTGGTATGATAGTATCCTTGCATTCTTCTAATTCCACTATTGTTGTATCACCATCCCTTGAAAATACCTCATATGTGGACTCTTGAATTTGCACACATGACTCAACACTAGATTGCGAGTCAGTAATACTAGAGTAGATAAACCCACATCTATTAACTTAGCTGAAATGCCCACATCACCAACATCATAGCTGGGTGGCTCTTTATGTGTCTCAATCCCATTTAAGGAATCAACTACCTCTTGCACTGGAGCAACATACAAATCATCAATATTGATGCCCATCTATCTAGCCATTAACTGCAACATCATATCCATTTTCCTATTCTGCTCCTATTGCATCATATCCCTTTTCCTATTTTGCTCTTGTTGCATCCACTGTCCCTCCTCCAACGTACCCAGTAACCTAAACATTACATTTTCTTGATCTGGATCGATATTCCTATCATCTTGGTCACCCATACTATTGTCTTGTTCAAAGAATATCTCCTCTGTGTCTATATGAGTGGATTGTATGTCCATCTGCATGAATGAACTACCCTATTCGTTCTACAAGTCTGAACTCCTACTTTGTCTTGATCTGGTATTGTAAAAATTATAAAGCCCTTGTTGCATGCTCAAACATAGATGTTGAAGATCTTTACAGGATGGTAGGACTTGTAGCTCTGATACCACTGTAATGGGCACCCTAGAATGCCCAAAACTGAACCAATTGCTAAAATAGATTTTTTAATGCAAATTGAAGATGGAGTCGATGTTGAAATTATATTAATTCTCAAAAAGATGAAATCAAGTACAACCAATGTATTCCAAAGGCCAAACCCCAAGGGAATGATGTCTAGAATGTTACAAGAGAGGATGAATGCACCCTATTGCCAAGAAAGATATGTGATTCACACATCCAAGCTCTTATCAAATGCAATTCACAATCATCTGATGTTCAACAATGACACTTTCACCCCTATTTATCCTTTTCCTTCACCCTTCTAGAAGGAACTAAAACATTAATTAATTGCAAGTGCTAGAAGCTTCCCCCTTCCAATAATTAATGCACTATCTAGAAACTCCTCCCTTGCAATACAATAATTAATTATGCTTCTAGAAAATTAAATTACTAGAGGCTTTCGCCTTTCCAATAGTTAATACACACTCTAGAAGCTTCTCCCTCATAATACAATAATTAATTAAATTAATTAAATATAAAGTCACCTTTTAATTTTTAATTTATTTTATTTAATGACTTTATAAGAAATTAATTTAATTTCCTCTTATGCTCCACTTAGACTTTGGAGAACGTGAAGGCTAAAAGAAGGGGTCATTACAAGATTAAAATTAATGATATTTCATAAACATGAACAATACACATGATCCATGATAAATTGAACAATACTAGATACTAAATTAATATGTATATCATTGTGCACATTAATGACAAAAATATATATCAAAATACATGTATCCATAGACAAATTACACAAATATATATCAAAGTTCATAGATAAATTACACAAATATATATCAAAATACATAGATCCATATACAAAATGTGGCTGATCATGCCATCATAATGTGTATAATATCAATATTTTTGTAAACAATGTGGCATATGCCATCTCAAAATGTCTCATGATGCATCCTATGACAACTATACTATCCTAAGTTGCTGGTGGATGATCAAAATATAGCCTCTTCACTGCACTAGGTGGATCAGAGGCCTCCTATGTAAACAAAAAAGGAAAACCCAAAGTTAGACTACTAAATTTATATAATTCTTTGTATCTAACATTGAATTACTCAAATACATAATGATATTTTTTTAATGAAGATTTATACTATTAAACTTTCATCATAAATACCTCTCTCATCGACCTCCTGCAATCCTTTCATATGTCCTCGATAATGCTTGTACCTTGGTGATTGTGGCCTATGTATGTTCAAATATGTTTGTCAGATGAATCTACAACTTAAACTATAACATTATAATTTATAGCATGCTAAGTTTATAACATATAATCAAGAATTCAAAATACAACTTACTTGTGTCGGCTCCCCTCAGGATATAGTGACTGCATCATCAAAGATACAAAACTCTCCTATCGAACCTCGTGTACACTAGGAGTTTCCTATGAGATACAAAATACTAGTTGTTAATATCACAGAAATCAATTTTGAGTTTATTTATGAAAATAAGGAAAATAAAAAATAAATGATACTTATACATACAATGGGGCTCTTAGTGCGAATGGAAATGCTAGAGCATCTACGATGCAAAATCTACATGGGCTCATCACCGATAGCCACACCCTATACAATAAATAATGTAATTAAATTTCATTACCACAAACATTTTACAAGAATGCATCAATATTTAATCAAATAGAAAGAACCTAATTACCTTTCCCTTGTCAATAGGTCCTGGTTCATCCCACACACTTTGTCCCCTAGGGATAGCTGATATCTGCAAGAAAAAAGAAAGATTAGAAACCATATTTTCTACAATATCAAATAGAAAAAACAATGAGAACACAACATAATGTATTGTAGATGTCTCAAGGCCAAATGAAATAGTTGAGAGCATGGCATCATCAACCTATCTCAGCTCCTCCTTAGTCATCAACTAAACATGAATGAAGATCACATACATGTGTAAGTTAGTATGGCTTAAAAATTGAAATTACTGTATTTTAAAGATTAATTTTAAATTACATATGTTTTAACAAAAAAATGTATACATGTACCAACATAGAAGGAGTCCATGCCTCTACATGCCCCTCCTCTCTCATATCAGGGTTTGTAGCCTCTACACATGTGTCTGGTGTATCCTCATCAAATACAAATTGATACTCAAGAAGATCACCTATGAGACCCAGAAAAATATTCTTGCACATTATGCAAGTATGGGACACACAAACATGTGATGAGCTCCCTGATGATGAACTCGCACAACATCATCAACACGAGGAGGCAACACTGACCTAGCCTGGGATATCAATAGGCTACTCAATCTATGGATGACTATAATAGCCTGAGAGCTAGCCTCTGCAATGATATCAGGATGCTGCACTCGAGGAGGGGGGATACATCAGTAGGAGGGACAAAGGTGCCAGCTTTCTTCCACTGGGCAAAGGGTCTATGCTGAGGAGCTCCTCCTCCTACACCCATGTTGGGCTTCATGCTCCAATAGTTCACCTTGAGGCCCAACACAAATTTTGCATACAATTTTCTACCGAAATAAAATGACACCTCTAAATTGCTATGTGGAGGGATGTAAAAACCATCCACCAATGATTCCAAAAGTTCACACGTATGGCATCATTTGTGCACCATTTAATCGATAGTTTGGGCTTTTTGCAGTCGACTTGTAAACCAATTTTTGGGTTCGCAAAAAGGGAAACCAAATAATCTTTACTTATATGGAGGGCTGCAACCTCATCATAGTCCAACCCATCATCAAATGTCTCATGCATTTCATCACGCCAACGAAGAGCAACATTTTGTTCATTGGTAAGTGTTTCAATGTTATCCACTATGGTGTTTAACGTAGATAACATAGGAGCCAATGCGGGTATAGTATTATATGTTGTTCACAAAGCCGTCAATTCGGTGAGATTTTTAAATATCAAATTCTTAATTTGAGGAGGGTTTTGAGGGGGTAGGGGATCATTTGGTGGATGATTTTGATGGGGCACTAGATTGTTTGGTGGGGGGTTACGAGGAACAATATTTCTTGCCTCAGTATCATCATTTTGGTCAGCCATACCTATTAATTTGCAAAACATAATTTCTATTAAAAAAACCTAAATTTTAACAATGTCTATCAAAAGACCTAAATTTTAAAAAATTCAATTAAAACTAAAAAATCTATAATAAAATTTAATAAATTTATAATAAAATTGATTGAAAACATAAAAAAACAAAAATTCACTTACCTATATTGTGTATCCATTTTACAATCGGATATTAGAGCAAAAAATGTAAAATAGTGTGAAAACAACAACCCTCAGGTTGCTTTTTAAAAAAATGATATCACAATTATCGAGTATCCAATTTCATATCAGATACCCGATATTATCGAATATCTGATATGAAATTGGATATCTAATAATATTGGGTATCCGATATGAAATCAGATACCCAATAAGGCTTGGGCCTACTTTTTAGTTTTGGTATCAGGATGGGTGGAAACAAGTTAGAGTGGATTTTGAAACACTTTTTGACATTTTCAAACTCTATTTTTTTTTGCATCGCCACTTTTTGGCACACCATGATCCTGCACATACCCAGGTACAAGTTTTAAATAGTTTGTAAAGTTATTTATGTTTCAAACTAGATATATGCACTCGTATAATTTATGTACGTGCACATGTGTGTGTGTGTGTGTGTGTATGTTTAGATAGTTCTAACGTATATATATTTGCAGGGCTCGATTGATGCACCTTAGCCATAGGATGTACAAGAGACTCGATTAGAGGGTCATTTTGTTTGTATGCGTCTTGAGGGGTCCCTCTAGTAGTAGTAGATTCATATATATATATATATATATATATATATATATATATATATATATATATATATATATATATATATATATATATATATATATATATATATATTGATGCATTTATATATTGGAGACTTTGTATATTTTGGAGACTTACATACACATGTGCATTTTAGTACCTTGATGGCATGTACACGTTTCACTATTTATTTGACTATTTAGTACTTTAGTAGTTGGATGGTCACATGTATATGACTTTTTATATTTTTCTACGTACATGTTTATTCAAGACTTACAGTTTGCATATGTATGCATTTCAGTAGAGATATTAGATGTACATGTTTATTCTTGAGACGTACATGTATGTGTATTTTTTGTATTTTAGTCTAGAACATTCTTCATGAATTAGATTATAGATTTTAAACTTTAGATTTTATTGTGATCATTGTAAAATAATCAAATTAACTTCTCTTTACCTACTCCAATAGTTAAATATTCAAAGAAGTTCCAAATTGATCTATGAACCTAATTTATAAGTTTGAATAATAATAATAATTTATAGGGTAATTGGATTGAATTAATATAGGTGCTTAAAACTACTATAGATTACAAATTTAAAACATTATATTTATTTGTAATCATTATAAAATCAACAATTAGTAGGACTAAAGATACATATTTGGTAAATCAATTAGTATGAATAAAGATGTACAAAATTTGTTAAATCAATTAGTAGGACTAAAGATACATATTTGTTAAATCAATTAGTTGGGCTAAAGATAAATATAAGTTTTATGTGCATAAAAATATGCTAAATAGGTAAGCCAATACATTATTTTTAAAAACTTTTACAAAATATAGTATTTAAAAATACATTAATAAACTAATAAACTAAGAGTATGACTCTACAATAAACTAACATTAATATATAGTTTTTTAATAAACTAATGATAACTAAGAGTATGATCGTACAATTTTAAAAACACATTTAATTCAAGATGAAATTCAATAGTTTGAAAAGAAGTTGATAAAAGAATTTAACTAACATATTAAATTATCTTTGATACATATCTATCTAATGATTGTGTAAGTTCCAACTAACTTACATATTGCCTATTTAGATCAAATTGTTATTATTAAATTCATCCATGGTAATTAATATTATTAATTCATATAGTTTTTTAATAAACTAATGATAACTAAGAGTATGATCATACAATTAAAAACACATTTAATTCAAGATGAAATTCAATCGTTTGAAAAGAAGTTGATATTTAAGAATTCTAACATATTAAATTATCTTTGATACATATCTATCTAATGATTGTGTAAGTTCCAACTAACTTGTATTGCCTATGTATATCAAGTCGTTATTATTAAATTCATCCATGGTAATTAATATTATTAAAATGTATACATTTAAAAACACATTAATAAACTAATAAACTAAGAGTTATGACCCTAAGTAAACTAACATTTATATATAGTTTTTTAATAAACTAGTGATAACATAATCTTTAGTTTAGGATGGTAATTAATATTATTAAAATGACACATTTATAAATTCCAATTAGTCATTGCTAGGACTAAAGATACATATTTGTTTTATGTGGATTAAAGTATGCTAGTAGGTAAGCCAATACACTATTTTTAATTTTTTTAATAAAATATAATATTCTTAATAACCTTCATCCATGGTAATTAATATTATTAAAATGTATACACTTCAAGGTCCTGAAATTTGATATATCAAGGCAAACAACTTTAAATTAATTCAAATTATTATATAAATAAATCTCAAAGGTCAATTCAACCATGATGTACACTTATAACATGTAATATCTTCTCATGATCTTCACTATCTAGTCTCCACTTGTGACGTACATGCTTAAATTTGATTGGATGTAGACAAAGCCCGGTAGCAATGACCAGGTGGCTATATTGTAAAACCTTGTTGTCAAGTTGATAATCAAGAAAGTGTATTCCATATTGGACTATTTTGTCTTGCTTCAAATATGTTCGTTGTATCACAACAGAACCTGCACCACAAATTTAAATATTTTAAAATTTGATAGATATAAAGTTACCTAGATATATATAAATTCATAAATTTATGTGCACACATGTATGTATAATACCTGTGGGGAACAACATTTCATCACTTTATTTAGGATCATATAACTTTCTCCTCTCTATAGTACATCACAATAAATAATAACTAACACCTTCATGATTTCTAGGCTTAGCAATCACTGCAAAGACATCTCTTGCATAACAAGTATACATACGTGTATACAGTTTATAAAAGTCAATTCATTGATAATTAAATAACAAGTTGAGATTAATTTTTATGATACTTACCCACTTTTACCAATCTAGAGATATGATTATAATCATCAGAACTCAATGGAATATCATCAAAATTTTCATCATCTTGATCAAATGTATTGTAACATCAAGTGGTACTGAAATCAATGCACCTGTATATCCACATGTTTGATTGATGCATTCTTGATAGTTTTCATCAATGCAACTGTCACAAAAACATGAGTAATCTCTTGTCTTTAATGTCCAATTGCAATTATCTGTACTCATGACTAAATGTAAGGAAAATGTCTTTTTTATCCTCTTGCAACCATGCATGGTTTTTCTATTAACACCTGAAAGTTCATTACATTGAAAATATGGTTTGTAAATTAAATTTAAACTTCAACGAATTGAAAGATAAAACTTAAAAATGAAATATTAAAACTTAATTGCATAAAATTTAAACAAATGTACACGTCCATACCTATTATCTCCCAAAAGACTCTATATAGTACTTGTTGACTTGTTGTTGATGATGTCTTGACCTAGTTTGATGCAAAATGTGTCTTACACCATTCAACAATGTCATTTATACGAACTCCCTAATAATTCATTTGATACTTTCGTAGAGCATGTTTGATGCAAGCTCCAACACCATCATATTCACATTTTCCATGCCCACTCTTGAAGAAATTCCATATGTGTTCTATAGTCTCGTTGCGATGATATCTACATAATGCATAAAATGGTCTAGATTATTTGAACTTTGTGACACATCCATCAAACCAAACATAATGTTTATCAACATTTATGTCTCTTTAGATTTCAAATAAGATAGAACATATTGAAGCAATGTTCTACATAGTGAATGCCATGTTCTTTATCATCACTTATATAAAAGTGATATTCCTTTTTAATGACCTGTGCTTCAACTATACTCTCAACACCATCCAAATCTAGCTATGCATGTCTATAAAAAATATGTATCATAATATTGACCTACTTAGAAAAGAAATTATTTGATTGAATTTCTTTCTGATGAACAAAGGAATAGTTCTCTACAAAATCAATGACTGATATGATCGTTCCAAGTGAGAAATTATCTCTCAAAGTTTGAAACTGTTGTGCTTGCCACTTTGCAAAAAATGCATGACGAATATAAGGTTGAATCAAATCCTTAAGTCTATCCATAAATTTTACAACAGGTAACTCATCTTCAACATATTCCAACCTTTTTGTCTCTGTCCCCAACTTTGTTTCATTCTTCACATACTTGTAACTTTTGCAATTCAAATTTTTTTTTAACATCAATATTTTCAATTTCCAAAGGAAACAAAGCCAATTCACCACATGTTTCACATAATCCTTTGATGCAATTTATTTGACTAACTGGATCATCTATTTTGTCACATAGAATGGATGATATAAACTCACTTCTCCTACTAGGAGTGGCATGCAAACCATATGTGTCTTGTACAAACTTTTGAAATACTTGATAGTGGAGATCAAACTCAATATAATGATGACAACAACATGTTTCAAACACTTTGTTTGACCTCACAAAATATGGCTTCATTTTTTCAAACAACGTTTGCCCAACTTTTACATTAGGATGTCCACTACAAAATGACACATATAACTCATGTTGTGTTGTGTCCAACCAATGTTTTGTACGATGTTCATATCGACTAGATGCAATCCTATGTCTGATAACATATCTATTATTTGATGAAGGACAAGTGTTATCAATCCAAAATGATATGACTAAATTTTTTAATACCTCTTCAATCCTATCAGAATGAGGTGCTCTACACATGATTGCCCAATTGCCCTCTATAGCACTGTCATCCAGAATTAATCTTCTCTTAACATATTCTATCATTATTTTCCTACTAAAACCCATTTCAGATGAAATTGAAGATATTTGTCTATTTTGGGTCATAATCTTATTTACAACAGACATCAACATCACTTTTCTTGCCATGGACAAGTATCTTTAGTTCGAGATTGTTTTCCTATGTTTTTCAAATCTTGTTTAACATTTTCAATTGCATCAGTTTGCATGTTAGAGAATTGTCTCTTCTTTGATGTCGTGTGTACACCTAATAATTTCAATGCCTCTTACAACTTCTTTTTTTTAAGCAAAAGTGAAAGCAACTAAACTTGTTCAAGTGTTTCAGTGTTATCAAATTTAGTCATAATTTCTCTTATCTTCTTATTCATTGACCTTTTCTTAGAAAAACTTAAGGGTTGAACAGTAGCTGCAAGTCTTCTCAATTTATCCACATCCATTTTGAGTAAATGATCTAAATTTTTATGAGAAATACCATTCTTTATAGATTGGAAAATATTTATGAGTTCATCCATACCAATTCCTGCACATGATCCTGACCCTTCTCTGACTTCTGTTACTGGAATTTCTATAGGGAGCAATCTTAAGCCTTTTCCAACATTCATTGTTTGAGATTCTACAGGGAAAGATTTTGAACCTTCTCTAGCTTCTATTATTTGAGCCTCTAGAGGAAGTGATCTTGAACCTTCTTCAACATTCATTGTTTGAGATTCCGTAGAGAGTGTTCCTGACCTTTCTCCCATATGCACTTCTTCTACTTCCATTCAGCCTTCTTCAACATTTCCTTCACCTTGTTGATTGTCTGCAACAAATTTATAAATAAATCAAACTAGATAAAAAATAAGATTGAAACATAATTATATTCAAGACCATAAAAATAAATAAATTTAATATATATAATTACAAACCTTGTTTAATTCGATGATAACATGCCACAATCTTCTGAAGATTTTTTTGTTCTGCTTCATTAGATCTCCTCCTAGCATATTTGTTTTGCCTTCCTTTCTTGTTTCCCATTAAAAATCATAAAAATGAAAAATTTACCCTTACCTTAATAAATTTCACGCAGTAACTTTATAAAAATGTCATAGAAACAAAACATTCGGCTTCACTATCAAAAAATTATCCTATCTGTAGGTGATGTCATGATTTTTATTTTTTTGACATGTTTGTGTGAACATAAATTATTTTATATGTTTGGGCGAACATGACAAATTAAGTTTCCAGTAGACGAAAAATTTAGATGTACATGTTTGCCCGAACATATGTTCACGGGAACACCTTTTATATGTTTGAGTGAACATAGTGTTCGTGCAAACATGCTAATTTATAAAATTTCCACCCTCTTTTCTGAAAACAAAAATGAAATTGGCTCTTTTGACACCCAAAATTGAAAATGAATGATCTCCTACTATAAAATAAAAAATACCAATTTGTGCTACTCAGAGCAAGCTTTTCAATGACTATAATTGTAATACATATTATATTCATTAAGACTTTCAAATATGAGTTTAACTCATTATAGGTTCATTACTGATTGAACATCAACTAACTTCGAAACTTTGAAAAAAATAGTAAATTAGGTCAATTTTTTTTTTGAAAAATATCTAGGAAATAGGTTATTGAGATAGCTTTCTATTCAAACTTTAAAAAAAAAATTATGATAAATTGAGTTCAAGTTATATGTGTCAAAACAAACATATGTCTAAATTACGATTGATGTCACTTCAAAACTTCATAAACTATACAATATTCAACCAAATTGAATCAAACCAAATGCATCCTCTAGATATTGATGTTACAAATCCAACATCGAAAGAATTACCTCATTATCATTTATAGAAAAAAATTTGTGTCAAGGTGATTGTCACTCTTTAAAAATATTGATTTTTAATATGTACCACTTTTTAGAGGAGAAGAAAAAATTGACTTAAATCATTTTTTTAAAAATTAAAAAATATGGTTACAAAGGAGGAATAGAGTACTAGAAATCACTAGTTTACATCATCTTGAAATTATTCATAGTTTTAGAAATATAGTCACTTGAATGTCAAGTTTGTTTCAAAAATATTGATTTCAGTGTCAAAATTGGTCAAAAAGTGGAACCCATTATTGTGGGATCACTGTGTATGTGGATTGATGTCGAAAAAGTCTCTTCGAGGATATGAGTACTATGTTACTTTTATCAATGATTTCTCTAGGAAGATCTGGATATACTTCTTGAAGATCAAGGATGAGGTTTTCAGTAGATTCCAAGAGTTCAAGGCTCTAGTGGAGAACTCGACAAGAAAGAAGATAAAGGTTCTTCAATCAGACAATAGAGGTGAGTACAAAGGAAATAACTTCTAGGAGTTCTGTACCAGAGAAGGAATCAAGAGAGAATGGACTATTCCTTACAATCTACATATTTGACAATATCACAACTCTATACTATTATAAAATGATATATATAATGACAATATTAAAAATAATCTATTGTTAATTACATTGATAAAAATATGTAAACATAAAAGAATTTATACAAAATTAAATGTAAATTAACTCTTTTTGACAATTAATATTATTTTAAAATATTAAATAAAAAGTATCGAAATGGTTAGCCATAAACATTTCATATGACAGATAAGTTTGATCATTATATTCTAAACTTTGTAACAAGTAACAATCATTATTTTTAATTATAAAAGTTATATTATTCCATTAATCAATCATATGTAAACAATATAGTTTTATCTCATACTATCATCTGCAACAATTGAAACTTACAACATTATTGTAATTGGTTGCATAAAAAATCTATATGGTCCAACTTATTTCTTATTGAACAAAACAACTAAAAAAAATCAGCTTTCTAAGATATAATAAAGAATTTGAAAGTATCTTCCATTAAACAGTCACATGTAAGAAATCTAATCTATTAAAATAATTTAAAATCAAATTTAATCTTTACTCCATAAAATTTCAATTTGAATAATAATACTATTATTCTAATGTGTATTTTCTTACACTATTTTAATCATTTCTACAAGCAGAGTGGAAAATCCAATTTATTTTTATTGAAATTTTTTTTTATTGAAAAATATGTCTTGAGACTGTGGGTGAAAAGTCTGTGGGGGAGGGATTATGTGAAGTATAAGCCAAGGTGGGTTATTCTTTCTCGCCTTCTTGGCATATTTTATTCTCATTGGTGTGCTGTTGACTGCGTGGAAGTAAAAATCAAACGTGCTTTTCCATTGGAAAATAACTCTGGCTTCAGAAGTTTCGTATTGGCATGGAAGAATTTGGTGCGTCCAAATCTGTCCAACAGTACCAAACCCTCGCCCGCCTCGCCATGCAATTTAGTGTTAAATAAAACACGCGCGTTACATTTTCAATGTTGGATTGCGTTGGGATAGTTTTATATGTTTATTATTTTGCTATCTTTTCGTTTGATGAGCGACCAATCCAGTTATGCCGGGGTTTTGATTTGTCCACTGAGAGGGATTGTAATTTTGGATGGGGAGGTGACACTTTAAAATTGGATTATACTTAATCATGTAAATTTAAGAGAATAATACAAAGGAACCCAATAATGTATATTTTGAGAATAATACAAAAGAACCCAATAATGTATATTTTGTACTTAATAATGTATTCTCAAGAGAATAATACAAAAGAGGTCAATAAAGAGAATGTCCTCAATAACAATACTAGTTATCCAACAACATATATCATTTAAAATTGGACAGTAATGTAATAGTACTTAATATAGGAGCATTGAGAGATATATAATATTTTACTTATCAATTGATGAGCTTAAGGAGCTTTTGGATAAGGTTTTGCAATTGCAAATAGGACGAATTGAACCATAGAGGGAACTCTACAATTAAGTGCATTTGACTTGATGTAGTATGAGATGGTGACTACGTGCCACCTAAATGTAATGTGTGTTGAAGTGTTCCATTCATTCTCATGAGAGATAGATTCCTATTAACCACCACTCTAGAAACATGGACCAATAGGTTTAACTCCTTGTAGTATCACCTAGATGCAATGAGTAACAACGTGTTATATTCATTTTTATATGAAATGGGTTTATGTTAACCACTACTAATGAAACATGGATCAAAAAGTTTGACTGAAAAATCTACATATTTGACAATATCACAATTCTATACTTTTATAAAATGATATATATAATGACACAATATTAAAAATAATCTATTGTTAATTGCATTGATAAAAATATGTAAACATAAAAGAAATTTATACAAAATTAAAAGTAAATTAACTATTTTTGACAATTAGTATTATTAGTAAAATATTAAATGAAAAGTATCAAAATGGTCAGCCATAGAAATTTCATATGACAGGCAAGTTTTATCATTATATTCTAAACTTTATAACAAGTAACAATCATTTTTTTAAATAAAAATTATCATTCCATTAAACAATCATATGTAAACACTATAGTTTTATCACATACTATCATCTTCAACAATTGAAACTTACAGCAGCATTGCAATTGGCTGTATAAAAAACCTATTTGAAAGATTGTGTTCCATCCATAGATTACAAGTTTACAAATGCTACATGGTATGGAGATTCACTTAAGCTAGAAATCGTGTTTAGGAGGGCACACGATTAAGTTTTTTGATTCAACATTTTTTCCTCTACATCAAAAGGAACAAGCTAAAAACTAATAGCTTATATTCATTCACATTATAAAGTAAAAGAATATCAAGAATGAACGTAATCTTCAAATCATCATTACGATGAGAAACTAATGTGAATTCACAAGTTTATTAGGGCTAATACCAAAGTCATAACTCTAAATTTTTTCACATCTCCCTCTTCTCTAGCTAGAAATCCACCATAGAGTATCACTAGAGTTTTCAGTAGCTTAAAGTAGCATTTTTTTTGCATTTAGATTTGTGGCTTTGGAACTAGTTTGCTATCCCTTTACGAGGGACTAAAGTCAGGCATGTAGTGATAAAGTAGTGCCCACAAATTAAACAGTCTATTGGAAGAAACATTTGGCTACCTTTGAGATAATTGATTAACAAGGAGTGTGAAAAGATGACCACCTATTCCACCAAGTGAATCCTTATGACTTGGAGGGTATGAATTGAGTTTGTTGATTCAACATAGATTCCACTAGATCAAAAGGAACTAGTTGAAAACTAATAAATTATTTTCATTCACATTATAAAGTGAAATCATGTCAAAGGTGAATTTAGTCTTCACATCATCATTATGATGAGTAGTTGATGTTCTTTCACAAGTTTACTAGGGTTGATACCAAAGTCCTACCTCTAAAAGTCCTCTCCTCTCCCTCTTCTTTAACTGCAATCCACCACGAGAAATCATCAAAGTTGCACAACATCTAAAAGTATCATTTTTTCTATATTTGGGTTTATGTATTTGAAACTAGTTTACTATCCTTTTATGAGGCATGGAATCAAACATATAGTACGAAATAAGTGGCCGAAATTCCATAGGAGATGGAAGTAACTTTTTGGTTGCCTTCAAGACAATTGATTAACAAAGAGTGTGAAAATGTGACCAACTTTAGAATCTTTAGAAGACTCAACTTGAGAAATATATTGAAGAATTTTAGATGCATCCTATTTGGAAATTATTTGTCAAAGAGAATCCTGAAATATGGATTGAATCCTATAATGACCTTATTTTGTATTCATCATGTTTTCTTGTGGAGCAAGTTTTCCAAACCTAGACTTCTCTATGTTCATTATATGGTTTTTTTTCTAATTAAAAAGGATTATTCTTACATACGTTTATGCCATTTCTCTATGTTATGGTGGTTTCTCTCATCTTTGAACTACTATATTCACTTTTCCTTGTAGGTTTGACCCAATCATTTTACATGTTATGTGCTCTTGGTTCATCAATTTGAATAAGCATAGTTTTAAGGTCAAACTATGAATAATATATAACCTATCATTTATATGTGTCTGTATTAATCGTAAGATTTAAAGGTTTGTTTTTAGATTTCCTTTGAGGTAATGGATACGTTCAAGATAGGTAGGAAAGTTGTTTAGTTAAGTATTTGATTTTATAATTTGTTTTTGATATATATATATATATATATAATTCCTTGTACAATGCGATTATATCTATTAGATGTAAAAAAAATATTATTAAATCAATTATATTTGTGTATTTTTGTAGTATATTTATTTGTTCTATAGTTTGATAATTTAAACCTATTTAATTTTTTCATATAATACTATCTATTGATTCTTTTATTGGCTATTACCAATAAATGTAAGCTGAAAAATCATTTTTTAAAATTTTAATTTGGGAAAATCCACTTTCATTGTTGGTGTTGAAATTTGGTAAATATAAGCCCAAAATATCTGAATTCTGCACTAAATTTTTAATCGGTTATCCAAAGATTATGCTTATGTTTTTCTATAGTGAATTTTTAATTTGTTACTTGAGGCTTCTATTTTTAGATTTACTCGGTAGCTATTTCATTCTAGTTTCTTCTAAAATTTACATTCTAGTTGCTTTTGAAATTTACATTCTATTTGCTTCTTAAATTTATAGATAATGAATGATTTCTAGGTAAGGCATATGCTTCTTTTATTACAAAGGTAAATTATTTTTTTCTTCCTTTTGTTTATTGATTATTGTCTTAGTTAAGTTTTGTAGTCTGAATACATAACTATCCCCTATTAGAATAAATTGGAAATAATTTTTTTCTTGTAAAATTTTAAGGCCAAGGCTTTATTGTCAAAAATTTAATGCAATTGGTTGGTTGCCCCTGGAGCCAAACACCCACCTACCTACCTAATGCTCATTAACTTAGTAAGTTAGTTCAAATCTGAAAATGAGAGGGAAACATTTTTTTAAAAGACAAAAGGAATGATTCTTATTCATTCGATCAGTTAGTGAGTTAGAGAGTCAGTAGATTGAGAGCAGAGAAAAAGTGAAGAGCAAAGAGAAGGGATAGAGAGATGATCAACTTATTAGATCAGAGGTCAGAGAATAGAAGGAAGTTTCAAAAAGAAGATAGAGTTTGCAGCAACACAGATCTTGATCTCCTTGTTCTCTGTGAGTTTTTATTGTTTTGTCCTCTGAAGCAGTGATTGCTCTAGGCAATCAGGCATATTGTATACAACCTTCTATGCTGTAAGTTTAAGTTTAAGATTAAGTTTTGTCAGTTGAAGTACTTTGTAGTTTTTAATTTGAAATTGAATACTCCTAGATTTTGTAATAGTTTAACCTAGTTGAATAAAAAACAAGCAAATAGGCATACAAATCTTTGTTGTCCCTTTTCTATTCGCTATTGCATGTTTAGTATTTTAGAAGTTGATACTTGAAATTTTTATTGTTATGCTCTCTGTATTTTAATGGAGGAAATGTTTAGACTATAAGTCTAATAAATAACTCACTCGGTTAACTCCTTAATCAAGCTTCTATCTGTCGCTCCTAGAAAGTTCACTTGGTGTCTTCATCGACCAAGTTCATTCGGTCTTGATGTTAGTTATTTGTAGAGCTTTTCGAGCTCCACCTCCCTTTAGAGACCAAGCTCACTTGGCATACTCTGTGTCGAGTTCCCTACCAAGATCACTCATCATACATTGTGTTGAGTTGCCCTTTGCTGATGATCTCACTCGACTCCTTTGTATGTCAAGCTAACTAGAAACCATCACCCTATCACTCGACACCCTCTTGTGTCGCACAAAACTATCACTGGACACATTTGGTTGCTGAGAATTTTTTAAAGTTTGTGATTTATATTTCACATGGTATTAGAGCTTTGAGGCCCCACATCTATAGTGAGTTAGGGCAATTGTTTTCTAGGTATATTTGATATGGAAGGAGATTCAGGAAAGGTATGGCAGTAGCCATCATCCTCTAATGGACAAAATTATGATACATGAGAAAAGAAGATGAAAAACATAATGGTAGCTAATGACTTGTGGGATTTTCTGAGCAATGGATTTAATGATGTTATAGTACTAGCATTGTATGCTGCCCTTAAAAACCCACAAAAGACTCAGTTGAAAGATTCAAGAATAAAGGATGCAAAAACATTAAGTCTGATTAAGGCAACAATCATAGAGACAAATTTTCCCAACGATTACAGAAGAAAATTACTTAAAGGAGGCATGCAATATCCTTGAGACTAACTTCAAGGGGGCTTATAAGGTTAGAGTAGTAAAGCTATAGATGATTAGAAGGGAGTTTGAAAACCTTCAAATGAAGGACAATGAACCTATTGTAGAGTTCAAGTCACGAATCTCAACTTTGATAAACTAACTCAAATCAAATGGAGAAGAGTATGAAGAACAAAAGATTGTAGAGAAGATATTGAGGAGTTTACCTCAAAAATGTGACAACCTTGTGATAAGCATTAAGGAAGAAAAGGACCTCACTACATTGACCATGGATGAGTTGATGAGAACTCTTCAAACCCATGAGCACCGGATCAACAAATCAACAACAACTTCCCAAGAGCAATTTTTCAAGGCTTAAGAGAATTCAAGAGGTAGGGGGAGAGGAAGAAATGGCTCCAATAGAGGCTCAAGAAGTAGTGGTCATGGAAGGAATGGCCAAAGGAATGCTGGCCCAAAAAGCTTAGGACGAGAAAGCAACCAAGAGGGAGTAAGCACCTCTCAAAATAGCTTTATAGGAGGTAAGAATAATTGCAACTCCAATAAGAGCAATGTAGAATGCTAAAATTGTCATAAGTATGGGCACTATGCCAGTGAATGTTGGAAGAAGTAGGGTGATTAGTTAAAATAGAATGCAAATGTGGCTGATGTGAACATGGGAAATGCAAACAATTCCACAGGCTTCATCATATGTAACATTAGTAAAGAAGGCAGTCTTGAGGTATGGTATTTGGACAACGGATGTAGCAACCACATGAGTGGTAATGAAATTTTATTTTCTCTCATTGACAAGACTTTTAAATCTAAAATTATGATGGAAAATAATGGAACCATTCCCATAGTGGAAAAAATATCTATCATGGTTCGCATCAAGCAAGGTGAGAAGGAAATACAAAATGTATATTTTGCCCCTTGTATGAAGCACAACTTGATGAGTGTTGGATAACTCATACAAAATGGTTATAAGAGGTTGATGGAAAATTACAAGTGTGTCATTCATGAGAAGGAAGGGAGTAATAAATTACTTTCAGTAGTCCAAGTGACAAAGAACTGGATGTTCCCATTAGGGATAGAGACAAGTTTCTCTTCTCAAGTCAATGTTGCACCTCCCAAGAAAGCATGTACAATAGTACATTAGAAATTAGCTCTTAGGAGCATGATTGAAGACCCCTCCAAGATTTGGCATCTCAGGTACGGACATCTTGACTTTATTAGTTTAAATTTGTGTTTTAAGAAAAGAATAGTAGATGGTTTGCCAAGCATAGTAGATTCATGTGACAAGTGTGAGGCTTGTATTTTGGGTAAGCAACATAGGCTTCCCTTAATTCTAGTAATTCTAGAAGGGCTAGAACACCATTAGAATTGGTGCATTTTTATTTGGTAGGCCCTATGCAAACTACTTCTATTGGGGGGAGTACTTATTTTATGACATTTATAGATGATTTCTGTTGTAGGACATGGGTATATTTCTTGAAGAACAAATATGAGGCATTTGATAAATTTGTTGAATTTAAAGCCCTAGCTGAAAAAGAATGTGGACACTATGTCAAGGTCCTTAGGTCAGATAGAGGAGGGGAGTATACCTCCAATATGTTTATAATTTTTGCAAGAAGAATGGCATTAACAAAGAGCTTACAACCAATTATACTCTGTAGCAAAATGGAGTGGCTAAGATGAATAATATGACCGTTGTTGAAATGGCTAAAACCATGATGAAAGAAAAGGGACTCTCAACTAAATATTGGGGAGAAGTTGTAGCCACAACTATGTATTTAATCAACAGGTGTTCTACAAAGCTAGTCTGTGACAAGATTTCTCTTGAGGTATGGTCAAGAAATACATGGAAAGTTGAACACTTGAGATTGTTCAGATGTGTAACATATGCAAATATGTTGAAGGAACAAAGGAAAAAGCTAGATGATAGAGGTGTGAAGTGTATCTTCACGGGTTAGAATCAAAGGCTTATAGGTTGTATCATCTAATCACCAAGAAGATCACCATTTCAAGAGATCTAGAGTTTCTTGAAAATTAGTCATGGGATGGCTCGGTAGATGAATCTTCAAGCACTTCAAGTAAAGTGCCTACTATTGATGAGGAAGAAGATGACATTGGTGATCAACAAGATGATGAAGCATCAAACATAGATTGCAAACTAAGGAAAAAGGTAAGAAAGCCTTAACATGTCATGTGATAGCTCCAAGCACTACAAGACAGTCCTGAGCTAGTATGCAAAATAGTAGCAACAACAATACTAAAAATTCATATCCCACTCTCACCTCCCTATTGCCAAGAAAGACTAAAAGTATAAGGGAGATATACCAAGAAGAAAGGTATGATGAAGATTATGATAAGAGTGTAAAATTTG
Source organism: Cupressus sempervirens (assembly GCA_028749045.1). Classification (NCBI taxonomy): domain Eukaryota; kingdom Viridiplantae; phylum Streptophyta; class Pinopsida; order Cupressales; family Cupressaceae; genus Cupressus; species Cupressus sempervirens. The sequence goes on along the minus strand of CM053792.1, from coordinate 867,471,981 downwards.
CATTACTTTGTCATAGTGATCTAATTTATTTTGAGGAAGTTAAGAAGGAAGAGAAATGGTGTAATGCCATGGATGAGGAAATAGATGCTATTGAAAGAAATGAGACATGGGAGTTAAATAAATTTCCTCCCAAGAAAAAAGTAATTGGAGTGAAATGGGTTTACAAAACCAAGTGCAATGCTGAAGGAAAAATAGATAGGCATGAGGCACACTTAGTGGTCAAGGGGTACAAGTAGCAATATGACAGAGATTATGATGAGACATATGCCCCAGTTGTAAGAATGGAGACTGTGTGCATTGTCATAGCAATTGCAACCCAACACAAATGGATGTGAAGTCCACCTTCTTGAATGGTGTATTAAAAGAAGAAGTTTATGTGGAGCAACCACCTAGTTATGAAGTTGCAGGTGAAGAACACAAGGTGTATAGATTGAAGAGAGCTCTATATGGGCTCAAGCAAGCTCCATGGGCATGGTACAACAGGATTGAACCATACTTGATGAGCAATGACTTTAGCAAAAGTGATGATGAGCCCACAATTTACATGAAGGAAACAAATGGTAATGTTTTGATTGTTCTCTTGTATGTAGATGATTTAATCTTAATTGGAAATGATAATTTTCTAATTGGTGAGTTCAAAGAGGCCATGAATAATGAATTTGAAATGATAGACCTAGGTCTCTTGAAGTATTTTCTAGGCATAGAAGTAAAAAAAATGCATGATTTCATCTTCATCTCTCAAGAAAAATATGGAAGGTAGATCTTGGAGAGATTCAAAATCTAGAACAACAAGGCAACCCCAAAACCAATTGTAGTAGGTTTGAAGTTGAGCAAGGAAGATTGCAACAAGAGTGTGAATCTGACACTATACAAGAGTATGGTTGGAAGTTTGATGTATTTGACTACAACTTGGCCTAACATGATGCATGTAGTAAGTTTGATTTCTAAATTTATGGAAACACCAAAGGATTCCCGTTGGCAAGTGGAAAAGAGGATCCTAAGGTATGTGATTGGTACAAAGGGATATGAGATATTGTATATTGCAAATAATGATTTCAAGTTGGTTGGTTATACAAATAGTGATTGGGCTAGAAGTCTAGATAATAGGAAGAGCACTTCTAGATATATGTTCCTATGGGATTGGGTGCAATTTTATGGGCATCAAAGAAGAAACCTATTGTTTCTCAATCTACAATAGAAGCTAAATACATAACAATGAATGCAACAATATGTTAAACTATTTGGTTAAGGAGAATCTTCACAGATTTAAATGATAGGCAAGAGGATGGAACCACAATCTTTTGTAAAAACATTTCTTCAATTGCACTATCCAAGAATCTAGTCTTTCATGGGAGAAGCAAGTACATTGAGAATATAAATCACTTCATCAGAGAGTTGGTGGAGAATAGAGATATCAAAATGGAATTTTGCAAGTCTGAGCAGCAAGTATTAGACATTTTTACAAAGCCTTTGGGCATTGGAACTTTTGTGCACATAAGAAAGAGTCTTGGTGTAATTGATTTGGATTAGGAGTGATTTTTGTTTTGTTTGGCTTGGGACAACGGGGGAGTGTTTAAAATTTAATGTGATTGGTTGGTTGCCCCTGGAGCCAAATGCCCACCTACCTGCTTGATGGTCATTAACTCGATAGGTGAGTTCAATTCCAAAAATGAGAGGGAAAAATTTTTCTGAAAGATAAAAGGAATAATTTTTATTCATTTGATCAGTTAGTGAGTTAGAGAGTCAGAAAATTAAGAGCAGAGAAAAAGTACAGAGCACAGAGCAAGGATAGAGAGACGATCAACTAATCAAATCAAAGGTTAGAGAATAGAAGGAAGATTTAGAAAGAAGATAGAGTTTGTAGCAGCACGGATCTTGATCTCCTTGTTCTCTATGAGTTTTTATTATTTTGTCCTGTGAAGCAGTGTTTGATCCAAGCATATTGTATGCAACCTTATGTGCTGTAAGTTTAAGTTTAAGATTAAGTTTTATTAGTTGAATTACTTTTTAGTTTTTTGGTTGAAGATAAATGCTCCCAAATTTTGTAATAGTTTAACCTAGTTGAATAGAAAGAAAGAAAGCAAGCATATGAATCTTTATTGTGCCCTTTCTATTCACTATTGCATGCTCAATATTTGAGAAGTTGATACTTTCAAGTTTTATTGTTATGCTCTTTGTATTTTAATGGAAGAAATGATTAGACTGTAAGTCTATTAAATAACTCACTCAGTTAGCTCCTCAACCGAGCTTCTATCTATAGTTCCTACGAGTTCACTTGGTGTCTTCGTTGACTGAGTTCATTTGGTCTTGGTGTTGGTTGTGTGTAGAGCTTGTCGAGATCCACCTCCCTTTGAAGATCAAGCTCACTCAGCATACTTTGTGCTGAGCTCCCTGCCAAGCTCACTCAACATACATTGTGTCGAGTTTCCCTTTGGTGTCGAGTTCACTCAACTCCTTCATGTGCCAAGATAAATCGACACCATCTCCCTATCACTCCACACCCTCTTGTACCGAGAAAAATTGTCACTCGACACCTTTGGTTTCCATGCAAAATTTTAACTTTGTGATTTATTTTTCACATTTATGAATTATTAGGATTCAACGTGTCTCTTGTGCCTAAAATTTAACCTCTATGTATAGAAATCAATACAAAAAATCAAACACATCCCTCCCCTATATCAGTCTTAATTTAAATAAGACTTCTAAGTTACAATTTTACCTCACTAAACATAAATCCAAAGTTTATTTTTACTACAAACAAAAAACTTGAATATTGGTACTGTAATATTCGATAATTATAGGTTGAGGATATACAATAAAATTTTGAAATCCTAGTGCAATATCCCATTAGTTTATGTTTTTGCATATAATTTTGAATTTTCCCACTTATATTACAACATTAAATTTGAAGTTATTTTGTCACTTTCAATAGAGAGGAAGGACAACTATAGCCAACTAAAAGAATTTATCAAAAGGGAAAATAAATAACATCAATTTTCTACACTTTTTAGCAAAGATGGTTGTAACATCATAGTATGATACAAACTCCTGAATCGGTGATCTAGAGGAGATAAGAAAGAATAAACTAAAATTTTCCACCTCCCATAATTCAAAACCCTTAAGTAAACATGGGGGATTTTGAATGTAGATGTTTTTTTTCTATGTTATAGCTTCAGAGGAATAATGAATCCTTTGATAATCTTATATTTACATTCAAGAAGAGAAATTTTAGGTGAAGGAGAAATCTGGCTCTGAAATAAGCTTTGGAGAAAAAGATTTTGATTCAAATCTTAGCCAAATACTCTTAATCAATTCATGCCTTGGTCAAGTACTTTGAAATTTGGCTATGAAAACAATTATGGGGGAAAATTATCAATTTGAATCTCAACAAACTACTCTAAAATGGGTTCATACCTTCACCAAATACTTTGCAATTTGGCCAATTTTAGTAGCTAGTGTTGGGCAGGTGAAGCCCACTCATTATGTAATAATCAACCTCGACCATAACACCTTTTGTCAAGATTATGTTTGTAACCATTCTTGGTTGGTAAATTGTTGTCATTATAATATTTGTGGTAGATTATTGATGTTTCTTAAAGTACATTCCTCTCTCCCTTTCTGGTAGAGAGAGTGCAGTGACATGCTTGATGTGTAAAGAGATAGTCATTATATGGTTTATCTAATGTAACAAAAACCAAAATAATAAGAGCTAGAAAATACCATTTTCTAAGAGTGTGTGTATCCTATTTATAGGTGAACCACTATAAATTGTGTTTATGTTTTTAAATTAGATTATTTTACTTTCTTGGCTTTTTAGTTCTAGTTCAAATCTTCAATTGGTATTAGAGAAGGGTAAGTTCGATCTTTCATGGACATAGTAGACAAATGGATGATTGAAAAAATAATAGGCCATAACTTTGGGCTATTGAAAGTCCAAGTGAAGTTGATGTTGATCAAATAGAATCTTTCAAAAGCCCTTCTTGGAAAAATGAAAGGGAAAGGGTCCTTATCAAACAATGAATGGAAGAAGCTTAATCAAAAGGGAAGTGCGACCATATTTTTTATCATTGTTTATTATTATTTTATTCAACATTTCTTTTGAGAAGACCACACATGAAATCTGAGAAAATTTGTCTTCTCTTTATCAAATACCTTCAATGTCTAATAAGGTATTCATCATGAAAAGATTATACAAATTGAAAATAGCATTAGAGGGTAGTTTTGACTCTAATCATCTAAATGAGTTTAACACATTGAATATACAACTAGTTTAAGTTGAAATAACACTAGATGATGAAATAAAAGCTATTTTACTATTATGTTCATTGCCAAATAGTTGGGAAGGGGTTGTAATGGAAATTACTACATTAGTATGTACAATAAGACGATGGATAGGAAAATGGACACATAGAAAAAATCCAAAATTTTCAATAACTCAAATAGGTTATGAAATAATTCAAAATAGGGCTAGGTTTGGTAACCAAGCCTAGAAAAAATATTAAAATAATAATTGCATTAAGGACCCGATTGGGTTATGGAGAAGAAAAATGTAATTTTACTTCTCCAAAACCCGATCGGGTTATGAAGAAATAAAAATAAGCTATGCTTTAGAAGCCTTAAATTTCACATTTAGAGTCTAATTGACTCCATTAAAATTTCAAAAGAAATATTTTGACAAACTCTACAATATAATGGACCTAAAAAATCCTAGGACATTAATATTTTCTTATACATCCATTTGAATCAAGCATGGTCTAAAATAGGTAATCATTGTTTGAAAACCCCTTAAGCTTAGTATTTCACAAGTAAGAGATATTTTTCAAAGAAAGTCAAATTGTGATATTTCTATCAGGGTTTAATTGTACATTTTTCAAGGCAAACTCATTGACCCATGCTTAATGAGTAGTGATTCACATGAATCCATCTCTCATGAGAAAAATAGAACTCTTAGCACTCATTGGATTTAGGTGATGCTAATAGAGGTGATGCATAGGGACTTCTCGAGAGGTCACCCATCACAATACTACTTGAACTTGTGCACACTTAACTACAAAATTTCCTCCATGGTTGAACCCACTCCTTTAAAAATATACAACCAGATGAAGTGATAACTTCTTCTTCTTTGAATGAAAATCTAACATTTTGAGAATGTCCTTAGTGCTCTAGTTGGCCTCTTTGAGGGACACATATAGTAAATCCACATGATATACCAAGCTTTCTATGAAATCAAATTTTTGGCCTTTGTTTGAATTCCTCCCATTTTTTAGTTTGAATACAATTGACAAGTCTAAAATTAAACTTCAAAAACTTGTGCCAAAATGGAATAAATGCGTGGACATCTATCAAAGTATAAATAGATATTTAAGATTTTCTAAAGTTCCATTTGTTTTAATTTTACAAAATCAGTGTATATTATAGGATGTTTTGTTGAATGCATTTTTTCATTTAAATTTATTTTGCTTTCACAACTATTTCAATTTTAACATTTATTCAAAATAATAATACATAAATTTAAAAAAGACATCCTCATTCAAATTATATTATTATGTTGAAAAGAAATATGTGTAGTTTATCTTTAAGTTTTTTTAGAATATAAGTTTATCTTTTACTTTCATTTTAAATAATTTTTAGAAATACATTATTTTTGGGTCAATAATAGAGTATTTTATTAATATCAATCAAAGATTACAAAAAACATCCTTACATTTCTCGTACTTTCTATTAACCCTTCTTCTTCACTTATAATATTTACCCCTTACATACAAAATTAAAAAGTACTTTTCACCCCCCCTAAACTATTCTTTCTACTTCTAACTATCAATATAGCCTAACACTTGTGCCATCCAATAAGGAATCAAATTTCCATCATTCTTCCATATTGCAGTTGGTTCCAAAAGTGAAGTGCACAATCTTTGTTTTAATAAACACTAAAAAGACATTGGCCATCTATATTTATAGTCTTCGCCCATACAACCTAGGTCCTCATAGAGATTATCGAGGCTAAAATTAGCTTCAAAATTTCTCCCCATTTCAAACTTTATCTTCAAAACTAACATCCTCCATCTTTTTCTACATGCCTATCTAAACATTTTGCAAATTCCATCCTATTTCACATCCACCATTCTAAAAAATTAAACCAAAATAGGAATTTCATACTAAAGATCAAAAAACCTTCAAGGTAGCTCCCCTCTTATCTTTTAGCAACCACAATGGTTTCATCTTCTTCATGGGACTAGTAAATCAAGTGTCCTAATCTTACCTCATACAATTCTCTTTTACAAATAATGTTTGTTCTTCATCCTTTGTTAGACCCCGGTCACATTCTGCACATACCAAGGCTTGTCTACCTTTCCCTACCACCTCAAAAAAGGAATCAAACCATACTAACATCTGTCCTCTTTATCCTCAAAGAATTTTCTCACATTTGAGCCATCATGAGGGATAGCCCATTCTAAAATTAAGTTTAATCACCCCAACATGTTCTTCTCAAACAAAGCTTCATAAATATGTTTCACATCCTCTGTGCTCTCACCTAAATTCAAAACCCAAGTTATAAATAAAGAAATCATGTCCAATTTTACCCTTATCTTAATTTTCCTTTTTTTGTAATTGCATCCCAAAAATAGAAATCACAACATCAATCATTTCATCACTTTTAAACTTCAGCAGTCCCTCCACATTGTACTTCATTTTATGACTTTTTAGCACCTATTTAAGATGCATTTGCATATCTTCCTTACACTTTTCTTAAAAGGGATCTAGGTAGGACCTAATAAGTCATCCTTGGCATTCCTATCCTATAATGAAAGACTCAAAGGTATGATATATTTACTTGGGTCCTCCCCTTTCTCTTATTCCAATAATCTTAACTCTTTTTTCACACTAAAATGACATTTCCTCAAAATTTGCACTTGATTTATGAGTTATGTAATTAGTAGGGGCATAGTGCATCTCTACTCAATTAGGGATGTATTGCATCCTTATAGGACCAATCAGGGATGTATTACATCTGTGCTTGGGTCCCATTTTGGGTACTCCCTTTTGGGCCCTATATTTGGGGTTGGTCTAAGGCTTTATTTCTTTCTTGATCGGCTAGTGGAAGAAAGTTAATCTAAAATGCTTTATAAGCACCCCTGATTGCTTCATCTTTCACATACATACACGTGAAATGATAATTGAGCACAATAAAGAAATCAAGCAGGCAAGAGCAAGAAATAACACACATACTTCATGTGGACAAGCCATTGTGGACATCCCAATTTTTCATAGTATATTTGAAAGGTGAAAGCAAGGAGGCTTGGAAACATCATTTCAAGCAAGAAATTTCTTCATTTCTCCATTTCATTGAAGCATTCAAAGAGTCAACCATAGAGTATCAAAGAAAAATTAGGAGTATGGATTAGAGTACTTTAGCATTGGGGGCTTGATATGCTTTCTAGGTTATCCTCAGGTCTAAGCATTATTGCTTCATCATTATTCAAGTTCAAACTTCATGAGAGGTTTTTCATCTAGGGATTTACATCTTGGTGTTACACATGTCAAGCTCATACATGAGCATCACACACATTATAATCGATTTAGCAGCTATACATATAGGTAGAAACCACCAAAATGAGGATTGACTAAGGAAAACCCCTACAGAGCGACCCAAAAACCCTATTTTTTGATATCAATGGATCTCATAAGGAAGAATAAAGTACAGATCAAGATACCATTTTCACATTACTTCATAAATGTGAAATTAGATTAAGGTCTAGACATAGCCTATCAAGTTTCTTCCCTGCTAACAAAATACAACTCCACTAGAAGGAAAAAAGATTTTTGGGTTTCAAAGATTTGATAGTTTTAGGCCTAGATCTAACTTTGTTCGTTGACATGAGCAGTGTAACAAGTAGAACTTTAGATTCAATTATTCAAACCCCTCTTTAACATAATTACTTTGTTTTCTTTTGTCAATTCAATAATTTGTATTTTTCTTTGCAATTCTTACTTTATAGATTTAGAAGTAATTTGTTAGGATCTCAAGGTGCAATCTTTTACCCATCTTCATAGCTATTAGATCTTGGTTTGAGGTAGTTCTTCATTATCATTTGGATTTCATTGATCTACTAATATTTAGCATTCTTGAGGATTAGTTGGAAAGAATCATTCTCCTTGATTATATCCTCTTGAGGTGTGAGGCCATGTGATGAATTGAGTGTTTATCTCCTTTAATCACATTTTACCCAAGACATTTTTGGTGAACCTTCTTGCAACAAATCTTTCTTTTATGGTGCTAGATTTAATATTTCATTTCTATTTATATTAGATATTGCATGCACATTAGGTTACATTTCTTACATGTTCTTGCATTCTTTATATACAAATACAAAACAAAATCATATAAAAGAAAAAAAGAAAAAAGAATGTTTTTACATTGATCAGTTTACTTTCAATATGTTTGATTCCTTTTATGAGTACTTTGATGATTTTTTTTTTTTTTGCATAGTACTTTAGATAAGGATTTTTCTTGTAAATATGATATGTTGGATAAGGTTTCTCATGAACCTAGTCCACTTTCTTTCACATCTTTTTCAACCAACCTCTATGATAAGTTGTGTGTATGGCTTCCCTTATCCAAAACTATTTGTTCTATTTATGCACCTCACCTACACTATGAAAAACCTTTGATTGCAATTAAGGGTTTTCCTATGATTACTATTAAAGGTAAACCTATGAACCTTTTAAACTATTTTTTTGATCCATATCATGTTGTTCATGCTTATCACATTCGAAATAATCCTCAACCTATTGTTCCAATTTCTTTACCACCTTCTCAACCTATGCTTTCACAAGCACCTTGATTATCAACTACTTCTTTTAAGGAGTATGACTTGGTGGAACAATTGTGAGTTATTCATGCTAAGATTTCTCTTTGGGAATTTCTTCAAACTTCACCTACCTATCATGGTGCTTTACAATAGGCTTTATGTACTCTTCTCATACCTCCACTTAATAAAAATACCATTAGTTATTTTTTAGAATGTATCTATATTGTGTCATTCACTACTCCTATTGTCTTCACTAAATATGATCTTCCTTCTCAAGAAATAAAAAATAAGTATGATACTCTTATGGTAGTTGGGTATATTAATAGGAATACTATACATCACACTCTAATTGATAATGGTTCAAGATTGAATCTTTGTAGAATGGATATGTTAAAAGCTATACAAGATTATCTTTCCACAATGTATCTTGATCATGTTCATATTCATAGATTTGATAATATTTCTAAACACACTTTGGGTATTATTTTATTACCTATTAAAGTTGGTCATGCAATATTAGATACTCCTATCCATGTTATATGTAGATAATTGAACAATAACCCTCTATTAGGAAGACCTTGGTTTCATTCTATGAATTTTGTTCCTTCTTCTCTTCATCAAAAGGTGCATTTTGTTTAAAATAATCCCATGTATACTCTTCATGTTGATGATGACCCTAATCATCTCTTAAATGTGGAATATGCTCAACCTTCTTCTATACAAGAGCCTAGGACAACTGAAACTAAAGGTGAACCTACAAATAATGAAAATCCTTCTTGTTCTTTTTATAAGGATGGTTGGGGTCCTCTATATTTTAATCCTACATTTATTGAAGAATATAAGGTGTCAAATTTAAATTTAATGAAAAATAAAACTGACAAAAAAAAGAAATAATCTACTTCAAGTCCTCTTTAAGGTGAATTGAAAAACACCTTTGTGTTTGCTTCTAATACATAAACTATAGAGTATGAACTTTGATTGCTATGATATATAGGCCTATTTAGCATCTTTAACTCTTGAAAACATGACTGAGTGTTATGGTCCTAGTTATGCTTTACTGAAGAGATCTAGATTTAATGATAAAGGTTGTAGAAATTTGAATAGGGTATACAATTTTTGTTGGATGGTGGAATTTTTAAACATACATACATACATATGGATTATGATTTAATCCTTATAAAAAACCTTCACTATTCTCTTTGAATGTTATACACATTTACAATGAACCTTTAAAATTGATTAACCTAGATCTTCTAGACCTTGAAGCAAAAATTGAAATGGATCCTTTTCCTGAAGATGAGGCTCTAATGGATTTTGTAGGAGTCTATGATAATATTCTTTCTTTTCATTGTAGGAAGCAATGACCATATTGCTTGAATTATTTTGGTTACATTGGGGAAACAATAGTTTTTAATAACATATATGATGATTATTTACCAATTGAAGTTTGTACAAGAAGTATTTTTCTTATAACAAAGCCCGTTGATGTTCAAATGGATTCAAATAATCCTAGAAAAATTATTAAAATTGGGTTTATTGTGATATGTCAAGCATTGATAGCAAAATTGTAAATATTGCCCTTGCATCAAATGCTAAACATGTTAAGAAAATATTTGTAAGATGAATCTGAGTATTGTTATTCTTGTTAAAGAATTTTTAAAAAAACTTTTGGATGTTGGATGTATCTGCTATATTGATTATTCTCCTTGGATACAAATATTATTGCTATTTCTAAGGGAGAAGACAAGATTAGAATGTTCATTGACATTAAAGATTTAAATAAATCTTCATTGAAAGATGATTTTCCCCTACCTGATATGATAGTTGATTCTATAGTTGAACATGTTATATTATATTTCATGGATGGATTTTCTTGTTATAATAAGATATTTATTCCCCTAAAGGATCCGCATAAAACAACATTCATAACACTTAGGGGTAACCTTTTGTTGGGTCATGATTCCTTTTGGATAAAATACTTTAGGTGCAACTTATGAATGAGATATGACTCTTATATTTCATGATTATGTGCATAAGATACTTGAAAATAATGTTGATGATATTCTTTCTAAATCTATTAAACATGGTGAACATATTTCTATTCTTAGAAAAAAAACTTTGAATGTATACGTAATTATAATATGTGATTGAATCCTTGCATGTAACTTTGTAGTAGACAATGGGAAATTATTGGGATTTATTATCACTAATCAATGTATTGAAGTGAATAATGAAGGGATAGAGGCTATTTTCAACATTCCTTCACCTAAGAATATCTCATAGCTTCAAATTTTAAAATAAAAGATTAAAGCTATCAAAAGATTTGTATCAAGCTTAGCTGATATGACTATTCCATTCAGTTCCATGATTAGAAAGGATTCTACTTTCTCTTAGAATGACGAATGTGAGCAATCATTTGAGAAGTTTAAGGAATATATTGCTAATCCTCCTATCATGAAACATGTGCAACCTAACAAGAATTTTTATCTTTATGCACCAACTTCTCGTAAAGCCTTGAGTGTTTTTCTTGTTCAAAATGATGATCATGTTAAAGAACATCATGTCTATTATACTAGGCATACCTTGATTGAATATGAGACACGATACATAGATATAGAGAAGTCATTTCTTGCTTTAGTTTTTGCATGTCAGAAACTTAGACATTGTCTTCTTAAAGAGAAAGTCAATGCTGTTGTAAAATTTGGATTAAAATTTATCTCTCAAGAACTAATCAAATGAAAAGCCTTGACTGACCATTTAGTTGAGGCCCCTTCTTCACATATAGTTATTGCACCTGTTGATTTTCCTGATGCATAAATATTACATATGAGTAAAGATTATGTATGGGAAATGTATTTTGATGAATCTAGGTGTAAACCAGTGCAAGTACAGGTGTGATCTTAGTTCCTCCTTCTAATAAACATATTCCTCTTTATTATAAGACCACTTTCCAATGCACAGATAAAATTGTGGAATGTGAGGCTCTTGTTAATAGATTATGAGCAACCATGTCCTTTCAAATCAAGAACTTGGATATTTTGGGTGATTCAAAAGTCATTGGACAACAAAAAAAGGTGTATATCACCCTAAGAATGATAACATGATAAGGTTTTTAGGATTAACCATAGACATAAATAATAGTTACATGCAAATATAACCAATATCAGTTGATAATAGATCACACAAAAGAGGACACAAGACATAAAGATTTAATGTGGTTCACCCAATCCCTAGGCTACGTCCACCAAAAACAAGTACAATATTATTATTATTATCCAATGATTACAACCCACAATCCATTAAAGTTCAATACTTTCGCAAAAGCTAAAATATCACTATACATTTATGAAATCCCTAACCCTAAGCCATTTTATACAATCTTTTTCCACTTACAGAATTAGGGCTAGAATAAGTCATCCAATAGAAAAATAAAAATTGATTCCCTTTAAAATAGTAGGTCATTTTTGGTTTCGGGGCTGCTACCCCTAAAAACCCCTACATGGGTGTTGCCCCTCAACCCCACCTTGTATTGTGGTGTAGGGGCACATAGGGACAATAAGAAAACCATGCAAACTATGAAGGAATGAAAGATACTTCATGACAATCAGAGGTCCAAGGAGGCAAAAGGGATCCTAAATGATGAAAAACATATCAACTATGATGTATTGACTCCTATAATGGTTTAAATGTCATGCAATGGCTTTGAATGAAATAATATGCTTGAAAGGATACAATGATTGTAATTTGGACCATTAGTGTTCTAATGTTTCTACAAGGTTCTAGGAGGTTAGTTGGATTTGAATAAGTCTTCTAAGAGTTAGAGACACCTTAATGAGGAAATCTAATAAGTTTTAGTTTATCTTCATAGTTTAAAACTTTAAATGTTCAAGGCATAATGACTAGTAGTCATTTAGGAGGGAAATGGAGTTTTGATGGTTAAAACACTTAAATAATCCCTCAAATTGGTTGGAAGAGGTTGGGGAAGTCAATATTGATTGTTATTTGTATATGGAACTTCATTGTATGGGAAATGAAGCTTGGAGTGTATGGACAACACAAAGAATCAATGAAATACATGTTTTGGGTCAACAAATCCATTGTTTTACATTGATATTTCTTGTTTTTCTGTGGATGGTTTCAATAGGCTATTTGAAGGCCTTTTTAAAAGTTTTAGAGGGTTTGAGAGTCATTTTCCATGACTATACTTTCATGATCATCAAATGAGTTTGAATTTCTGAGTTTTTCTTTCCTTGTTTTGAAGCTTTCTTGGTAACTAACACCCATCCCATGGATTCAAAGCCTAGAATTCATGGAATTATGTATACTAACCTTTTATCATACAAATATAACCCAATCCATGTAGAGAATTGATTGGAAAGTGTGATCACAAGCTAGAACTAAGAGTGTTCCTTTGGAAAATGATGACACAAGTGTAGCAGCAGGAGTTTGGGTTGAATAGCATGGCTATTTTATGATTGAAGTAGTATTATATGGTGGATTTAATGGTGAATAAATCACTAACTGATCTTGGAAAGGTTTGGAAAGGTGAGATTGGAGAAACCCTCAAATCAAGGGTTTGAAGTAACCAAAGTGGGGCTTTTAGTGTTCTTGATGTTTTATGTCTAATTCCTCTTATATTTAGAGATTTTGGGACATTTATTGAGACTATCCAAGAGTTAAGACATTGGGGATGTTTTTTGGTGATAGTTACTTTGTTAAATCACCCACTTTTGAGTGCATTTATAGGGGTACAATCTAAGTTCTCCTATTTTGTTCTAAAGACTAGTATCTAAATTTGAGATATGTTATTAAATGGAAAAAAGGGTATCTGAATGTGGTTTTATTTTTCCATGTGTTTTGGGAAAGTCTTGTGTTTGAAGACCTAAAAGGTCATTGCTAGGCTAATTGCTGATTTTTAGGCATCTAGGCCAATTTTGAGTTTTTTTACCTTTGTGAGTTGTATATAGGTCTAGAAACCTTGAAACCACTTTAGTCCATCATCATATACCCCAAATACATCAAATACATCATTGGTTTGCATACAGAGTCACCTTGGTTGGGTTGAGCCTTTTAAAGCCATCTAAGCTCTTTTAGAAGTTGTGGGTTTGTAAGCCAATTTGAATAACTTATCTTATGAAAGAGGTCCATCAACCTTTCCTTTGTATCATACTATGACATGAGTGAACCTAGTGTATTTCCTTAGGATCTCGCAGGGGCACTACTCCTTGACCTTGTCTTGGGGGCACTGTGCTCAAACTCTCATAGAAATAATCGTGGGAGAAACTACACTAAATAAACCTTTGAGTTTTATTAGGCTCCACATCACAATAATTTACCACTTGGAGAATGATTAGATTCCATGATAATAACCTCCCACTTGGAGACTGATCATAGCATCACTAAATCTGTATCTCCCACTAGAATATCAAACCACCCTAGACTCTACTGTTCTTTTATTCTGTTCAGTCTAGAAGATCACCAAAGCTGAATAGGAGTTCAACTTATCCCTTGTTATTGCCTTGGTAAACATATCTAATGGATTATCATCTATATGCATCTTCTCCAACTTTAGTTGTACATCATCCAAAACTAGTTGAATGAAATGGTACAACAACTATATGTGTTTTGTCTTTGAATATAGAGTAGAATTCTTCACAAGATGAATGAAACTTTGGCTATTTGTAAAAAATTAATTATTCATCTATGGGCGTCCCAATTCTTCCATGAAAAACTGAAGCCATATCATCTCCTTGGTTTCCCCTATAGCAACAACATGCTCTTCCTCCATAGTGGACAAAGCATTAACCTTCTATAATCAAGAAACCTAACTCACTGATGCCCCACCAATAATAAATACATGACTTGTAGTACTATGCCTAGTATCAATATCCCCTTCCAAATTTGAGTTAACATAGCTTTGTAAATCAACAACATAGCCCCCAAAATGTAAACACTTACTAGATGTTCCTCTCAAATATCTGAGAATCCATTTGATTGTATTCCAATGCTCAGTCCTTGGATGAATCATATGGGAAAAAGCACAAATCTGTGTCACCATTTATGATACCAAAACTTGTTTCGTCAAATCTCATTTCTCTATCAAAACTCAATGTTTTTCAAAAACTAAAAATACCATTTTATAGATCTCAGATTTAATATCATCATTATATAAATTTTTGAGTGTTTTGATTAGTTATAATATATTATAATCGCAAAATATTATAAGTCAATATTTCAACATTTCAGAAGATGCTCACTCAAAAAAAGAAAAAAAATAGTAAATAATATAAAAAAAAAAATTTAAAAATTATATTTATCTCTAGAGGAGAAATCCTCTTCATGAATATGTAATTTTTTTCAAGAAGGTATAGATTTGATAGGAAAGTTTTGATGGGAGGAAAAAAATATTGGATTCTTATAAGGTCAAACTTGAGTACTTATAACAAAGGAAATATACATAAAAAATATATATATATTTTTTTGTTCACTAGCTATACATGTCATCTATAAGATATTTTCAAATTAGAATAGAAAAAGATGATTTGCATATACTTGTTTGATGGGAACTATAGCCTATATTTTTTACAGTTAAAAAAGGGACTTCAAAATAAAATAAAATGAATAAATTCTTATTCAAAAAAATTATAAAAATTATAGGCATAAAATTCATCCAATCTACACATTTAATCAATTTGCATCATCTTCATATTTTAAACACAAATACCATTTTTTTTTCATTAATGTTGAACTGTCACTTTCTGATATCTTGTTTCTTTATAAAAGGTGACACAAGTTTGTGCTTTTACCCATATACTTGCTAAAAACTCCCACTACATGTGCAATAAATGGCCTAGTACATATTATAGCATACATCAAGCTTCCTACGACTAAAGCATAAGGTACATTGGACATCTTATCATCTTCTTGTATCTTTGGACAGATCTCCTTAGTCAACTTCAAATGAATAGGTAAAGGTGTGCTAGCAGCTTTAGCATTCTCCATAGAGAAATGTTGGAACACCTTTGCAATACAATCAACTTGAGATAATGTCAATTTTCTATTCTTCTATATTTGTAAATCTTCATACAAAAGATTTTTTTGCTACCCCTAAATCCTTCATAGAAAATGAATGTGCTAAATGTTATTTTAGCCCCTTAATATGATCCATGTAAGACCCAAGTACAAGTATATCATCAACATATAAACATAAACTAATGTATTTTTCATCATCCAACCTCTTAAAATAAATACAATGATCTAAATGACATGACGTACTATATCCAGTCTTATGCATATAACTGTCAAATTTTAGATACCATTGTCGATGTGCTTGCTTCAAACCATATAAGCTTTTCTACAATCAGTACACTAAGTTTTCCTTACCTTTGACCTCAAATCCTTGTGACTATTCCACATATATCTCTTCATCTAAATCACCATGAAGAAAGGTTGTTTTAACCTCAAGCTGCTCCAATTGCAAATCTTCAGTAGCTACAATACTTAAAATAGTGCGAATAGAAGTCATTTTAACAACTAAAGAAAATATCTCATCAAATTTAATGCCCTTTTTCTATGAAAATCCTATTACCACTAATCTAAACTTAAACCTTTTCTTACCTCCATCCTCTTCTTTTAACCTTTAAATGCATTTATTTTGTAAAGCCCTTTTACCTGTAGGTAACTTGCATAAATCCCATGTCTTATTTTTCAGCAAAGAGTCCATAACTTGTTTCATTGTAGACTCCAACTGAATCTTTGTATCCACCTACACAAGTTTATCATAACATTCAAGTTTACCAACATTAGTAAGTAAAATAGAATACAAAGAATGAGAAAATCTTTGTGGAGGTCTACTTAGCCTTGTTGACCGTCTAACATTCATTGGGGTGTGTAGTATTTGTTATTGCAGATCATAAGGAATTGCTAGAACATCATCTTTTGAAGTATCATCTAGCACTACATAATCATTTTCTTTCTTCTCACATGTCTACCAACAACTCCAATATTATTATTATCTAAAGATTACAATCCACAATCCCTTACAACTCAACACTGCTGCAAGAAGCTATAATATCACCATGCATTATGAAATCCCTAACCCTAAGCCATTTTATATAATCTTTTTTGTCACTTACAAAATTAGGGCTAGAATAAGTCTTCTAGTAGAAAAATAGTAGTCAACGCCCTTTATAATAGTAGGTCAATTTTGGCTTTGGGAGCACTACCCTCAAAAACACTTGCAAAGGCATTACCCCTCGATTCCACCCTGTACTATGACAAGGAGCACATCTAGGGTGTTGAACCCAAACCATCATATAAATAATCTGGGGAGAAACTGTGCCAAATAAACCTTTGATTTTGATTAGGCTCTACATTGCAACAAAGATATCATGAACTAGCTTCTAATTTGTTGTCTAAATTTTCATCTTATAATATTCAATTGGTACCTAGAAAGTATAATAGACATGTTGATGTTATGGCTAGTGTTGCATCTTTGATACACATTAATGATAATAAGGATTTTCAATTACTATTCATACTCTCTTGGAACCTGTTATTTTTGTGAATGGTCACATGGTGGCTCAATGTTTTAATTTACTTTTGAGTGATTTGTTTTATAATATATTTCACTATTTGAAGGATGGACCCTTTTTTGAATCTACCTCTTGTTATTCTCTTTATTGTATAAAAAAATTAGCCCTTTATTGTATCATTTTAGTTGATACTCTTTATAAAAGATCTTACGATGGCTATCTACTATGATGTCTAGGAAACAAAAAAATCTAGATAGCTTTAGAAGAGGCTCATAGAATATCCTATAGAGGCAATTTTGGTGGGAAGTTATTGGTAAATAAATGATTAAGAATGGGATATATTGGCAAACAATGGAATGATGGTGCAGGAGCATCCAATGGTATAAGGGCAATCCTATATCACCGAAAAAATATGCTTAATGTTAGTTTTTGTTTAATGTGTTTGTATTTATAGATACTGATTTAGGCCAAATAGAGATTCCAACTCTCATGGTTCTACTATTAGCTTCCTGGGTTACTATTTTTTAGCACCTCAGGATATGTATGAGTGTAGAAAATAGGTTATTTTGTAATTGAGCCATAATTATGATGTGTTGGAGGGTGTAAGTTGGAGGGATGATTGTACTTGTAATTTAAAGCATTCCAGAAAAAGAATTAGGTCAAAAGGCTTTACAATTTGAATGTTATTATAGTTTTAAGTTCCCTAGAGACCTCCTAAGAATGCTTCAAAGTTATATTTGAGGAACTATACGAACTCTTATGGGCCCAAAAAAGGAGAAACAAGCTTATCTAGCCCATAGGGCTATAGAGTACTTTGAGAGCTTTCCAAAAATACAAATGGTTCATCAATCAGAGTCCCAAATCAAAATTAATGCCTCCCAGAAGTTGGACTACCATTTCTAGATTCTTCTAATTTTGTACTGACTTTTGATGTATCTTGTAGAACCTTCTACTTTGGTGGTGGATTCAAACTAGATTATTATAAATTTTATTCCTATCCCTAAACTTAATTGGGTTACTTAAGGTCATTTCTTTCATTATAGAGGCAATTTTGCTAAGTTTGGGAGAAGGTACCATGGGAAGGGTTCTTCTCCAAAATATGATAATATTATAAGCCCATAGGGCATGTAGTTGAGTCTATTTTATTTTTACTAAATGTAATAGCATATCATATCTAATAATAAGTTTCTCCTTTTCATGTTGTGTATTTTTTCTTGGGTTGCACCCTCATCAAGTGGTATCAAAGAAAGATTTCCTAAGTGTATAGATAGAGCGCTAACTATGAGGTAGTTTGTATCAGGATTGTGTGGTTGTTTCAGTTTTGAGATAGTGAGAAGATGGCTCCACAAAGAGAGCATGATGGAAGGCTCATAGGTTTTCCCCTTGAGATTAGAGCCCTCTAGAGACAATTTTAGGCATTGCAAGAGGAGATACTTAGAGGGATGAATCTTGTCATAAGGGATGAAAATGAGGAGGAAAATGATGAAGAAGGAAATGTTGTGTAGGAAGGGGAAGAAGAAGGAGAAGTCTTGGATGATGTAGTGCCTCCTGTATTTGCATTTTGTACTTTGTTTTATTTTGGTTTTGAGAGATACTTTAATACTCATGAGTGAGGACATTTGAGATGACCTGAAGATTAGATACTATATTTTGATTTACTAGTATCATAGATGTTAGATGTCATGTTGTTCAATTTGATCATATATGCATGATGCTGGTTATTGATGTGACATGATGTTTTATGATGATATCTGGTTATTTTGTATTTGGACATATACTCTGTTTATGATTATATGATGGACTTATTGGATTTTGGATACTTGGATTTGATGCTATTGTTATTTACTTCATTCTTTCTTTGTGATGTTTTATGATGTAGTGAGTGATTTTAATATGATTAAATAAATGATTATTTAATGTGATTTAATACATTCATGGCTTCAACTATATCATTATATGTAATTGCACTTGATCATGTTGTTCAGTGTGCAAGATTTATATCCTTGACAATGGCACATGGAGTTAGTGATTTGACTATTCTTACCTAGCCAATACCATCCTTATGTGGTTGACATATCTTATTTAATTAATTAATTAAACCCTCCATTAATTTAATAAATCTGAACTCATTCACATTCTGTGATTAGACCTGTGTGCATTTCTGTGCATTTAGAGGTTTACATTTATTGTGAAAGTTATTAAGGAATTTTGTGATTTAATAGTTTAAGGGAATTTTATATTTTATTTAATTATTTTAATTCCCAACAACTTTGTTGTAGTTGAATTCTATTTAATTGAAAGTGCCCAATTTTGTCTAGGTTAAAAAGGAGTTGTTTTAGTGAGCTAGTTAATTTCCTAATATTATATTGTACTTTTAAAAGTGAATATATATCCCAAAAGGGAATTATTTCCTCACTTCTCACTTGCAAAATAGGAATTTTGAGAGAAAATTCCAAAATCCTCTCTGAAAGGTTTACTATTCTATTCATTATAGGAGCTATGAGCATGAGATCATTGTGTGGTTGAGCTTGTTGGATCTAGCTCGGGGAGACCTTTGTTTGTCAAGATTTTACGCAGTAATTGTGGAGTGATTATTTTATAGTGCATTTTCTTGTTTATCCCTTTTGGCTATGAGGTAGGGCTCTCTCGTTTTATTTTTTTGCTCTACTTTAGAGTTCATTTTTGGTAGTGAATTGGTTGGAGGTTGAGAACTAGTGTTTCCCTATGTTTCTGCATGCCAGCTCTACTTTCTTGGATGGGTACGTGAATTTGTAGCTTTTTAGAGTTGGTGGTTTGGGGTTTTAGGCTATTATGATGGAAATTTTTGCATACAAACTACAAACCTAAACTTTATTTGATAATTGTGACATTTGTACCCAATAGCATAATGGGTTTTAATTTTGAAGTTTTTAAGCATTTTTAATTTTTGCCTCAATTTGCGTGTCACCCAATTTTCTTGTGTTTTCTTGGCACTGAAGTGGGTCGTGAATCTAGACTATCCATAGAGATAAACCCTAGATGCATTTTATTGCCTTAGGATTCATTCTGAATCCATACTTTCAGATAGAGATCGATTGAGTGATTTTTTTATACTTGTGATTTTTTCTATTTCTCATCCGACCCTTGTTGTTTATGATATTTGTGTTTTTGGTGTGCCCATACATGATCACATGAAAATTTATTTGTTAAGCTCTTGTGAGGCCTGAACTCTTGGTTGACATTGGTGGAGTTATGATTCATTGGGGTTGGGTTGGAAAATTGCATTGCTTATGGATACTCATCATGTGATGAGCTTGGTTATATAGGGTAAACATGTGGAGGTGCTTCTCTTGCTATCCTAGTTACATTTTGACAAGGTGACATGAAGATGTTTTCTAAATAAGTGATAACTAAATAAATTACTGGGTAATAAAACTAAGATAATTAAAATGTGAGTACCTAGCAATTGATTAGAGGATACGGGCTTGGTAGTATATCCGAGGGCAGGTGTCTATACAGTTACCTTCCATGGAAAAAGCATGACGACCTCCTTAGGGAGAGTTTTCACATGATATTTAGCTTGAGCTCTGTTATGCCAAGCAATCAACTCTCCACAAAAGTCCTTATATAGTAGTCCCATAGATTGTCTGACCAAGACCTATTGTATTGCATTATCTCATGATCTTGGTTTTAGTCCTCTACACTGTGTGGCATGAGTGTTAGGTATGGATAATTATCTTGTGTGTGTTTGAGGTCGGATCACTATCTCCATTAGTATGGAAGGAGTGGGCCTATAGATTCCACATGGTTGGGAGGTATACCTACCTATACCACTACTAGGGACTAACATACATAGTTGCCCTTTTTCCCTATTCATTTCTAGAGCTAGATGCTCACATGGTTCTCTGTATCTTCTAGAGTATGTTTCCCTATGATTTATGTTATTTAATTTTATAGAGATAGTTAATTTATGCTCATGTATGTTCACTACAATTTTACTTTCCAAATGTTTGCTAGATACTATGGATTACATGATTAGATGGTTGATTTGTCCTTTCTAGAATGCTTAGTTGTTTTGCATTGATTTGAGTGTTCAAGCCTAGATAATTGTGGATCTTGTACTCCCCAATATGGAGGAATTATTCTACTATACACTTCTTTTTCTTCTTTTCTGATCTTGCATTAGAGAGGGGATTCCTTGCACAAGAATGCTTTATCTCACATGAGAAATGGGTTCTCTCACACAAGAAAACCCTTCTTTCACATAGAGCATGGTGAATGCTCATGTGAGATTGTACTCTCTCACATAAGGCTGAGCATTCTCTTGTCTGAGCCTTTATCTCAGTTGTTGAGAGTTTCCTGGCCATTTTGGTGTTTCCTCATGTAGGAAATGTGTTCTCTCATGCAAGAAAGCAATTTCTTACACACAACAAGTTACTTCCTTGCACAAAGAGGTATTCTCTCATGCGAGCTTGGAGGTTTGTGTTTCCTTTCATGAATTATAGGGAGTATCTCTGCTGACCTTAAGGAAACATAAATTGTTGTTTTGAGTACCCTTTTGGATTGTACACCTTCCTAGGCTTTGAAAAATCAAAGGTTCTAGGTTTTGTAACTATTTAACTTTCATAGTCACTTTGAACATGTCAGTAAGTAGTAATGCTTGGAGATCATTGGATTTTTGGATTTTTTGGTTAAGTATTCTATTGCGATGTTTTGATCGATGACATGTTGATGTTGATTGATTTCATGCTTGTTTTAAAAAAAAAGTTTGTATTGGATTTTATCTATATGTACTCCAAGGATCTCCATGCAAGGCATTACAGACTAGGTAGAGGAGAATTTTTTTAGGGCCATTGCTAAGGTCGACAAAAGACCTAAAATTGAGGTCAGGTTGTTTTTAGAAAATCTAGACCCAGATGAGTTGATCGACTAGATCAATGAGTTGGAGGAATATTTTGAGTATGAGGATATCGAAGATCTTGATAGGGTTAAGTTTAAAAAGTCTAGATTGAAGGGCCGTACCAAAATATAGTGTCAAGAGATTTAGTTAGAAAGAAATAGAAGAGGAAACGAGAACATCACAAAATGGGATTGCATGGTGGATAAACTAAAGAAGCAATTCAATCCTGTTGACTATGAGCTTGATTTGTTCAAGAAGATGGAAGGGTTAAATAAAGTGAGAAAATCTATCTAGAAACATACAAAGGAGTTTCACTGAGTCCTTATTAGGATGAGGCATGCAAGATCAAACAAGGATAAGGTTGCTAGTTACCTTAATGGATTAAGAGCTAGCAATTAGGAGGAGCTAAGTCTAGTTAGAATGACCACGATTGAAGAGGCATACTAATTTTCCTTGTAAGTTGAGGAGAAGCTAAAAAAAAAGTTTGATGGGAGGAAAAGAGGACATAGTCAAGGAGGAAGGGGTGATGATAGGTAATTTGAAGGCCAAAACAAGGACCAAAAGAAAAATGAAGATGTGGGTACTAGCTAAAACTAGAGGAATGAGGGTTTCAACCACTCTTGTGATCAAAAAGTTTGGAAACCAAAGAGGAAGAGGTAGAGGACATGGAAAAGGTTTGGGAAGAAGAGGCTTTCATGGTACATTTTTTCATCAGAATGAAGAAGGCCATCATGCCTATGAGTACCCTCAATGCCAAGGAAGGACAGATAGGAGAGTTGGTGGTCAAGCAAGGGTTCCTCATGTAGATTATGATGCTTAGTCATCATATTAAAAGGATGTAGAAAGAGGAAAGGTTTTGATTAATGAAAGGGTCTTCTTGAGTGGTGAGACTAAACCTAGACAAAGGTAGAGTTTGTTTCATATCAAGTGCAACCGTGAGGCTAAATGTTGTGATGCGATTATAGATTGTGGGAGCACTTACAACTTGGTGTGAGAGGAGATATCCCAAATCTAAATCTCAGAGGGAGAAATACCCCGATCCATATCAGATTTCTTGGGTGCAAGATGATCATAAGGTCCTAGTTAGTGAACAATGTTTGGTAAAGTTCAATATTTGGAGTTACCATGAAGAGGTTCTATGTGACATCATCTTGATGGATGTATGCCATTTTTTGTTGGGAAGGTTGTGGACATGATGGTTGTGTAAATACATATTATTTGATGAAGGATTGAGTTTTTCAAAAGTTGAAGCCATTGATAAAGGAGGGTGAAAAGGTATGCAGTAGTGCTAGGGTATATCTTGTTTATGGAAGAAATTTTTGGATGGAATGAAACATTAACATATGTGTTATGTTATGATTCCTAGAAAGGATAAAAAAGGTAGTAGTGAAGTTCTAGTTGAAGTTTCAAGTCGATTAAGTGAGTATGGAGATATCATATTGAATAATGTCCCAGAAGGGTTGGTTCTAGTATGACAAATCAATCATCAACTAGATTTAGTCCCTGGAGCTAGTTTTCCTAACAAGGAAACTAATAAGATGAATCCTACTAAGACTAAGGAGTTGAACATAAAATATTAGGAGCTATTGAGGAAAGTTCCTATTCAAGAGAGCTTGAGTCCATGTGTAGTAGCTGAAGTACTGGCACTAAAGAAGGTTAGAGAGTGGAAGATGTGTACATACTCTTGGGCTATAAAAAAGATAACCATCAAGAATTAGTTTCCTTTTCCAAGGATGGATGATCTTATAGACTACTTGAGTGGAGATCAGTACTTCATAGAGATAGATCTCAAGAGTGGTTATCACCAAATATAGATAAGAGAGGGAGATGAGTGGAAGAATATAGTCAAGACCAAGGAGGGTCTATATGAGTGGTTAGTCATGCCCTTTGGACTAATCGATATGCCAAACACCTTCATGCGACTTATGAATGAGGTACTAAAGAATTTTTTGGGAAATTTTGTTGTTGTCTATTTGGATGATATTTTGATTTTCAATAAGTCTCTAGATGAACACATTTTGCACATTCATAGTGTCCTTGAAAGGTTAAGGGAAGAGAAATTGTTGATGAATTTGAAGAAGTGTAGCTTTGTCAAAAAGGAGTTAGTCTATTTGGGGTTTTTTGTATTAGTTAAGGGTCTCAAAAATGGACCCAAAGAATGTGAAGGTCATCATGGAATGACCTACTCCAAGGTATACCACTGAGGTGAGGTCATTCCATGGTTTGGCTAGTTTTTACAAGAAGTTCATTAGGAATTTTAGTAGTATATGTGTACCCCTAACTAAAATAATGAAAGGAGATAGAAAAGAGTTCAAGTGGATTACATGCGTTGCAAGGAGTTTGAGTTACTGAAGAAGGTAACAAAGAAAACTATGTTGGCATTTTTTCTAATTTTAACAAAGTGTTCCAAATGGATTGTAATGCTAGTGGTAGTGCTATTTGAGGTGTGTTGAGCCATGAAGTTAGGGCTATTGTGTATTTTAGAGAAAAATTGAATGATGCAAAGAAGTATTATTTTTATGAGTAGGAGTTGTATGCAATAGTTTAGGCCTTAAAGGAATGGAGACATTATTTATTTCCAAAAGAATTTGTCTTGTATACTAATCATTAGGCATTGTAGTACCTAAATAACCAAGGTAAATTCAATTAGAGACATTTGAAATGGGTAGAGTTCTTGTAGAGATATTCATTTGTATTGAAACATAGAAGTGGAAGATCTACTAGGGTTGTAGATGCATTAAGTAGGAGACAATTGTTGTTGACAAAAATGCAGGTTGAAGTGGTTGGATTTCATCAACTCAAGAATTTGTACCCTAAGGATTTGTACTTTGCAGAGGCTTGGAAGACCTCTAAAGAACATCTTACTCTAGATAGGACTAGGTAGTTGGATTACATGATTGGAGATGGTATGTTGTCCAGAGGAAGTCAATTGTTTATTCCAAGGAATTCCATGAGGGAGAACTTGATCAAGCAGAAATGTAGTGGAGGGATGGTAGGACACTTTGGTCAAAATAAAACCATTTCCATTGTTAGTGAGCATTATTTTTGGCCTCAATTGTCACAAGATGTGAAGAATTTTGTGTAGAGTTGTTGAGTACATCAGAAAACCAAAGGAGTGAGTCAGAATACTAGACTCTATCAGCAATTGCCTGTTCCATCAAAGCTCCAAGAGGACATAAGTATGGATTTTGTTCTTGGGTTGCCAAGGACACAAAAGTGCTGAATGAAAGTCTAGGCAATTTGCTGAGGTGTTCAGTAGGAGATAAGCCCAAGGGATGGGATTTTATTCTACCACAAGAGGAATTTTCTTACAATAATTCTTTGAATAGGAGTATTGGTAGATCATAATTCCAAATTGTGTATGGGAGTAGCGCAGGGACTACACCAAAGTTGAGTAAGATGGACCAAGGAGAGAGGAGTAGTGTTGAGGGAAAAGGCTTTGTTAAACATGTCAAGAATCTAGATGAGGAGGCATGTGCATATATTACCAAGATGAACCTGTAGAATAAGTCTAGGGAAGAACTAAAGAGGAGACATAAAGAATTCAAAGTTGGAGATTTGGTTATGGTGTACTAGAGGAAGGAATGATTTCCAATAGACACCTATAATAAGCTAAAGATTAAGAAATTTGCTGACTACAAAATTTTGAAGAAACATGATTTGGGCAATGCATATGAAGTGGAGTTGCTAGATGGGATCCATATTTCCCCTATTTTCAATATTGTAGACTTAACAAAATATCATGATGATGGTGTAGAGGAGGATTTGATACTAGAGCCATGTCTCATTCCTACTTCTGAGAAATAGGAGATTGAATTTTTTTTGAATAGTCATGTAGGTTAGAGTAGCATAAAAATGCAATATGAGGAGTACCTAGTGAAGTGGAAGGGATGACCATTGGAATATTTTATCTAGTTATCAAGGATGGAAGTTTCCCTTTTGGGTTTTCATCTATCAACTATAAAGCGATAGGGTCACTTTTCAATTTACCCTAGGTGTCTAATGCAAGAGAATCCAATGGTGAAAAGGAAAATCCTGTATCACCCAAAAAAATTCTTAGTGTTAGTTTTTGTTTAATGTGTGTTGTGATGTGGAGCCCAATCAGACTCAGAGGTTTATTCAACATGATTTCCCTCCAAATTTATTTCTACAAGGGTTTAAGGGCAGTGCCCCTAAGATGGGGTCAAGGGGCAATGCCCTAGGTGTGCTTCCTGTCATAATATAGGGTGGAGTCAAGGGGCAATGCCACTGAAGCCAAAAATGCCCTTATATTGTAAAAGGCATCAGCTACTATTTTTCTATTATTCTAGCCTTAATTTTGTAAGCAGTAAAAGCTTGTATAAAAAGGCTTAGTGTTAGGGATTTCATTATGTAATGGTGATATTGTAGCTTCTTGTGGTGGTATTGAGTTGTAAGGAATTACATATTGTAATTAGGTTGTAATCACTGGATAATAATAATATTAGACTTGTTGTTGGTGGACATAGCCTAGGGATTTGGTGAACCACATTAAATCTTGGTTTCTTGTGTTCTCTTTTATGCGATCTATTATTTTTTGGTATTTGTTATATTTGCATGTAACTGTTATTTCTATCTAAGGTTAATCCTAAAAATGTGTTTGTATTTATGGATACCCATTTGGTCCAAATAGAGATTCCAACTCTCATAGTTCCACGATTGGTTTTCAGGGTTAGTATTTTTAGCACCTCAGGATATGCGCCAGTGCAAAAAATAGGTTATTTTGTAATTAAGCCATAATTATAATTATTTAGAGGTCTTACATTGGAGGGATGATTTTACTTGTAATTTAAAGCATTCTAGAAAAAGAATCAAGTCAAAAGGCTTTACAGTTATTGCAATTTTAAGTTTCTTGGAGGCCTAGTAAGAACGCTTCAAAGTCAGATTTGAGGCACTAAATAGCCTCGTATGGGTCCAAAAATTGGGGGATCATCTTAGTTGGTCCATAAAACTATAGATCACTTGGAGAGCTTTCTAAAAATGTAAATGGTTCATCAATAAAAGTTCGGGATCAAACATTATGCCTCTTGGAAGTTGGACTACCATTTCTAGATTCTTCTAATTTTGCACCAACTTTTGACGTATCTTCTAGAACCTTCTCCTTTGGTAGTGGATTCCAAATAGAATATTATAAAATTTATTCCTAAACCTAAACCTAATTCATGTTAGTTAAGGTCATTTCTTGCATTGTTAAGACATGTTTTGTGGAGTTTTGGAGACGATACTGTGAAAAGGGTTCTTCTCTAGAATTTGATAACATTGTAATCCCATTGGGCATGTAGTTGAGTCTATTTTTTCTATACTAAATATAATAGCTTATCATTTTTGATAAAAATATTCTCCTTTTCTTGTGTTTTTCATTTTGTCTTGGGTTGTGCCCTCATCAAGTGGTATTAGAGTGGAAGCTCCTGTATAGAGCACCAACTATGAGTTAGTTTGCACTAGGACTATGTGATTGTGGGTTTTGAGATAGTGAGAAGATGTTGCCATGAAGAGAGCATGGAAGAAGGGTCATAGGACTTCCCCCCTAGGTTAGATCCCACCTGAGACAAGTTTAGTTCTTACAATAGGAGATCTATAGGGGGATGAAGCTTGTTGTAAGGGATGAAATTAAGGAGGAAAATGCTTAAGAAGGGAATGTTGTGCAAGAAGGGGAAGAAGAAGGAGAAGTCTTGAACTAGGTAGAGGAGAAGATTTTTAGGGCCATTTCCAAGCTAGAAAAATACCTAAACTTGAGGTTGACATGTTTTTGGGAAATCTAAATATAGATGAGTTGATCAAGTTGATTAATGAGCTGGAGGAATATTTTGAGTATGAGGATATTAAGGACCCTAATAGGGTTAATTTTGTGAAGGCTAGACTAAAGGGGCATGCCAAAATCTAGTACCAAGAGATTCAATTAGAAAGGAATAGAATAGGGAAGAATAAAATCACAAGATGGGATCGCATGGTGGAGAAACTGAATAAGTAGTTCATTCTTATTGACTATGAGCTTGATTTATCCAAAAAGATGCAAGGGATAAAACAAGTGGAAAAATCTATCTAGGAATATATAGAGTAGTTTTATTGAGTCCTTATTAGGATGGGCCATGTAGAAGAACACAAGAAGAAGGTCTCATGTTACCTTAATGGGTTAAGACCTAGCATTTAGGAGGAAATAAGTCTAGTTAGAATGACCATCATTGAAGAGGCATACCAATTTTCCTTATGAGTTGAGGAGAAGTTACATAAAAAGTTTGATGGAAGGAAAAGAAGGTGTAAACAAGGAGGATGAAGTAGTGGCAAGGCATTTGGAGGCTAAAATGAGGACCAGAAGAAAAACAAAGATGTGGGTACCGGTCGAAACTAGAGGAATGAGGGTTTCGAGCACTCTCATGATCAAAAATTTGGAGACCAAAGAGGAAGAGGTAGATGATGTGAACAAGGTTTAGGAAGAGGAGGCTTTCATGGTACATGTTTTTACTATAACAAAGAGGGCCATCATGATTATGAGTTCTCTCAATGCCAAGGAAGGAAAGATAGGAGAGTTAGTGGCCAAGCAAGTGTTTCTCATGTGGATGATGATGCTATGTCATTACATTTAGATGATGTAGAAAGAGGAGAGGTTTTGGTTAATGAAAGGGTCTTGTTGAGTAGTGAGATTGAACCTAGACAAAGGAGGAGTTTGTTTTGTACTAGGTGCAAGTCTGAGGCTAAATGTTGTGATGCAATTATTGATGGTAGGAGCACTAAAAAATTGGTGTTAGAGAAGATGGTCTCAAAGCTAAAGCTCAAGAAGGAAAAATACCCCCATCCAAATTAGATTGCCTAGGTGCAGGATAATCATAAGGTCCTAGTTAGTGAACAATGTTTGGTAAAGTTCAAGATTGGGAGTTACGATGACAAGGTTTTCTTTGAAAATATCCTAATGGATGTATGTGATTGTTTCTTGGGAAGGTTATGGTAGTATGATAGGTGTTCTAGACATATTGGTTGTGCATATACATATTCTCTAACAAAAGATATAGTTCATCACAAGTTGAAGTCATTGATAAAGGAGGGTGAAAAGGTATGCAATAGTGATAGGGTATATGTTGTTGATGGAAGATTGTTTTTAGATGGCATGAAACATAAACATATGTATTATGCTTTAATTCCTAAAAAGGATAAGGAAGGTAGTAGTGAAGTTCCACTTGAAGTTTCTAATCTATTAAGTGAGTATGGAGATGTCATATCTTATAATGTCCTAGAAGGGTTGCCTCTAGTATGAAAAATCAATCATCAAATAGATTTAGGTCTTGGAGCTAGTTTTCCTAACAAGGTTTCTTGTATGATGATTCCTACTAAGACTGGGGAGCTGAAAAGACAAGTTCAAGTGCTGTTGAGGAAAGTTTTGATTTGAGAGAGCCTAAGTCCATGTGCAGTACCTATAGTACTAGCACCAAAGAAGGATGGAGAGTGTAGGATATTATAGACTCTTGGGATATAAACAAGATAACCATCAAGTACTAGTTTCCTTTTCCAAGGATGGATGATCTTATGGACTTCTTGAGTGGACCTTAGTACTTCACAAAGATAGATCTCAAGAGTGGTTATCATTACATATAGATAAGAGAGGGAGATGTTTGGAAGACTACATTAAATAGTAAAGAGGGTCTATATGAGTGGTCAATCATTCCCTTTGGACTAATCAATGTGCTGAGAAACTTTATGCAACTTATGAATAGTTGTTACACATTCGTAGTGTCCTTGGAAGGTTGAGGGAAGATAAATTGTTGATAAATTTGAAGAAGTGTAGCTTTGTCAAAAAGGATTTAGTCTATTTGGGGTTTGTTTTATCATTTGTAGGTCTCAAAATTGACCCAGAGAAGGTGAAGGTCATCTTGGAATGGCCTACTCCAAGGTCTTTCACTAAGGTGAGATCATTCCTGATGGAACCGAACAATAGATGATTTTTGACCCTTTTTATGAACATTTGTCTATATCTTGCTGAAACTTATCATCTTTTAAGCCTAGTATTTTGAACCTTTTAATGTATAAAGTGTGAAATTGTGGCATGAAAATGATAGTTGATATTATGTTTAAAAAGGGTTCATTTTGTTAAGTCTTTCTTCATGCATGCTTAACATGGATAGGTTTTCCTACAGCCGAAAAGATTGCAACACCGTTAGTTGAATAATTGATGCTTTTCTTATAAATTAATAAATATGAATAGATGTTGTTGAATTTTTTTTATGTATCATTGAAGTTCCTAGGAATCTAATTTGGGTGGGAATCAACCAAATGACCATGAAAGACTTGCGTTGAGGAAGCGCTGGTGTTAATGAGACTCGGCGGCAAAAACTAGAAGGGACCTATTTTCATGGATGATAAGCAGGACCTCATAAAGAAAATGAGTGGGAAAGTAAGCCTTGAAGCAGTTAGTTAAACATGCATGGAGCTGTTATGGATGCCTAGATTCTTGGAGGATGGTTTAAGTCAGAAAGAGGAGCAAATCTAGCATTCATTATGCTCTATATTTATGAGAATTCAAGGGAATAGTTAATGCTTTTGCATGTTGTAATAAACTATCCTTCATGAGGAAGTTGTGAATTTAGGAGTTTGTTATTCCTTCTCTTTAAATAAGACCCTGTCTATATTTGAAAGGTCAAGAGAGAAGATAGGAGAATAATAGGAGGATAGATTGCTAGTTATCTAGTTTTTTCCAAATCTGTGTACCACTACATGTTTGAATGAATATATGATTTTTCCGAGTTCTTACACTTTTATTTGAGCTTATCTTTCCTTCATTCTTTTGTGGGGGCCCACACAAAAGGTGGAGTTTATTTTAGTCATAAGGAGTTATTCAGTTTCAAAATTTATTTAGCTTCCTAAGTTAAGTGTAAAACTACTGTTCCTGTAGCCACTGGAAATAGAACCAATTACTATTCCTGCAGCAATAGGTGCATAGATGAATGATTAAGTAGTTAGGATCTCTTTCTAAGCATTTGGTAATTGTCTTTTCTGTTGGTAAAATATATTTTCTCAATAGTATTTGCATTCAAAGTAGTAGTGGTTTTTAGTGGAAATTAGAGCATATACTTTGCAAACATCATTTCAAGTTCACACTCTTGGATTGACATTTAATGGAGATCAGCATAGTACTTTGGTAGTGAAGGATGTATAATCCTATAGCTAAAAAGGTATTATATTGGCCAGACATTTTTGGCATCATTGCCAGGGATGGTGTCAATCTAGTATTCATTACAGAGTCATCCAGTTAGTTTCATTTTAGTATCTTGCATGCATAGGAGAAGAGACCATCTTGGAAGATTTCTTCCCAACTTCAATCAGGAAGATCCTTTTCCTAAAAAAGAAGAAGAAGAAAAACTATTTGAGAACATGTTTGTAGAAGTACCAAATCAAGAACACTCACCAACCACATCTGAAGAATCTCTCCATTTGAATAATCTTTTTGACAAACCTAAATATCAAGATAATCCACTAGCTCTGGTTATTTATCAACCCCCACTAGGACATCCACAAATGGTAGCTTCTTAGCCTACCTTCCCATTTCCAATCCCTGCTTAGCAGGGTAACCAAAATTTAAAGAACATACCCTCTGCTGCTCTGCCAAAGTTTTATGGCCTTATTACTGAAGACCCACAGACCTTTCTCTTTGAGTTTGATATTCTTTTCCAAAGTTATGATTACACCACAGACTCTCACAAACTAAAGTTGTTCCCATCAACTCTCAAGGAAGTTGCTTTGAGATGGCTTATGAGTTTGGGTGCCAATGTTGTGACAGATTGGCAACATATGAGTAATCTATTCCTTGTTAAATACAAGGAATATTGTAGGGGCAATTATTTAAAAGGAGATGACATCTTTTAAATGTCACAAAGGGATGACGAGACTTTGGAGGACTATGTTGCTTGGTTCATGTTTAACTTGTAGCGTAATACACAACATCAGTTAAATGAGGAATCTCAGAAGCATCTCTTTTTGAAAGGAGTTCATGATAGGAGTATGAAAGCCTTAAACTTGATGGCTGGAGGTGACATTACACAGAAGACGTGGGCTAAAATATGGAATATTTTTTTGAATTATTCTAGAGAAACAATAAAAAAGGGACGAGGTGTAAGAGACTTGCTTCAAAAAAACCCTAGTGCAGGAGTGTCCAAAGCAGAACTGTCAAACCACCTGTCAGATTTCAAGTAGGAAATCATTAATGATGTCGCTACTCAACTAGACACCATGCAAGCACAAAGGAAGAAGGAGGAAGCTAATCTTATACTGATAGAGTATTGTCCTCATTGCAAAGAAAAGAAGCACAACTGTCAATGTAAACCTAATGCTAGCATGAACTCACAACATGTGCCTATGGAGTTCAGAGCGATTGATGAAGATGGAGAAATTATCTATGTTGCTTAATGTAGTTTGTGGGCTCCAAAATCAGGTATTCCTCAAGACCCACTTCATAATTATAGTGGTAATAGTCAATGGCAATAGAAACAGGGTAGTGAAAACAATTGGTAGCAACCTAACCACGGTTGGCAACAGCCTTAGGGTTCTCAAAATTGGCAGTAGCATTAGCCAGCCATGCCATTGCCTCCTAAATCACAAGCTCTAATGCCTCCTGTAGCCAATATAACCCCTCCTAAACAACCACAATTACCTACACAACCCGCACCCAATCCTAATAATGCAAAACCCTCTACCCAACAATAAAGTTATTCCGTCACCTTGAATGATATTCATTTACGATCTGGAACAATGCTTGTATCACCTTAGTAGCCCATTATAAAAAAAGTAGATGATACAAATACTAAATCCATTCAAGAACCTATCAATGCCATTTCTCTTACAACCAAGAAACCACCATTTCCTAGTAGGTTGACAGAACAAGTATTGCCAAACAAGAATCAAGTTGCATTAGACTTGCTTGATCAAATCAAGCAAATGACGGTGACAATCCCTCTGCTTGATGCAATAAAAAAAGTTCCTATATATTCAAAAGCTATCAAGGAAGCCTGTGTTAAAACTCTAGGAAGGAAAAAGAAAGATCCAAAGACTATCCATGTCCTTGGCCAGCTTTCTGATCTTATGCTTGATAACCCAAGGATACCCAGGTATGCAAATCCTAGAAGTCCAGTAGTCATCCTTACCATCCAAGGAATACAAGTACAGAATGTCTTGATAGATTTAGGAGAATCCATTAATGTAATGACTAAGGAAGTGATGTGAAAGCTAAACATTATTAGTCTTAGGAAAACTCCAACAATATTGCAACTAGCAGATAGTTCTACTATTGTTCCCGATGGTATGTTGGAGGATGTCATTGTTACCTTACATTCATGGGATTACCTCATTGATTTTGTAGAAATTTCTCCAAAAAAAAGTACTAGGGGATATCCTATCATTCTAGGATGGCCATGGTTAGCAACAATAGATGCCTATATTGCATGTCAATCAGGGAAAATGACCATTTCAGATGGTACAAATACTAAAAACTTAACCCTATATTCTCTTGGTTAAGCTCTACTCCAAGATGACCAGATTGTCTAGCCAAACATGGGGGATCCCAAAATTGACTTGGATTCTATTAAACAATCGATGATGATTTCAAGGGAGTCATTTGTAAGTATCAAAGAAGAAGATGAGGTCATTTCCTCCATCATCTTGAATGAATATGAAACACAAACTGAGACATCTTCTACACATGATCATGTTCTAGAAAGTATCTTGCCTTTTCCATCCTAATCTCATTATTCTGAGTTTACACAACTACCACACTCACTCCTTCCACATGAAATAGATTCATCACCAATTTCTCACATCTCAATGGTTGAAAAAGTAGTCAAGACAACAACTGCTCTAGGAAAAGAACTTAACTTAAGTAAATCTTTGTCTCAAGAACAACATCATGATGTACTGCAGCTGTTACAGAAACACCAAGATGCTTTTGCATGGGAATATATGGATATGAAAGGTTTGGACCCTGCACTCTGTACTCATAGAATCTACATCAATCCTAAGTGCAAACCTATGAGACAACCTCAATGTAGGATAAACCTAGCATTAAGGGATATTGTTAAAAATGAGCTACAAAAACTACTCAATGCTGGTTTCATATATCCTATTTTAGATAGCCA
Source organism: Cupressus sempervirens (assembly GCA_028749045.1). Lineage (NCBI taxonomy): Eukaryota > Viridiplantae > Streptophyta > Pinopsida > Cupressales > Cupressaceae > Cupressus > Cupressus sempervirens. The sequence continues at coordinate 867,437,627 of CM053792.1, read as the reverse complement.
ATGGGTTTCACCATTGGTTATTGTACCAAAGAAAGGAGGAAAATGGTGAGTTTGCATAGATTATAGAGAACTCAATGCGGCCACCAAAAAGGATCATTTTCTATTACAGTTTATCAATCAAGTTCTTGACAATCTTGCAGGGAAGAAGTACCTTTCATTCTTGGATGGGTTCAGTGGCTATAACCAAATGTAGATAGCACCTGAGGATGAAGACAAAACTACATTCACATGTCCATGGGGGACATTTTCTTATTCTGTCCTACCACTTGGTTTGTGTAATGCACCTGCAACCTTCCAAAGGGCTATCATTAGTATTTTTCTGATATATCTGTAGACTATTTAGAAGTGTACATGGATGACTTCACTACATATGGGTAGACCTTTGAGGAAGCCAAAGAAAATTTGGATAAGGTACTACAAAGATGTAAAGACTATAACTTGTCTTTAAATAGTGAAAAGTGCTTTATAATGATGCAAGAAGGAGTGGTGTTGGGACACTTTATTTCTCCCAAAGGGATTGAAGTGGATCCAACAAAAATAGAGGTTATCTATACATTATCTATACCAACCAAACTAAGGGAAGTCAAGAGTTTTCTAGGGCATGTAGGGTATTATTGATGCTTTATCAAAGATTTCAATCAAATTGCAATTCCTCTATATAAGTTGCTTCGAAAAGATGCTGAGTTTGTATAGAATGATGATTATATGAAAGCCTTCCTATAGCTTAAAGAAGTCCTTTTGATAGCACTAGTTCTCCAAGGTTACCTTTCTACATACACATTGATGCTTCAAACCATGCCATTGGAGCCATACTTGGTCAAAAGTTAGATTCAATAGAACATGCAATATACTATATCAGAAAAAATCTTCAGGGAGCCAAATATAATTACACTGTAATAGAGAAAGAGCTGCTTGCTATAATTTATGCTCTAAAAAAGTTCAAACACTATGTTACAGGATATCAAATATTTGTGCACACAAATCACTCTGCTATCAAATATCTGATGAACAAATTGGCAATCTCTAGACGATTGGCCCGATGGTTGTTGCTGATGCAGGAATTTGACATAACCATTGTTGACAAATCAGGTAAGGAAAATGTTGTAGCTGATTTCTTGTCTCATCTTCAGACACCTGATGATCCTATAGTCATAGAAGATAGTTTTCCTGATGAACATCTCTTTCTTCTATTGGCACAAAATCCTTGGTATGCTGACATTGCCAACTATCTCACCACTGGAAGAACACCCCCACACTTCTCTACCAAGGAAAAGCATCTGTTGGCAAAAAAGAATTTTAATTTATCATGGATCTTAGGGTTCATTTTTTATACTGGGCTAGACTAGTGACATGAAGGTGTCTCCAAGAAGATGAAACATATGATGTTCTTTGTGCTTGTCATGACGAGCCTTGTGGTGGTCACTTTGCTAACAAATAGACTACATTAAAGATTTTGAATACAAGTTATTATTGGCCAACACTTCATAAGGATGGGGCTCAGTATACAAAAAGATGTGACAAATGGCAGAGAATGGGTCGCCCGACAAGGATGGATGAAATGCCCTTGTAGCCACAAATAGTAGTAGCACCGTTTGACAAATGGGGAATTGACTTTGTTGGTCCCATTGAACCACCATCAAAAGAAAAAAGTTACATCCTGGTATGCACCAATTATGTTAATAAATGGGCAGAAGTGAAGCCTATGAAGCACCCTCGGGATAACAATGTTGCAAGGTTCCTGTATGAATGTATTTTCACTAGATATGGTGTTCCAAGAGAATTGCAGTTAGATCAAGGGCCCCAGTTTACATCTAATATAATAGTTGCACTTATGGAGGAGTATAAAATTTGACATGGTAAATCTTCCCCGTACCATCCACAAGCTAATGGACAAGTTGAAGTGAAAAACTGGGAGTTCGAAAATATACTCACTAAAAAAGTGTCCTTACATAAGAAGGATTGGGCAGCCTAACTTCCTGAAGCCTTATGTGCATATCGAATAGCATGGAAGTCTACTATTGGGTTCACCCCTTTTGAGCTCCTATATTGAAAAAAAACTCTTATGCCCATTGAATTTGAACACAATACTGTGGACAACCCTAGAACTAAATATCACTCTTCCTACAACACAACAGGACTGTATATTGCATCTTAATGAGTTGGATGAATGGCGCAAGTCAGCTCTTCATAACACAGAGTTGATACAGAGTCAGAGGAAACAATGGCATGATAAATTTATTAAAGAAAGAGAATTCTCAGTTGGTGATGGGGCACTACTATATGATTCATGCTATCAACACCATCAAGGAAAATTTTAGACTAGACGGCTTGGACCATATGAAATTGTTATAATTTTTAGTAATGGAGTAGTTCAATTATCTACAATTGATTCGATCAAATTTAAACTCCTAGTTAATGGACATCGTCTGAAGCTATAGCATAAACCAGCCACCCAGGAGGAATTTCTTCAATAGTTCAAAATAGCAGAAACATCTCTTCCTGTAGCCTCTACATCTGAGTCTTCCACTCAGATGCCTGCAACCCCTTGAATTTATTTCAAGGTCTTCCTAATAAAATTTTTGCATTTTATGTAGAATTCATTTCTTTTCCATTTCATTCCATCTCACCTTCTTATCTTTCCATCATCACTCCATTCCATCATAATTCTATGGTACAGTATTCTTTCGAGCACACTTCTTATCACATTCTAGGTCAGGTGACACTCAAATTCTCTTTATTTATTCATTTTATTATTTATTTAGAATGGCATAATTATTTTGATTTTTGGAATTCGCAATCTTTAAGGCCTGGTGGGACCCAGTTCATGATAGGTTGGGAGGGTGGAAAATCAAAGTCATAAATAAACCAAAATTAAGTGACTTGAAGCCATAAATGGAAATCTGAGGAAATCTTATGTTGGCACAAAAAATGTATGGGGTAGGTCATCTCGGGGATGAGCTGCCATCACTTCGTACTTCCTTTTTATGTGTGAAAGTAAATGTGGTCATTAACTTATGATTTCCTTAGTGCATAACTTCTTATTAACACCCCCATTATAGTAATGTTGTCATGTAGTACTGAAGGAGATGTCATGTGATGTTTGAAAAATGTGTTTTAAGACTATTGTTTTATTTTCAAACACCATTGTAGCCATTGTTGAAACCCTGTAGCAACCTCTGCCCCCATGTTTAGTCATTTTCGATCCCTTTCAGTAAAGTTGTAGTAATTTAAAAAAAAAAAATGGGTGGAGAACCTTAACAACATGAACCAGTAGACCATAAAGTTTTGTTGGCGAACCCTGCATAATGCAATCTATTTCAACAATGAGGCTAGCTAGCGTATTGTCTCTGTTTGAAGCAATTCGACCAAGAAATTGCACTTCAATTTCACAACACATTGAGGGATGGGTATGCTATTGTGAAAGGAATTCACATAGAATTCACCGAAGAAGTGGTTGTAGAAGTCACTAGGTTACCCACAAATGGGGAACGATGGATGAAAGACATGGATGCACAGAAAACAAAAGAACAATTCTTAGTGCATGGAGACCCCTAGCTAGAGGAGAATAAAAAGCAAGGTACTTTGTAGTTGTCTCTTCCTCTACAATTTATCTAGCCTGTTGAATTCATTATAAGATATTTTACTTGTGAAGGAAGATACTCTTATCTGCATGTTGTGCATTTTAAAAATTTAATAGGGTTATGACATGGTGATCACCCTGTGAACCTTCCAAGCTTTCTCTACAATATTGTTAAAAGACAAGCTTCTTATGTCCAGCAAGGAAAAGCCTAGTTAGTGTCCCACCATTGTTTAATTAGGGCCATAGTTGAAAAGGAATTGACTAGGCGGCAACTGGGTACATCAGAGGATTTTGTTAAATTGAAACCAATGGGACCTCAGAGTATTGGGCCTAGAGGGAAAGGAATGGGGACACATGAGAAGACTACTATAGGAGTTAGGAAAATGGTATATAAAATAGCTCTAGAAGCTTCAACTTTTGCATCCCAACCAAAAGATGTGAAAAGGAAAGTTCCTCCCACGAATGCCTCTACCTCCAAAAAAAGGAAGGCCCATGCAGCTACTGTAAAAGAAAGTTCAGAGGAGGTATCTCCCTTATCACACAAAATTGCACTTAATTCTGAAAAGGGGAAAGCTATCGATAAGGGAAAGAAACCAATTTCTACCCCATGACGAGTCACCAGAATGTCTACCACCTACTCAGCCTCCTATACCACTTGTTGATGTTGAAACTCTAGTACCTACACCTGCACAGTCACCAGAGTACACAACACCTACTCCTGAACATAACAGTGATCTTGAGGAAATTCCCCAAAGACCAGTTAGTCCTATCAATATTGGTAGTGATATAGATTCCTCAGAAAGTATAGTGTCTGGGTTTGAGCAATGAATGGAGGAAAATGATAATTTACCTTTAGAAGAATACCCATTGACTGCTTAGGAAATAGTTTAGGAAATAGTGGAAATGTTCCAAGTTAAATTAGTTATTATGTCTTCCCCTGTAGCCACTATGCTACAAGAAAGAATTGATAGTCTTGTTGCTCATCAACCACTTGAGGATGATAGCAATGTTGCTGGACCAAGTGTCAATCCTTCCACTAGTCACGATGATGACAATCATTCAGTTGTTCAATGTCATTTTCCACCTAATATTTTCACTCCACTATCAGCCAACTTTAATGTTTATTAGCAATTTTAGTGGGAAAAAGCAAATTGGGATCTAGAAAGAAAACAATTGCTCAAAACCATTAAAGAACAGTCATGACAAATTGAAGACAAAGATAATGAAATTAAGGTCCTGCAACAACGTGTTACTAAGGTAATAGAGCTCATTCCAAAACTTCTAAGTTGCAGATCGCCGTCTCTTGTTTATACATTATTTTTAAAAGAGCAAATGGTCAATTTTCAATTGTCTCAGGTTATTCGAGGGTTGAATCCTTCCTTGAACACACTCCAAGAATTTTATGCAGCATTTAAATCAGTTCCAATGGCTCTCTAAAATCTTCTTTGTAAATTGTACGTCCATAATCTTGCAGTACCAGATAACAAAGATTGGGATTCACTGTTGTATGTAGGAGATGTGCAGTTCAGAGCCATTATGTCATGGATGCAAAATGAAATTAGTCGAGAAAGTCAGGCTGCTCCATATAGGGAAAAGGAAATGTTGGAACCGTTATACATTCATCTTGAGGTGCAGGATACTCATATAGTTTTCTTTGACTAGCTCTCCGTTAACAATAACCCAAGCGGTGCTGCTAAAATTCATCCCATTCAAGAACGGGCATTCCTAGATTGGGAGCAGCATTGTTCTACCATTACTCCTAAAGCCATAAGAGCCTCTACTCAGAGGTGGATTCAGTTATTAGAAGATCTGAAGACAAGGGAGTTAAACTCACCTCAGAACTTGGAATTGGCCACTTATAGAATGCCTAGGTATGTGACAATGGCTAGGAATAAGAAAAGCTATTGGGTTCCTCTTCACTTTCAACCACCTATTCTACTACATCCCATGCTTGGTAAAACTAAATCATTTGCTAATTAAAACCTGAACCATGAGGAATAGAAATGGGAAAGATTGAAACAGAACCATGGATACTTCAACTATAGGGCTCACAAGGAAGGAGAGAAGGTTCCCAGTGACCTCAAGATGCAGATGTGGATCAAGAACTTGTGAATGCTAAAGGGACCAACATTAGGGTGGTTGGGGGGAAAAATGATGGCACAGACCACTAGATGATTTTTGACCCTTTTTATGAACATTTGTCTATATCTTGCTGAAACTTATCATCTTTTAAGCCGAGTATTTTGAACCTTTTAATGTATAAAGTGTGAACTTGCGGCATGAAAATGATAGTTGATATTATGTTTAAAAAGGGTTAATTTTGTTAAGTCTTTCTTCATGTATGCTTGACATGGGTAGGTTTTCCTACAACTGAAAAGTCTGCGGAACCGTTAGTTGAATAATTGATGCTTTTCTTATAAATTAATAAATATGAATAGATGTTGTCGAAGGTTTTGTATGTATCATTGATGCTTGCAGGAATCTAAGCTAGGTGGGAATCAACCAAATGACCACGAAAGACTCGCGTTGAGGAAGCACTAGTGTTAATGAGACTCGGTGGCAAAAACCAGAAGGGACCTATTTTCATGGATGATAAGTAGGACCTGGTAAAGAAAATGAGTGGGAAAGTAAGCATTGAAGTGGATAGTTAAAAATTCATGGAGCTATTATGGATACTTGGATTCCTAGAGGATGGTTTAAGTCAGAAAGAGGAGCAAATCTAGCATCCTTTGTGCTCTATATTTATGAGAATTCAAGGGAATAGTTAATGCTTTTGCATGTTGTAACAGACTATCCTTCATGAGGAAGTCATGAATTTAGGAGTTTGTTATTCCTTCTCTTTAAATAAGACCCTATCTATATTCGAAAGGTCAAGAGAGAAGATAGGAGAATAATTGAAGGATAGATTGCTAGTTATCTAGTTTTTTCCAAATTTGTGTACCACTGCATGTTTGAATGAATATATGATTTTTATAAGTTCTTACACTTTTATCTAAGCTTATCTTTCCTTCATTCTTCCATGGGGGCCAACATAGAAGGTGGAGTTTATTTTAGTTATTAGGGGTTATTCGATTTTAGAAGTTATTTAGCTTCCTAAGTTAAATGTAAAACTGTTGTTCCTGCAGCCACTGGAAACAGAACCAATTATTGTTCTTGCAACAATAGATGCATAGATGAATAATTAAGTAGTTATGATCTCTTTCTAAGCATGTGGTAATTGTCTTTTCTGTTGGTAAAATAGATTTCCTCAGTAGTGTTTGCATTCAAAGTAGTAGTGGCTTTTAGTGGAAATTAGACCATATACTTTGCAGACATAATCTCAAGTTCATGCTCCCAGATTGAAATTTAATGGATATTAGCATAGTACTTTGGTAGTGAAGGATGTCTAATCCTATAGCTAAAAAGGTATTATATTGGCTAGACATTTGTGGTTTGGCTAATATTTATAGGAAGTTCATTAGGCATTGCAATAGTATACATGCACCACTGACTAAAATAATGAAAGGGGATAGAAAAGAGTTCAAGTGGACTATAGGAGCTACAAGGAGTTTTCAGTTGCTAAAGAAGAAGGTGACAAAGAAACCTATGAATTGGCATTTCTTGATTCTAACAAAGTGTTCTAGATGGATTGTGATGCTAGTTGTAGTGCTATTGAGAAGAAGGTAAGACTAATGCCTATCTTTGTGAAAATCTGAATGATGCAAAGAAGAAGTATTATGTTTATGATTAGGAGTTCTATGCAATAGTTGGGGCCTTAAAGAAATGGAGGCATTATTTTTTGCCAAAAGAATTTTTCTTGTATATTGATCATCATGAATTGCAGTACCTAAATAGCCAACATAAATTGAATCAGAGGCATTTGAGATAGGTAGAGTTTTTGCAAAGCTATAAATTAGTATTGGAACATAGAAGTGGAACATCTAATAGGGTTACAAATGCATTGAGTAGGAGATAATTATTGTTGAAAGAAATGCCAGTTGAAGTGGTTGGGTTTGATGAACTCAAGAATCTATACCCTAAGGATCTTGACTTTATAGAGGCTTGGAAGGTTTGGAAAGAACTTGTTACTCTAGACAAGACCAAGTGGTTGGATTACATGATCCAAGATGGTATGTTATTCAAAGGCAGTCAAATATGTATTCCAAGGAGTTCCATGAGGGAGAACTTGATCAAGGAGAAATATAGCCAAGGGATGGCAAGACACTTTAGTTGAGATAAGACCATTGCCATTGTTAGTGAACATTATTTTTTGCCTCAATTGTCTTAGGATGTGAAGAAGTTTATGCAGAGTCATTGATTATGCCAACCAACTAAAAGATTTAGTGAGAATACTAGACTCTATCAACCATTGCCTATTCCAAAAATCCCTGGGAGGACATACCTATGTATTTTTTTCTTGGGTTTCCAAGGACACAAAAGGGTAATGAATTAGTATTTTTGGTGTTTTATAGGTACTCTAAGATGACACATTTCATTCCATGCCACAAGGCTTATGATGCAGTGCATATTGCAGATTTATTTTTTAGAGAGGTGGTGAGGATACATGGTCTCCCTAAAAGTATTATTTCTGACATAGATACTAAATTATTTGGGTATTTCTGGAGGAATTTGTGGAATAAGTTGAATATAAAATTGAAGTTTAGTTGTGCACATCATCCACAGACTGATGGGTAAATAGAAGTGGTGAATAGAAGTCTAGGCAATTTGCTAAGGTAGTTAATAGGAGATAAGCCCAAGGGATGGGATTTGATTCTACCACAAGAGGAATTTTCTTGCAATAATTCTGTGAATAGGAGTACTGGTAGATTACCATTCCAAATTGTGCATGAGAGTAGTCTAAGGAATTCACTAGAGTTGAGGAAGATGGATCAAGAAGATAGGACTTGTGCTTGTATATGAGAAATGTTAGTATGCTAATAGAAACCAAATTTAAATAAAGCTTCTACAAAGTAAACAAAATTCATAAACTTCAAGATAGACTAAGATGAGCTCTCAATTGAGAATATGAGCCATTAATGGGCTCTCTCAATAAGAAGCTCTCTTTTTGAGTGGCTTTGTCTAAATAGATAGGATGTATGCTCAAGCTTATGCTTCAAAAAGGGCTTCAAATGGAGTTGAAATTTGGGTGTGAGTGTATGGTTTTAATGTAAAATGGCTTCTTAAAATATCATTATGACTTTACTTCATGGATTGTGTTGATTTGCAAAGGGGAAGGATCCAATTTATAGGCAAGAGGCTTGAGGGATTGAGGGCTAAGATGCAAGGATGGGGAAAAGCTCATGGAGGGCTCAGATTGCATGAAAGGAGAGCACATGGATTGTGCTTCCTTACAACCAATCAGGGAGTGACACTTGTCACAGGGTGAGAAGATGGAGGAAAGGCGAAGGATGAGTCAACAAAGGAGGCTCAAGGGATAAAATATTCATAAAGACCCTCATAATGGCTTGTAAGAGAAATGAAAGGGCTTGGAAGAGTCATTTATGGCCTAGTGGGCTTCATAAATTTTTATGGTTGTGATATTTTGAGGGAGATGAGAGAAATTTAGACTTGGGCTTGATTAGAAAGGTTTTAATCTTACTTAGGACTGTGCAAATGATTAGAGGATGGATTAGGATGGTTTAGGATTAGCTTAGGGATAGGCAAGTGGATGGCATTTAATGAGGGTGGGTGAAGGAGGAGATATTTGTTAACTTTGGCTTGGGTTAGTAAGTCTTAACCCATGTTTAGGGAATGTGACAAGGTTAGGAGGGGATTAGGATTAGGTTTAAAGACATCTTCTAGAAGAGTCTAGACTTTGAATGAGGATAAAGACTTTCTAGAATAGTCTAGAACTTCCTAGGATGAGGATGAAGACTTTCTAGAATAGTCTACAACTTCTTAGGATGAGGATAAATTAGATTTTAGGAAATAAATAAAGTTTTATTTATTTCAAGGGTTTGGGTTGAGGAGATATTTATTAAAACTTTTTAAATAAACATGAGGATTAATATTTAATCTTATTTAAATATTTTGAGTTGGGATTAGGAGTAAGAAATGATGGGATTAGCCTTTAATCAAAATTAAAGAAGGATTAGAAGATTTTGGAAGAGGTTAGTGGTCTTAAGAAAATTGGCCAAGTTTTGGGCAAAAAATAAATTTTTTATTTATTTTGGGTTTTTTGGTCAATTTATTAATTAAATAATTAATAAATAAGGAAATAATGTTTAAATAAGATTTAAACATTTTTGGGAGGGATTCCTTAATTAAATATTTTTAATTAAGATAAAGGGATTTAATGGCATAAAAATAAATAAATTAATTAAATAAATAATTAATTAATAAATGATGATGTCATCAGGAATTTTTTCAGAAAATAAAAATACTTTATTTTCTAAAGGATTTAGGTGTCTACAGTGCTAAGGTAGAAGACTTTGCAAAACATGTCAAGAATCTACATGAGGAGGTACGTGCACATATTACCAAGATGAATCTATAGTATATGGCTAGAGAAAATCAAAAGAGGAGACATAAGGAGTTCCAAATTGGGGATTTAGTTATGGTGTACTTGAGGTAGGAATGATTTCTAGTAGGCACCTACAACATGCCAAAGATGAAGAAATTTGATCCTTCCAAGATTTTGAAGAAACATGATTCAGTAAATCCATATGAAGTGGAGTTGCTAGATAGGATCCATATTTACCCTATTTTCAATATTGAAGACTTAAACAAATATCATGATGATGGTTCATGGGAGGAGTTAGTCCTAGAGACGTGTCCCATTCCCACTGAGAAGAAGGAGATTAAAGAAATTATGGATAGTCAGGTAGGTTAGAGCACCAAAAACATTTAGTATGAGGAGTACCTAGTGAAGTGAAAGGGATGACCATTGGAATATTCATCCTGATTATAAAAGATGGAGGTTTACCATTTGGGTTTTCCTCTATTAGCTATAAAGTGACAGGGCCACTTTTCAATATACCCTAGGTGTGTGATGCAGAAGCATCCAACGGTGTAAGGGCAATCCTGTATCACCCAAAAAATATGCTTAGTGTTAGTTTCTATTTAACATGTTTGTATTTATGGATACCCATTTGGGCCAAATAGAGATTCCAACTCTCATAGTTCCACTATTGGTTTTCAAGGTTAGTGTTTTTTAGCACCTTGGGATATTATCTAGTGCAAAAAATAGTTATTTTGTAATTGAGCCATAATTATAATCAGTTAGAGGGTGTAAGTTGGAGGGACAGTATTAGAGTGAACCCCTTAACAATTCAGGGGGAAGTAAAATGCACTTTGCTATATCGCCATTTGGCTTACTGAAGGGGGATAATCCCCACATTCTCTGATGTTGAGAGTCTCAAGGGACTATAGCATGACAACAAGGGGATTGAGGTAGACCAGAAAGGCTAGGAACTACCCCCTACCCCTACAACTATACAAAGGGGGGGTGGGGTAGTTATAGTTGGGAGGCCAAGGGTCCTTGATTCCTATGTGCCAAGTGTGGTGTGTTCAACCTGGTATACAAATAAGGTGATTGTACTTTTAATTTAAAGCATTCCATAAAAAGAATCAAGTCAAGTGGCTTTACGGTTTGAAAGTTATTGTAATTTTAAGTTTCCTAGAGAGCTCCTAAGAATGCTTCAAAGTTAGATTTGAGGCACTAAATAGCCTTGTACGGGCCCAAAAAATGAAGGAAAAACACATTTGGTTCATATTTCTATAGAGAGCTTGGAGAAATTTCCAAAAATGTAAACAATTTATCAATCGGGGTCCTAGATCAAAGTTATGCCTCCCGAAAGTTGGACTACCATTTCTAGATTCTTTTGATTTTGCACTAACTTCTCATGTATCTTATAGAACCTTTTGCTTTGGAATTGGATGCCAAATGAAATATTCTAAAATTTATTCCTAACCCTAAACCTAATTTGGGTTTACTTGAGGTCATTTCTTGCATTATAAAGGTGGTTTTTGTGGAGTTTGGGAGAAGGTATTGTGAGAAGGGTTTTTCTCTAGAATTTGGTATGTAGTGTAGTCTATTTTCTCTATACTAAATGTATTAGGATATCATTTTTGATAATAATATTCTCCTTTTCTTGTTGTGTTCATTTTGTCTTGGGTTTTTTCGTCATCAAACAAGATTCTTTTTTTCTTTGTCAAAAGATGTCTACAGTGTCAAGAAAACATGATAATCTTATTCATGATCCTTCTACCACACTTTGCACTCAGGTGACCTCTTATCCATTAGTATCTAGGTTTTATATATTTTTAGCATAATTTCTTCTCCTTCCTGACAACACTACTACATTTTGTCTTATTTTTTGAGGTTAATTTCTGACAAAAGGGAGACATTTTGTAAAATGGGTGTTTCTTTTTTCAATTGCACTCCGATGTCAGTAGAATTTTGATTACCTAGGTTGATACCATCAAATTATAGGGAATTTAAAGAAAACTACAAACACAAAATCATTTTCACAAACCAAGAACACAAGGCACTATTCAAATGTGAGGTTTTAGCACAAAATTTTCATGCCTGTGACTCAAAATTGCAAGTTGACATATAATCATCATTACCTAGATAAGGACATATACTGTCTCAAGTTAATAGGATTTTGAAATGATTTTTTTTGAAAGATCTTATTTATGTGATTTGAAAATGAAATTTTTTGAAACCTGATTTAGGTGATTTGAAAATGAAATTGCCTAGCTTGGAATTTGATTTCATTTCAAAATGGAATTTCTTGAAACCACAAACATATGTGAAAAAACACCATGAATTATGCCCTAAGAACATTGTAACCCATGAGAAGAACTAGAAGCTCATGGAAAAGGAGAATCAAAGAGCCTATAAAGTGATAAAGATTATCCAGGATCTTAAAAGGAAGGTGGAGGAGTAAGTGAAGAACTATCAAGCTCTGTCTTTGTTTTTCTGTTGACTCTGTAGGTATTTTTCTTTTTGGATTTTTTCCTATTTTTCATTCTAGCCTTTCTATTGGTCATCGTTCTATTGCTGGGCTTTTTTTTCTAATTTACAACCCTTTTTTCTATAAGAACTTTGGGGTTTTAGGATCCCTATAAAACCTATTTTTCTTAATAAAAAACATTGTAACCCCTGATGCATTTAAGTAGCACAATTTGTGACACTAATCATTTTGTGATAACTTCCTATCAACACTAATTTGTAGCACAATTGCAACCCCATGGCCCAACTATACAACTTGCACATTTCCATGGCATTCATATATTCATTTAGTATCTGTTGATTATGGATTTTTTTATTCTGGTTTTTTTGGTTTTAATTTATAAACCAAGGTGGGATTTAATGAGAAATAGTTGAGATTTTTCAAAGGTGGATAAGATTATAAAAAATAATGAATGAACAGACATTGAATAGTGTAGTTCCTTGTTATACATAGGTATTCTAACCATAGGCTCTTTTCTCTCTCCTCTTTACATACACAAAAACCAATGATAAACAAAAAATAGGGGGCTACACAATGGAAGCTTTTGTTGAGTTGGGGGAATGGAAGGGAAACTAAAAGTCATTAAATTTTTATTGATTGTATTATAACTTATGCCCCCACCTACTCTTAACACTTATTTACTCATAATTTTATAACTTATACCCCCATCTACTCTTTCCACTTATTTACTCATTTAGGATTTAGGAGTGAATATATCTATTTTGTCTCTTGTTGTGACCTTGTGATCTATGTCTCTGTAGTGATGTTTTTTAGTGGACAAGGAAGAAAGGTTAAAGGAAAAGGAAGGGTCTTGTATACATGATGTAGTACAAGTGACTTACATATAACCACATTAGTGGCCAATAGAAGTAGCATTGGGCTAGGTTAGTTTTTAGTAGTAGTAATAGTACTGACTATACCATACTATAACATGCAAAGGAATACTATACAATGATCTTAAGTAATAGCTAGGCCTAGGTTTCTTCATGCCCATCATATGACCATGTAGAAAAAAATATAGATAATCCTTTATCAATCTTATCTACAACCACAAAAGCTCCTTTTTGTTCACCTGTGACCTAATTTTATATTCACTTACTTTCTACCATTATTGACAACACACATGTTTATGAACACATGCACTCTCTCTCTAAGACTTTTGAGATACATCATAGGAGTATCTTTTAATAGCCACCCACAAAACCAAAACTTGCCCTCCCCCTCGTTTAATGATAATGATATATATACATACTCTTCCAACACCAAGAAATCTTATCTATGAGATTTTTTTCTTACACATGTACACTCCAAGCTAAGGGAATTCATATTCATCTTTGATCTACACCTCTCCACACATTCCATCCTATCTCATTTTCCCACCTTTCCTAACACCCATACAATAATTCAACACAACATCTCCCCACAGCCAACATATCATATATTGTAAAAGGCTAAGTGGACATCTATCAAATTGGGTAGGACTTCCTTAGTCTATATAGTGGAGGATAGTTAAAATAATCTATTTGTTTTCTTGTATTTTTGTGAGAATACTTAGAAGAGAATTAAATAATAGAGGTGCTTAACTTTGGTTACCACCATGATAAGGGTCATGCATAACTACCTCCTCAATTCAGGTTCCACCTGACTAATGAAGAGCTCATAACACATTATCTCATAAGAAAGGTTTTAGACAACAATTTTACTTGAAGTGTCATTGCTAGCATCATACTCATTGCATCATAAAGTATTTTAATATAAGTTTAATATCAATAAATCTTGGCCTTTTAGTGAGAAGATCTAATACCCATATGAGACCTCTTATCATCATTGTTAAAATGTGACCTTGTTTATATATTATCGTCTAAAGGATTTAGTATCTTTATTATTGATAGATCTATCAAAACCTAAGGTTGAACAAATAGTGCACCATGTCAATATCATTATTTTTTCCCCTTGCATCAATTGTCTTCCTCTTTCTAAAATCATTGTGCTAATTTCCATATCAATATCCTTTTTAAGTTTTAAATAAAAATTGTGATTCATTAGCCAATGTGACATATTTAAATGTACCTCTCTAATGCATTTTTTTGTAATACTTCATGATTCTCAAGTGAATTATTCTACAATTTTATTGGTGCAGGAGCACCTAAGTAGGGCTCATGGAAGACCTAGGGTTCCTAAGTTTTTTTATCTTGTAGTGGTACTATCTACACTACTAGAGTAATAAAGGGAATAGCTTGGTCCTAAATTGAGGTGTGTTAGAATAGGAAGCTTTAATAGGCCTTAGTTGCAGTTAGCTGCAAGTGTACCCATATCAGGTCAAATATGGTATGTCTATGATTTTGATGATAAGTTGACCAAGAAAGGGACTTGAGATCATTTTCCAAAATTTTAAGACCTTATTTAGGATTTTGGTGAAGTTTGGTTGTCTTAGGATCAAGTTTGAATGGAAAAATTGGAAATATGTAAAAGTTGCTAAAAAGTTGTCAATATTGTCATTGAAAACATTGACAACATTTTGTTGCATGAGAGAAAATTTGTGTATTGGGTTTCCTAACTATTAGAAACCATTATATTTGAGTCTTGGTCAACTATTTAAGGTCATGTTCAATTTTATCAAGGGGTTGGAAGAAGTTTGGAATGGTGCGTATAGACTGGACAACAACAATAATAGTCAAAGTTCTTGATTTTTTGAGATTTTAGTGCTATAATGGATTAGATGAAGAGTAGAAGTAAATAGAAGTGTTAGAGTAGTTTTTTTAAAGATTCTTTGTGGTGTTAGATTTGGATTTTTTAAGCTTTTAGTTAGGTCTATAAATTATTTTGTTTTATGTTATTCTGTTGTTTTGAACTAGGTAACTGGCAAAGATGGGGTTATAGATCCTCTTCACACTATGGAATCTACATGGACTTTTGGGATTATGGGGATGAATCCATGTACATATTTTATAGTGAAGGTCCCTACAAAGAAACGAAATAATTTTTGAGGTGATTCCCTAGGCAAGCCAAAGTTGCATGGCTAGGGATCATAGCGAGTTATAGAAATGTTAGGATGGATTGAAGGCATTGATTGCTTCAATTAAACACTAGTATAGTTCCTCCTAATTTTGACGTAAATTTTTTACCAAAGGCTAAATTGGCCTATGAATGCTTTTAAATTTTTTTTTTTTCCCAATTTGGTCAAAATTTTGACCAAATTGGGTTTAATAGCAAGCAAAAAAGAAAGAAAACATCAAAACATATTATTTTTCGTGGGTCATGTTTGTTCAATGAGCTCTGCGTGCACACAGGAGACATTTGAGGTAAGAGCCAACCATTGTCCATCAACCAATCTGCCTAGATTTCTATTTATTGTATTTGAGGTAGTGGTTTGCATTTTCCATTAGAGATTTTTCTATATGTGGTTGTATTTCTTGTATGGTTTGCAAGTTGTATTTCTCATATGGTTTCCATTATAGAAATCTATTTTGAAGTTGTTCATGATAGTCCATAGCCAATATGTCACCAATTTTATATAAATTTGACATGAGTGATGCCCATGATTTATCTCCATCTGCCACAAATGATCTCCCCGCACAAATTGTAAGCTCACACGGTAATCTCTGAAACCATGATAATCTCTATAAATACTTTATGTGGACTAGATTCACTTTATGACAAAATAAACCTATTCTCATTCATATTCACTCATCTCTAATAAAAAAACTCAAAATATTTATTACATATTCATTATAGGGCTCACTGTCCATAAGACCCCATCAATGAGTGTTTGCCTTCAAACAATCCTTTAGCCATTTGGAGTTATACACCCAATCAATGTATATAATGTTCTAATGTACTTCCATATTCTTATCTGATTAATTTAAGATTTCTCCAAATCAACTAAGTTTAAAAAAGCTATATTAAGATAATAAATTCACCCTTCTTTCAGTTATCAAAACTATTCAACACATGAATCTTGCAAGAAAGATATGATTTCCATTTGATAAGAACAATAATTATGATTGCCCCCTAGTTATGTATTTTGTTAAACAATTGGGTTTAATTTTATTGGGTAACATTGAGCATGCTTTAAGGGATTGGTCATGTGTTTCTACTATGAAAGGTCAAAGGATAAAATCCAAAAAATATCTAACATGTTGAAATAGTCAATGAAGATTGTCATAGGCAATAGTAGTTTTGAGGGTGCGTGGTCATGGAAATTATGATTATAGAGATCTATATTGCAATGTATTCTATGAAGGGTGGTGTAAATAGAATTAAGGATCAAGATATGTCATTTCAAACCATGAGAAATAAGATGATAAAAGATGGACATCATTGCTGATGCAATGAATAAGGTACAGTAGGAAATTTAGTGTAGTGAGTGTTAACATACAAAAGATAGTCATCTCAATGATATTACAAGTGAGCATAAAATGTGTTCATTTAAGGCTTTGTTATATTTTCTCACTATCATAAGAACTATTTCTTGTATTGGAGAAATTTTATTATTATTCTTTTTCCTTATTATCATAAAAGACTGTTTTTGTTGATTATGAATAAATGATAAAATGGCAAGAATCAATACCAGAGGGAGTAGATTTCTGACCAAAACAATAAGTCATTCCAAGCTGAAGGGGAACCATTAGGCATAAGGAGAAATGTCATACTAACCATTATGTTAATCCCATAAGTTTTTGTGCACATTGATAGGCTATTAAAGGATGCCTTAGTTGACTATACTATCTTCAAGATATATTGTTCTATTTTATTATTGTTGTTTCAAGTGTGTACTACTTGGTTTGGTTTTCTATCTTTGATATTTAATGTGTATGTAGATAGGAACAATGTTTATGTTTTTGTGTTTATGTGAGCTTGAGTTTTTCCAAAAATACCAAACATTTTTTATATTTTATATCAATTGTCAGTATTAGATAACTATTGCTATGATTCTATTTCCTTTAGCAAGAATTCTTTCTAACTCTTGGTTAAAAGTGAAGTTGGTAAACTAGTGATTCAACTATTTCTTTTATTGATCTTGTCTGGTATTTACTATTGTTCTTGTCTATTACTTACAGCTCTTAGTGGATAGAGAGAATCACAATTTTGATGAATTATCTTTGGTCCTAATTTCTATTTGGTCATTGATCGTGCTTTACATATTAGTAGCATTTTTAAATATAATTGATTATTGTGAGTTTATTTTAGTGTTTATCGCATTGTTCGGGTAGGAATATTTAGCAGATACTATTGTTTTGGAAGGGTTCTTACTTAGTGATTCCTTTTTGTTCTTGAAGCTAATAAATAGTTGATCATCGGGAGGGATTGATCAATGAACTAACATGTGACAAGGAATGATTGTATCAAGCACAAGTTCCATTTTAGGTAAGAAGCAACCATTTTCCATCGAGTTGCCTTTCATGCCTTTGTTTTTTATTGTATTTCAAGTTACCTTAGGTGCCTTTTTTGTTTATGTTCACATTTCTTGTATGGTTTGTAGGTTGATCAAGTTGCCATTGCAGATGTTTGACAATTTTTAGTTTCCATTACATACATTTGATAGGTTTTGAGTTTCCATTGTAGATGATTGAAAGGTTTTGAGTTTCCATCACTAAGTGGTAGAAATCTACAACTTTTATTATCACATAATGTATTTGGCAAGGGTTTCATCAAATCAATAAGTAATTTTTTTTCAAAGTGTGTATTTGGTAAGGGTTTCATCAAAATGATATTATGTCATTTATAATTGGTTTTCTTATTAATAATTGCAACAAAATCGAACTAAGTGTAACATATGAAGCCTTTATCATAACACTATCCACTCACTTCAAAGATAATCAAGTTACACATTGTTGAATCTACACATTGTTGGATGTTCTTTCATTGGAGGTAATGTAGTTATATAAAATAAATTAGACAATAAGTGAACCTCATAAAAATAACCAAAATTCCACTATATTTTACTAAAGCCACCCTTGTGATAATTTGAGTTTTCTTGTTGAATATGGTGGTTGCCTCTTAACCTTCAATATCTTAGCAACTATATTGTAAATGGGCTTGCTTTGGTCAAGCCCCTTGTGGATATTTTTCCAAGAAAAAGTATGATGAATATATAATAAATGTCTTTTATTAATGAGCAGAGGAAAAAATGAATAACGTAAATGATGACGATTATGTATGATGTCAAGCCCATGTCTGGGCTCTGTATAGAGCTTTTGTGAAGTCCAAAAAAGTGTTAGTGCAAAACATGATAAAAACACAAACAATATTACTAGATTATAAACCACCAAAGCACTTGATAAATCCTTGCCCTTCTAATCATAATGAAATTTGATGTATTCCTAGATTGATTCATTTGAAGATTAAATAAGTTGTCCAATCAAGATATTCAAATAAAGAAACAATGTATTCATATGCAAATTAGAGCTTTATTTAAGCAAAAATTCAATAGAAAAATATGTACACGGTCATGTCAATATAGAGCACAAAAATAATTTTTAAAGATTAGAATTTGGAATTAAATTGGTTGGATATTGTTACTGCATGTTATTGTTTACCATATTTGGTGTCTTCAATGGTTTAGATATGAATATATAGATATATATATATAAAATTCTCAATGCATCCTCTCGTGCTCACTAGAAAAGTATGCAAGATGCATAATTTAAAGCACTCTAAAACCAAGTCAAAGATGCAACACTACTCTCTTCAACTTGATGGCTTTAGAAAGTCTGCAAATTATAGAGTAGTTGTCGCCAAATTCTTCTTCTTTTATATCTAAAAAGATCAAATGTCTATTTTAGTTGTGTAGTTATTGGTAGTGCTAAAGATGATATGCTTAATAGCCATAGGTCTTCATCCCTTGGAAGAATATAGATAGCCTGGCAAGCAGTCCCATCCCTACTTCATTGCTAATTTCAAGATCCATGTAATGACTGGGTTGTTGCTCACAGGAAATATTTTACCAAGGAATGGACTGTTTTGTTGGCACAATAAGCATAATTAAAAACTTCAATGACAACATATTTAACATGATCTAAATAGGGATCAAGTCTTAAGTGCAACTAATAAAATTGATCATCAAAAACTCTATAAAATCATTTTTGTAAAATTGGGTCTTTATTAGAGTGCTTTGGCAGTTGAACAATTGAAAAAATATTTGTTTATGTCACAAAATCTTTCTATAATCAATTTAGGAATACAATAGCTTTTCACTTGTCTTAATAATTGGTGGGTGTTGGAATACTACTATTGGATACAATTGTTCAATTGTGTGTTGTCTTTGATGTTACAAAAATGTCATATCAGTTATTAGATAGAGTCTACCGAGCTTAGTTGGTCAACAAAGAAAATTTTAGAGTCTACTGAGCATTCTTGAATATATTCTGTGGAAATAGTTTCTATCGAGCTCACTCGGGCATCGAAGGATTTTGTGGTAAAAGTCAGTTTCTATCGAGCTCACAAGGTCAGTGAAGGAAAGTCAATGTTTATTGAGTTCACTCAATCTCCAAAAGATTTTGTAGGGTTCACAGTGTTCATTGAGCTTTAGTTGGTTAACACTCGAAATCATTTCTAGAGAAATGCTTACCGAGTAGGTTTGGCCAATGAAAGATTTCATTATTTTGGGAAACAAAATTTAATTGTTTAATGTAATGT
Organism: Cupressus sempervirens; assembly: GCA_028749045.1. Taxonomy (NCBI): domain Eukaryota; kingdom Viridiplantae; phylum Streptophyta; class Pinopsida; order Cupressales; family Cupressaceae; genus Cupressus; species Cupressus sempervirens. The sequence continues at coordinate 867,417,470 of CM053792.1, read as the reverse complement.
TTGTAGCTAACTAATGTAATGATTATTGGTAATTGTAACTTGTAAATGAGTTGACTTGACAATTTGTATGGTATAAATAAAAGTTCAAGTTGTGAATTCTAAATTGTAAAGCATGGATGAATGAATGAGTGAGCAAGTGTGAAGAGGAAAGTGTGAGAAATTTTTGAAGAAGGATCAGATATCCTTGAGGAGAAATAAAATTGTATTTGATCAAAGTGGATCTAGTGAAGTAGAACAAAGATCTGTATCAACAAATTTTAGTTGCATCTCATTCAGGTCACTTCATTGTTACTTTCTCACAATTGTAGTAGTGACTTTTAAATCTCTTACCCGAGTTGGTTTAACAACCATTTTAAAAATCCTCTAACAAGTTCTAAAGTCCTCTAGCAAGGCCACTCCTAGTAGGGTGATTAAATCCTCTAACAGGGTCACACCTAACAGTTTTTTTTGTAACCTTTAACAGGATTGGCTCCTAATAAGGCTCACTTCAGAAGAGTGAAAATTGGTAGTTAGGCACTTGGTGATTTTTCCCATATTGGGTTTCCACGTTAAATCTAGTGTCTCTTGTGTTCACATTATTTCTTTATGCATGCATGTTAAATCTCTATGAATGTTTAAAGTTTTGTTAAAGATAACATACAGTACATCTACTGAGTTACAACATTTTTCTATGTGGCTACTGAGTGAGCACAATAACTAGTTTTTAAGACATCTAAGGGATCTATGGATTTTTTTTTGTGGTAACTGATTCACCACCCCCCCCTCCCCCCCCCCCCCCCCCCCCCCTCTTAGTTACTCCATCTATATTGGTATCAGAGCTTTTTGGTGCTTGCAGGAAGGATTTCAAGGATCTAAGCTAAAGATCAAGATTTATTACAAGAGGGAAATTCCAAGGCTCAATAGAGATAAATTTTTAGCATTGAAAGGTCTCATGAGACTCCATCTAGCTTCCATTGGAGATATAAGATTGAAATATCTTGATGAAGAATATACAACTCCTATTGGTACACTATCTATCAATGACATTGCTAAGAAGAAGACTCATAACACAATGATGATATACATTGCATCTACCCTAAGCTATGAGGAATTTGATGATATCAAGGACTACAAAACTATCTTTGAAATGTGGAACAAGCTAAAAGATATCTATGGAGGTGATGATAATGTAAGGAGAGCCAAAGCAAAAAGTCTAAGAGGAAAATCTAATCAGATGAGGATGGGAGAGGATGAAAACATTGCTAAATATGTTGGAAGAGTCAAAGCAAGTGTCAAATCAATCAAGGCTTCTAGAGGAGATATCAAAGACAAAATAGTTGTAAGTAAAGTTCTTAGAACATTGCTTCCCATTTATGCAATTTGGGTTTTTTCAATTCAAGAAAGAAGATGTGAGGCAAATCATAAGATAAATTTAGAGGCCATAGTAGGAAGATTGACTGCATTTGAGCTAGATAACTATGACAACTATGTTCTAGCTTCCAAGAACATTGAATCAACATTTGAAGCCAAGATTTCACTCAAAGAAAAGGGAAAAAAGATAAAGGATTCTCAGTCAGAAAGTGAAGAAGAATTAGAACAAAGTTTTGACATTGATCTTGAGGTAGTTGAAGCTCTACTAGCAAGGAAATATTCTAGAGGCAAAGTAAAATACAAAGGTAAAGTTCCTCCAATTTGTTTTTCATGTGAGGAAATTGGTCATATTGCTGCTAGGTGCCCAAACAAGCAAAACAAGGATGAGAAGAAAGGTCACAAGTGCAATGGCAAGAAAGACTTCAAATCATTCAAGGACAAAGGTAAGAAAACATGTTTCATGGCTAAGGATTCTAAGGGTTCTGACTGGATCATAGACAGTGGTTGTTCACATCATATGACTGGTGATAAAACTAAGTTTGACCATTTTGAAGACTATGATGGTGGTAGTGTGAGGTTTGGAAATAATGAACCTTGTTGCATAAAAGGAAGAGGAAGAATCTCACTAACCAAAGAGCTTGTATGTGATAATGCCTATTGGGTTGAAAGACTGAAACAAAATCTATTGAGTGTGGCACAACCACTCAATAATAGATTCAAAGTGGAATTCATGCATGGAAAAGCAAGACTACCGGATGACAAAGGAAAGCTGATTAGATCAAGCATACAAACAAAAGGTAACTTGTTCTATCTTGAACTTGATGAATGTTCATGTTTTATTTCTCAAGTTGAAGAAAGTTGGTTATGGCACAAAAGGTTATGTCATGTGAACTTTGATAATCTGGTAAAAATAAGCAAATTCAGGAAAGTAAGAGGCATTCCTAGTATAAAGAAAGCTGGGGTTGGTCTATGCAAGAATTGTCAGATTGGTAAGATAGGAAAGAATAGCTTTAAAAGTAAGAATTATCAGTTTGAAGAAGTTTTGGAAATTGTGCATAATTATTTGTGTGGACCTATTGGAATTAAGAGCTATACTAGAGAAAAGTTCTTCATTCTTTTTGTTGATGATTACTCTAGAATGATGACTATCATGTATTTGAGAGAGAAATTAGAAGCATTCGAGAAGTTCAAATGGTATTTGGCTAGAGTTGAGAAGGAAACAAGGAAAAGACTAAAATGCTTGAGGTCATACAGAGGTGGTGAATTCATCTCCCATGAGTTTAATAATTCTTGCATTAAAAGAGGAATCAAAAGACATGTATCAACACCTAGAACTCATAAGCAGAATGGAATAGATAAAAGGAGGAATAGATCTATGATGGACTATGAAAGAACCTTAATGAACATTGCTATCAAATATTGGAAGGAATCTATCAATACTGTAGTTCATACCTTGAACTGAGTACAGCTGAAGAAGTACTCATTCAAAACTCCCTATGAGTTATGGTATGGCTATAAACCCAATGTAAGTTACCTAAAAGTATTTGGAAGTAAATGTTACATTTTGAAAGAATATAGAAAAGGAAAATTTGATGTGAAGGGTGATGAAGGCATATTTTTTGGATATTCTTGCAAAAGTAAGGCATATAGATGTTTGAGTTTGTCTACTCACAAAGTCATAGAAAGTGCATATGTGAAAGTTGATGAGTTTACAGAAAGGACTGAAGAAGAAAGGAAAAAGGAACCAAAAAATTATAGGAGATTTGTTTTCATTGAACCTGATATAGTGCCAAACACATTTGTCAATCAAGAAACTTCTACTCCTGAGTCTTTAGTTATTGAGTTGCAAGAAGTTCAAACCAAGTTGCAGGAACCCAAGTCACAGTTAGATGCTATTGAGCCAATGCCTACTGAGTCTAAAGGACTCAAGCAACAGTAAGATTAGCCAAAGGTAGAAGTTGAAACTCAAAATGAGGACAATGAAACTCAGTCAAAAGGTAAGGAATATGTACTAGCCAAGTATGTTAGGAGACATCATGCACTAGATCAGATTATTGGAGACAAATCTAAAGGTACTATGACAAGAAGTAAGCTAAAAGGTAATTTTTTACTTGTTGATTTTGAATCTAGAAACATCAAAGATGCATTAGAAAATGAAAGTTAGATTGAGGCTATGAATGAAGAGATAGAGAAAATAGAGAAAAACAAAACATGGACTCTTGTACCTAGGCCTAAAGATAAAAGTGTGATTGGAACTAAGTGGGTATTCAAGAAAAAGTTGAATGAAGATGGTAAGGTATCAAGAAACAAAGGTAGACTGGTATGTAAAGGCTACTCTCAAGAAGAAGGAATAGACTATGGAGAGATCTTTGCTCCTATTGCAAGATTGGAAGGTGTCAAGACCTTACTTGCATATGCTGCACATAAAGGATTCAAAGTATATCAAATGGATGTCAAATTTGCATTTCTTAATGGTATTCTGGATGAAGTCTACATTGAGCAGCCTAAAGGTTTTCTTGATCCAAAAAAAAAGGACATGGTCTACAAATTACACAAAGCATTATATGGTCTAAAACAAGCCCCTAGAGCATGGTATGAAAGATTGCATAATTGTCTTATTCAGATTGGTTTTCAGAGAACTAATGATAACAGTAGCTTGTATATCAAGGAGGACTAGATAATAAGATTGTTTTGGCAAAAATATTTGTGGATGATACTTTTTTTAATAGGAAATGATGATTTATGCAAAGAATTCTTTGAGCGAATGAATAAGGAATTTGAGATGTCAATGTTTGGTGAGATCAAATTCTTTGTTGGTCTTCAAATTTAGTAGAGTAAGAATGGTATCTACATCACTCAATCTAAATACATCAAGGAGATACTCAAAAAGTTTGGTATGGAAGATTGTAAACCAGTTGGGACTCCCATGTGTACTGGACTAAAACTTACCAAGGATGATGAATCAAAAGAGGTAGATCAAACCTTATATAGATCAATGATTGGAAAGTTGCAGAATGTAGTTCATACAAGGCTAGATATTGCTCTTGCAATTGGTATTGTAGCAACATTTTCAGAAAAACCAAGAGAAAATCACATGATGACAATCTAAAGAATCATGATATACTTGAAAGGCACTAAAAATTATGGATTGTAGTACAAATTTGGAGGTAATTTGGACTTGAAAGTGTTTACTAATGTAGATTGGGTAGGAAACATTGATGATAGAAAGAGTACAAGTGGAGGAGCATTCTTTCTTGGAAATAGGTTGGTTTCTTGGACAAGTAAAAAACAAAATTGTACATCCCAATCTACAGTAGGAGCAGAGTATGTTGTAGAGGTAGTAAACTATCTAATATTGTTTGGTTCAAGAAATTATTGGAAGGCATGAAGGTAGAAATCAAAGAACCTGTTGTTATGTTTTGTGACAATACAAGTGCAATCAACATATCTAAAAATCCAATGATGCATTCAAAAACCAAGAACATTGCAATAAAGTATCACTTTGTCAGAGAATTGGTATAGGATAAGGAGATCAAATTGGAATATATGCATACAAAGGAACAAATTGCTAACATATTCACCAAACCATTACCTAAGGATGCATTCTTGCATCTAAGAGGTAAGTTAGGGGTCATTCCCCTATCTAAAGCTCACTAAAATGAAGTTTTAGTGATGCATCAATAGGTACCAAGTTAAAATTCTATCAGTTGATGCAACATAGTCATGGGAACATTGCATATGAATTAGTACTTAAGGTACATTGCTACTCATTTGGTATGTGTTGTCTTTGGCATGTGTTGTCAAAGAGGGAGAGTATACTGTCATATCTTTCTAAAATTTGAATTTGTCTGTGGAAAGTTTTTTGTTTAGAAAAGAAGCTATGTAATTCCTTCATAGAGGGAGATTACTATATTAGAAGAGTTTGTGGCATAAAATCTAAGAGAGAGAAATATTCTGCCAGGAAAAGACTTGTTCTCAAATTTCATCTGCTATGACATGTTGCATTGCCATCAATCCCAAAGAAGGAGATTTTTGAATACAATTGTTCAATTGTGTGTTGTATTTGGTGTTACACAAATTTCATATTAGTTATCATATAGAGTCTACCGAGCTTAGTTGGTCAGAAAAGTAAATTCTAGAGTCTATTGAGCATTCCTGAATATACTTTGTGGAAAGTTTCTATCGAGCTCACTCAGGTGTCAAAGGATTCTATGGCAGAAGTCAGTTTCTACTGAGCTCATAAGTTCAGCAAAGGAAAGTCAATATTTACTAAGTTCACTCAGTCTCCAAAGGATTTTATAGAGTTTGCAGTGTTCACCAAGCTTCAGTTGGTTAACACTGGAAATCATTTTTGGAGTAGTGCTTACCGAGCAGGGTTAGCCAATGAAGGATTTCATTGTTTTGGGAAATAAAGTTTAATTGTTTTATGTAATGTTTGTAGTAGACTGATGTAATGATTATTGGTAATTGTAACTTGTAAATGAGCCAACTTGAAAATTTGTATGGTATAAATAAAATTTCAAGTTGTGAATTCTAAATTGTAAAGCATGGATGAATGAATGAGAAAGCAAGTGTGAAGAGGAAAGTGTGAGCGAATTTTGAAGAAGGATCATGTATCCTTGAGGAGCAGCAAAGTTATATTCGATTAGAGTGGATCTAGTGAAGTAGAATAGAGATCGATAGCAACAAAGTTTAGTTCCATCTCATTCAGGTCACTTCATTGTTACTTTCTCACAATTGTAGCAGTGATTTATAAATCTCTTAACAGAGTTGGTTTAATAGCCAATTTGTAAATCCTCTAACAAGGTGGACAGTTCTATTGATTTTTTCTAAAATCCTCTAGCAAGGCCACTCCTAGTAGGGTGATTAAATCCTCTAATAGGGTCACATCTGATAGTGTGTTTTGTAACCTTTAACAGGGTTGGCTCCTAATAGGGCTCACTTCAGAAGAGTGAAAATTGGTAGCTATTTACTTGGTGGTTTTTCCCATATTGGGTTTCCATGTTAAATTTGGTGTCTCTTGTGTTCATGTTATTTCTTTATGCATGCATGTTAAATCTCTATGAATGTTTAAAGTTCTATTAAAGATAACATATAGTACATCTACTAAGTTACAACATTTTTCTATGTGGCTACTGAGTGACAGTAGTAACTAGTTTTTAAGACATATAAGGGATTTGTGGATTTGTTTTTGTGGTAATTGATTCACCTCCCTTCTTAATTACTCCATCTATATTTCCAACATACTACATCTTATTATAGTCAAAATAAATTATATAATTAATATAATAAATAATTATGAGTATGAAAAAAAAATATTATAATGTCAATTTGGTGTAAAAGTTTTGTACAGGAAAATAAGGCTTTTATAAGCCAACATAATGTAATTAAAAAATGAACCACTTTCAGCAAGTTCAACCAAACATTAGACAAACTTTCTCTGGCTTTGACCACCCAATGTTCTTTGAATAGAGCTTGAGGTTCTTAGACACCACCATGTACAACAACTATTTAAATTCATTTGCTGTAGAGAGAATGAAATGCATATATACCATCTCATAAAACAATTTTTTGAACTTGTATATTTGTTTTCTTTTTCTGTTGCTGATTCAAAGAAGTCTTTATAGCCTACATTGCAGTTTGGAATGGTCATATTGAATAGTGGAGGCTATGAGTTTCTTGGTCATTAAGTGTTGTAGATTGGCTAGCAAAACTTTCATGAGTATGGATGTAAGTTGAGTAGATCCTATTTTTTTTCTATTTAAACTACTTTCAATAATTTGTGGTGGTCTGGACATTTTACAAATCTAACCAGAGTGTTGCTGAGAAACATTTATAGGAAAATGAAGTCAATTTTTTCATTTAATAGTACACAATTAATTTGAAAAAGCTTTTAGGATTCTAGTACAATATTAAATGAATAGAGTGTAATAGAGACAGAAGAGGTTGGTGACACCAGATATTGGAGGGATTTTCTATCTCATGATAGCTTCTTGCTTAGAGATCATACTTATACAAAGCACTAGTTCCTCATTTGTGTCCCTTCATGAAACAAGAGTGGACTAGGAAGTTTTGCAATTATAAATATAACTCCACTCTTTGAAGATAGGAAGAGATCTAATATACACAGAGCTTAGTTTGGATGGTTTCTTATATAGTTCAAGAGTTTGTGAATCTTGAGAATTATATCCTTACAAATACCTTGAGACAACTTGATGGAACAATGAATATAGCTCAACATGAATGGTTGTTTAATAATTTGAAATATTTGTAATTTGGAAGTTTGGAGATGTGGAATCCAAGAACTAAGAATTCAACTTGGGAGCTATCACCTTTGTGATGGTCATGATGGAAATCTATTTGGTCCAAGAATTGTTTCAAAAGAGAAGTTTTTAACCAACATCTAGTTCTAATTGGTTCTAGTAAAATAATGAGGAGAATATTGCATTGCTAAATTTTAGTATGGTATAGATTAGGTAATTAAATATAATAATTTAAAACAAATTTTAGTATAGAAATATTAAAAATATTAACTACATGGTAGTTGTTAGAGTAAATAATTATTTATTATTATTTATGCTTTTACTTAAGTTTACTTAGGTTAAATGCATTAGACATTAGTTGTCATCTAGGAGTTTGTGACAAGTTGTTGACAACAAGAGAGTTTGTTCCTACCTAACCATACTTATGTTGTCACCTACTTGAAGGGTAATCCACCTTTTGTGGACATATGCCTAGTTGTCACACTTATCTCCTAGCACTTTCTAGCTTGTTATAGAAGCTTCCTTGAGGCCTTTATATTCGGGCTCTCTCATTGTATTTCATAACATATTGGCATTGAAAATATTTTATAGAAAATTCTTTTTCTTTTTTGTTTTCCTCCTTTGGTTTCTCTTTGATAGGTTATTTGCATGCAAGTGATCTTGGCACACTATGAAGTTGGCTTTCATCAACTTCTACATGGTATCAGAGCCTTCCTACTGCTTCTTGATTGAAGGATTTCTAAAGCCACGATTTAAAGACACAAATCCTAGCTTGTTTGTGAATTTTTCTTCAATTGGGGGGAAGAGAATTTTTTTGGGGCACTTTGGGCCTAAACGGATGTTTCCATTGAGTTCAGAATGCCCATTCCAGTCAGGATTCATATAAAATTTTCCTTTTTTGGTGACTAGAGCTCCAGGAGGCAAAAAAATTTAGTTTGGGAGGCCATACGGTCCTATACGAATGAATTAATTACATTTTTCTTTTAAAAATATTGTGCCTCCCACCCATGACAATTTCCAATGGGCCACCCACCCACCACCCCACTAGTGGAGCAACTAGCATACCACTAGGTTTCTCCTCCTAGGCCCCACCACTACAAGTGGGGCTGCCACTTGCAACCACCCAACGTGATGTCACTCCTCGATGTCACATGTCAGCATTTTTCGAGCACACATTAGCTTTTTCCAGCAACACGTCAACATTTCCTAGCTTGATGTCACTTCATGATAGGATGACATCATCACCCCTGCACAGCCTGTTGATGTCACTTTTCAGTATGATGACATCATTTTATGGTTGCTGATGTCAGCAAATTGGCAGCCAATTTTTTAATTCTAGTGACATCTAGTTGACAGCCATACGATCGTTAATTTTTTTTGCAGTGATTGTATTTTTCCAGTGAGCTAGTCTTTTGGAGCAGTAGCTGGATTTTTGGCCATAACTTGAGCATACAGATGTATTTTTCCAATCTAAAAGAAGTGTCAGAAAGTTGACTCAGAGATGGAGACAATGATGCTAGTTTTTGCACATTCCAAGGTCATTTGTGCTCTCATTTTTGGTGTTGAAGTAGAGGATTTTGTTTCCTCCTTCTCTGCATCTAGAATCCAAGTTCTTTTCTGAGTTTTTGTGCTTTCTATAGTTGTGTTTTTGGTACTTGAGGGATATCATTGTATGTTATGGGGGGGGAATTTTAATTTCTATAATTTTCTTTAGAATAAGACCCTTCTACTTTTGTCTTCTTCTGTCAATGTCAGATCCATCTGTAACATACCTCATGCCACACAACTATCAAACCTAGAAGGCATACATGACCAGGCTTCTCATGTCAAGAGGCTTATGGTCATGTCTAGATGTGAACCAACCTAGTCTCATGCACCCTTTTGAGGTTCTTCAACATAGGAATAAAATGGATGTGGCCATGGGATTGATTTCACTAAATATCTCAGATAGTATTCTTTTTCACTTGGATGGTTTTACCACTTTGCAGGCTATTTGGACCAAATTCTAGACTTTGTTTAGCACAATGAATGAGTTATGGGCACTTTAGCTTGATGCATAGTTGACCTCTTTGACACCAGCCAGCTTCCCCACTTTTGAAGACTTCTTGATCAAGTTCAAATCATTGCATACCATTTTGCAAGGATGTATAAAAATCAAGAAAAATGATGAGTGTGTCTTTTTGATACTCTCAAAGTTGAGGGGATAGTATCAGATCTTCTCTTCCACTTTCTATTCCACTATGGATGCCTTGGGTGATAGACATAGGATGCCTTCATTTGAGATATTTTGTGATCGGTTGACATGGGAACAAGCAAAGATCCAATAGTTGGATGCTTCTAGCTCTTCTAGCCAAGCATTGGTTGCTCAAAATTCTAAGGGGAAATCAAAGCAGAAAGAAAAATTGAAAAAAGATACACCAAAAATAGATACTAAACCTCTAGCTAACCCTACTAAGGGTAAAGATTCTTTGAAGTCTATTGAGTCTACCTCCAAGACCAAGAAGAAATCTAGTGAGACTTGTAGTTTTTGTAGCAAGGATGGACATCCCATTTCTAGGTGTTGGAAGTGTTTGGAGGCTTTAGAGGAAGCCATGTAGGAGCATCATATTTCAGCTCTTAAGTCTACATCTCCCCTTGCAGGAAAAGGTCATGCTCTTTCTTCTTGAGCTATGACTTCAGGGCCCACTTGGATTCTTGATTCTAGTGCCTCTCACCATCATCAACTTCTATAGTAGTTAGTTGAGTAAGGAGTTTTAGTGATGGAAACAAAGCATTACAAAGCAATCTAATATAATGTAAAATAAAAATATATAGTCTGATGAAAATGATATCATTTTTTTTTTTTTATTGTCTGCAATATACTATGGAAGGTTTAGTGGCAAAGGTATTACCAACTTGTATGGTTGACAAGGATATAGTTCAAGCACAAAGCTCTATCTTTGTATGAATCATCAAAGAATAGCTATGAGATTGGCTAAGGAGGAAATCACAGATCCTTTATGTATTTTATCAAGTGCTAAAGAGAAGTTAATTGTAGGTTTTGGAGATGGTCCATAACTTAGTTGCCATGGGCTTTACTTGAGTATAAATTTTCTTTACTCTTTGTTGCTTCCATGTGTTGGCAATGTGTATGCTGAGAGACTTTTGGATGATTAGCTGCAAGGCTAAAGTGCTTGGCATATTGTCCATTTTTCCCTTGGAGATTCTTTAAAAAACATGCTACTCTACCTTAAACAATTATTTCATAGTTAATCTATGTTGATTTTTCTTGTCTCATGTGAATGATTATTTACATTCCAATTCTCTTATAGAGATTCTATACAGTAGATTTTCATTCTTCTTAGACTTTCAAGATCTGTCTTTCTACTATCTTGTGTATAAATAATAAGCTACAAAAATTATTATTATTATTATCATAATATTTCCTTACTGATATCAATTAAGCCAGTGTCCATCCAGCCATCACAAATCCTAAATCTTACCAAGGAGAATTTGAAAAACAAAACAAGCTCCCCTTTTGATAAGATAAAGGTTTCTAGACATAGATCTATTCAAGAAGAGTTTAGAGATTTAAGTTTCTAGATATCCTCTAAATCTACTCAAAGGGAGTTTGAAGAAAAAAATTATTCCTCCTTAATATAGTAATAATTAAGTCTCTAGACATCCTTTAAATCTTTTCAAGGAAAGTTTGGAGAAAAAATGAAATCCCCTAGATAAGATTTAAGTTTCTAGAAGTCCTCTAAATCTATTCAAAAAGAGTTGAAGAAAAATCTTACTCCCTCATTAATATAATAGGATTTAAATTTCTAGACATCCTTTAAATCTTAGAAAGAATTAGAAGGAAAAAAATTCCCTCATTGACAAAATATAAGTTTATAAATATACACATAGACTCTCTCAATTTGTGAAGACTGAATGCATCAATAATGGATGAATTGGGAAGTCTACCAAGACCTCAGACACTATCATAGAGTGGGATCAAAATAGTTCCCATCCAAACCACACACAACACCCAAATTCTAGTTATTTATTGGCATGACTTGGGATCTCCCCATCTTCAACAAGAGATCATTGCAACAATCTCTAGAGCTGCACAAAACTGGGGTTTCTTTTAGATCATCAATCATAGAATCCCACACTTTGACTTTTCAAATGCAAGAAGTGGGAAAATATTTTTCAATCTTTTCATGGAGGAAAAGGAATTGTATAGAAATGAACAAGCTAGGATCCCTATTGGCTATGGAAGCAAATTAGGATACACCCAAGATTCTAAATTGGATTGGGGAGATTATTATTAGAAAGGATTGAAATTGGGTTGATGTTCAAAGTATCTTAGGTGCCCTCATTGTTAAAAAGATTATATTAATTATTAACATTTGTTAAGTTTGACTAGATTTGAACTTAAGACTTCTTAGATAATAAGCTCACAAATTTGAACACAACTTATCATTGTTAAAAGTGTAGTTTATAAGCAAGTCATAAGATATTGGCTTATGTTGAAGATATTGAATCATACCAATATACAATAGTTATTTTGGTTGAAAGAATAGGTAATAAGCAATGGGATATGTATCAAACCTTATACAGCTCTATAACCTTCAATGACCATTGTTTTCAATTCATAATAATCACACCAAGATAAGTTTATCAATATTGATCTGTTGTGACTTTAATGTTGCTAAGATATAATTAATTGAATGGTTGTATACTTATTTTTCTTTGCACTTAAAATGATTTGTGTACTTTTCTAGGTATTGGAATGACTTCAATAAATAAGGTAATGCGGAGCCACATCTCACATAGAGACATGTCTCTACGTGAGACATGTCACTTATGAACTTATCATTTGTTACCATTAACAACTGTTTGATTACCCTTACTCAATGATATCATTATCACAATCATGATTGATTATATATTTTGCAATACACCATAATATATTGATATTAATTATTGATGCATTTGAGAAATAATATGATTATTATTTATTTCAATATAACCATTCATGTATATGTATTTAATAATATGACTGTTATTAAATACATATACACAATTGGTGATTATTAATCATATATATCATAGAGATTAATTATGATAAGGTAAAGGATAGAGATCAAATGTTCAAGGCCAACATGCCACTTATACATTTGATTGCATCAGTTGGAGTAATCTAACTAAAGCTACAAATCTCTAATAGATTTAATAACCCACCTCCTTCTTTAATACAATAACTATTGTATAATTGAGTCACCACTCTTCACCTGCATCCTCTAGGATCTTAAGTCACCATACACCTTAATATCTCATTCTCTAACCTTCTACAAGGCTTATTGGCCAACTAACATGTCTAGCCCTTCCCAATATTCCAAATTCAAAAGTTGCACTAGGAGGTCTAAAAGGGGCTCATTCCTAGTAGCCTTGTTTTTGCAAAATTTACTCTAAACTTTAGAAAATTCCACACAACCACAAATTTTTTTTATAGAATCTCTTAGTAGGTGTAAAGCCATATTTAAATATCTAATATTGGTTTAAGATCACAAGTTTTCAGCTCTTTTCTACCGAGCCCTAGTTCCTAGACCTTTTAGGCTTGAAAATGTTGTTTGGCCTTATAGGCTCATTCCCATGAAACCCATGAAGAAAATTATTCCAAAAAAATAATTTGCATGGTATTTCCATCCTTTCCACTGAAGCTTTTTCCTTCACCAGTCTTAGAACACCTTCTGTGTTGTGATTCTTAGCAATCAACACATTAAACTTGCAGTCATAGTCATGAAACTTAGTGTTGCATCTCCATCTGATGAAAAATCACAATATCCTCACCCTAAATACTATCTCCACATTCTAATACAACTATCCACTAGGTACCAAGAAGTTTGGGTTGTGAGAATGGAAGAAAACAAAAATTTACCTCTAAACCCTGAATCTAGACTTGGGGTGAACAATAAGTATTAACAAATCTTAAACTTAAAAAGAAATGTTCCTTATTCGAACAAACATCATATTCCCTCTTACACAATATATATATTCAACTTTATAAAACATGAAAAAAATTACTTAGTGACACAATACTCCAACTTTAGAAAGAATATTGCTGACTGTGCACAAGAGTTGTTGTAAAAAACTTTCAATTTTCCATTCTCAAATTTGTACAGGGTGTCATTAATGTTTTAAGGTGGGAGATAAAAAAAATTTTAAATGCTTCCCCTATCTTTTCAACTTCATCTACAAAAATTCCTGTCAAATAAATCTCTAACTGTTGAGCTTCATATTTTGCAAGAAAAGTTGCAAAAAAGTTGCATGACAACATTTTTTGCAATTTTTTTGCAAATTTACAATTTTTTGAAAAACATAACATAAGAATTTTATCAAGGTCATCTAACTATACCCAAAATATGAAAAAAGTTTATGCAACATAAAATTGATGATCTTTGGTCAACTCCCATATTTGACCACCTATTGACCTTCCATTAACTTTGCTAGAAACCTTAGAAATCATGCAATCTAGATGTCAAAAATGCACAAAAATAAAATCTAAACTAACTTGTGTCAACTTGGACACTTATTGACCTTCCCACTCTTCTCCTTGGTGATTAACTACCTTAATCAAGACCTAGGGCCCCTACACCATACTCCTCTCATTTGAGAAACTCAAGTCCCTTGAGTTGCTAACTATTGAAGGTTTGTATGGTGATGGAGAGTGGGAGCAGATAGGGAAGAGGATGGGGAAGTGAAAATTTTCAAAATTTGAAACCTATCTTGGGTGGGATTCCTTAGGGAGGAGGGGATCAAAAGCTTGGATTGTAGGGGGGCTTGTGGAGTGTTAAGGGATAGTAGAGATTAGAGATGCAATAGAGAATGGAGATGGGGATCCACGTGATAAGAGAAAAGGTCCAAACAAGCATTTTCTGCCACCCAAGGTAGATTGGTTTGGGGTACTTTCAAAACTATGGTTTTCTCTTTTTGGAGTTAAACCTACTAGTAAGTCTTCTTTCCCACTAGTTAAAATTCTTTCAACTTTGGAGAAGGGTTCTTGTGTGATTGCAATTCTAAATGAGGTGGTAAGGCATAGCATTTCTTTAATGGTTTCTACCCTAGTGGGTAAGTTTATTGGGCAAAGGTTGAATATAGATATTGTAAGATCATTCACATAGAAGAAATGGAACCTTAAAGGATAGGTTAATGTAATGATGATGGTAAAAGGCTTCTTGTCCTTTGATTTTTCATGCAGCGGGACTTGTCAAACATTTTGTGTGAAGGACCTTGGAGTATAGATCACTCAACCCTGGTGCTCTAGAAGTGGACTTCGAAGCTGGATTTGAATGACTCATTTTTTGTGCAAGCTCTTATCTAGGTTAGACTTCCAGAGTTTCCTCTAGATTTTATGAATGAGGATGTGTTTGTAGGAATGGTAAATTCATTTGGTGAACTTCTATCAATAGACTTGATAACAACTTCTAGAAGAATATTAATGTATGTTAAGATTTGTATTGGAGTGTGGGAGGGGGTTGATATGCTGGAAGTGGTGTGCTTTCATTCTAAGATTGGAACACATTCTGAGCAGTTGGACTATGAAAGCATTCCTTTTTCTTGTTTTCACTGTCTGAAATCTGGGCATAAGGCAAATTAGTGTCCTAAGGTTAAAGACGTAAATACAAGAAAGCCATTAGTTCCAAACCTAGAATGGAGAAAGACATCTAGAGAAAAAATGATATTAAGGAAGGCCATAAGATTCAGGAGAAAATAGTGGAGCTCCCTATTAAAGGAGGGAACAAGCTTGAGTCAAAAGTGGAAGGCCCTATTAAAGGAGGGAATAAACTAGCCCAGAATGAATTAAAGGTAGCCAAGACATTGGATTCAGTCTTGTCTGGAACTAAGATCATAGAGGTGGAAGGCCTAGTTAAGATTCTTGGCTATTTTTATGTCATCAAGGTGGATATCCCAGAGAAGTAGCCTAGATCTTATATCATTGAGAAAGCTTCAACAATGTTGGATGGACTCAAGAATAGCGAGAAATTAGGGTGAGATGTTTTTTTGACAAAAGAAATTTTAGAAGTTAACACCAATGAGGAAAGGAGTCAGAAGGATCTTCAAGAAGCTAGTTTGTCGTCATCACTAGTGGAGAGGAAGGAGATTAGGATAGTGAAAGATTTTCCATCTCAGGAAATTAGTTTGTCATCAATTCAAAGGGAGAGAAAGGGGGAGCAATCTTTCAATAATGAAGTGGAATTTGAGAGGGAAAATCAAGAGGAAGTCTTGGGTTTTCCTTCTTCTAATCAGAAGGACCAAATTGTTTCTTGTAATCTGGAAGAGAGATTTGAGATTATGGGTAATTCCTCATCTCTTGATCAAGTGGAAAGGGTTGATGAATGTTTAAAGAAAAAAAAAGGAAAGCCCAAAAAGAAGAATAGTCAGGATCCCTCCCTAGTGTCTCTAGCTCAGACCAGGAGTCATGGAAAATTGGACTTGGGAGGGAGGCCTAAGCCAGCAGGTAGGAGGCCTAAAAGTCAAGTCTTGCAAGGTAAGACTAGAAGGAGTTTGGCGGATGGGAGCCAAAGAACTATTTTGGAGTGTGCTTTTAATCAAAAATGAAGATAATTTATTGGAATATTAGGGATCTTAATGGGATCCATAAGCAGGAAAATATTAGGAATATGATAAGAGATCAAAGACTTGATATTATGCTAATTCAAGAGACAAAAATGAAGAAGCAGGTTCTGGGTAAGATCTCTTTTAGAAACAATATGGTTGGTGAGGCCATGGATTCTGAAGGAGTGTTGGGAGGTTTTCTTACTCTTTTTAATAATAAATAGTTTAGATTTTCTCCCTTTTATAATGATGGCAATACTCTTTTTTGTAAAGTGTTTCATTTGTATTCCAATGATTATTGGTTCCTTTTGAATGTCTATACCCCTAATTCTAAAAGGGAAAGGAAGAGTTATTGAACTAAGATTTGTGATATGGTTTAGAATAGTAATTTGAACAAAGGTATCAACATGGGGGACTTCAATACGACTTTGTCTAATGAGGAGAAATTGGGAGGTTTGGCCCTAGATTGGGAAAGTAAGTTGGATCTTTCTAATCTTATAAAGAGTTTGGCTCTTTCGGATGTGGATCTTTTGGGTGGAAATTACACTTGGTCCAACAAAATAATTAGAAGAGATTGTACTCATGTTCATTTGGATAGAGCTCTTATTTCTCCAGATTGGTTGAATTATTTTTCTTGCAAGCTATCCCTTATACCTAGAGTTAGATCGGATCACTCCCCCATATCCCTCTCAATTGTCTCTCTTGATCCTAGGAGGAACTTCCCTTTTTAGTTTGAAAAGATGTGGACTTCTCATCCTAATTTATGGAATAGAATATTATTTTGGTGAGGTATGTAAGTGGAAGGAATGACAATGTTTAGAGTTACAAAGAAGCTAAGTAATGTGAAATAGATGATTAAAATCTTGAACAATATAGATTTTGGCCATATTTTTTAGGATAAAGAGGAGCTTTCTGTCAATCTCAATTCTATTCAGGATACCATTCAATAGGATGGGTATAATGATTTGAATAGGAATGTTGAGATGTCTATTCTGACTGACTTGCACAATATTATAAGTAAAGAAGAGAGGTTTTGGAAAAAAATATCAAGAAATAATTGGCTTAAAGAGGGCAACTAGAACACCAAGTTTTTTCATCTCTCTACTCTAAAGCATAGAGCTAATAACATAATATCTGGTTTAAAAAAAGGGTAGGCTTTTTTGACTAGAGAGAATGATATTTTTGTTGAAGCCATTTCTTGTCTCCCTTAGATTATTCAACCCCATCATAAAAAAATGTTAAGGGTGATCCCTAAAGCGTAGGAAGTTAAAGAAGCTTTTTTTTCTCTGCTAGCTAATAAAGCCCTTCGACTAGATGGTTTTCCTACTTTCCTTTTTTAGAATTTTTGGGAGGTGGTTATGGAAGATGTGGTGAAGGCTATTCTAGAATTTTTTGGAGCTAGAAGCCTTCTTAAGGAGATCAATTCTACAGTCCTAGTTCTCATTCCTAAAGTTCCTGGGGTATATTCTTTGGATAAATTTAGACCTATTAGTCCTTGTAACTCTTTCTACAAGATCATTTCAAAGGTGTTAACTACCAGACTTCTAAAAATTCTCCCTTTGATTATATCTCAGCAACAAATGGGATTTATCCCTGTTAGACAGATCTTGGATTCTATCATGACAGTTCATGAAGTTATTCATTCCATTGAAGCTAGAAAAAGAGAAGGTTTTCTTCTTAAACTGGATCTTTCTAAAGCCTAGGATTGGTTGGACTAGAGTTTCCTTGGTTCAGTGCTTCAGGCTTTTGGCTTTGATCAAAAAGTTTGCAAGCTTATATCTTAGCTTATTTCTACTTCTTCTCTTGCCATTTTGGTTAATTGAACTCCCTCTGATTTCTTTGAACCTTTGAAAGGTTTAAGACATGGGGATCCTCTCTCACCTATTTTGTTCATTATTATGGTTGAATGCATTGGAAGGTTGATTGAGAAGAATAAACAAGAAGGGAGACTTAGAGGGATCATGGCTTCCTCTGGGAATGTTTCTTTTACTCATCAGTAGTTTGTGGATGATACCATTATGGGTGGGGAAGCTTCTATTAGGGAGGTTAAAGTGATGAAGGATCTTCTGGATATGTATATTAGAGGATTAGGCCAGCTTATTAATTGGGAGAAAAGTTTTATCTTCTTCATCAAGACTCCTGAGGACAGACAAAGGAAAATTGCTAGGATTGTTGGGTGTGGAGTGGGAAAGCTCCCTTCAAGCTATCTTGGGCTCCCAATGGGTATTAAGCCTCCTAATTATTTTTGGAATGGGATTCTTGATATGTTCAAAAAGAAGTTGGTGGGGTGGAAAGGGTCTACTCTTAGTTAAGCAGGTAAATGTCTTCTGGTTAAATCCACTCTTCAGAATCTTCCAATTAAGTTTGCTGATAAAATGGAAAAGATCCAAAGAGATTTTTAAAGGAAAGGAAAAGATATCCTCTTGTGGCTTGGGATAATGTTTTTCTTCCTAAGAGCTACGGAGGCCTAGGTATTGGGAAATTAAAACATCTCAATAAGGCTCTTCTTGCTAAATAGATTTGGTGCATCTTTAATAGTATGGGGGAATGGAGAGATATTTTAGTTAATAAGTATGTCAGAAGACCTAATCTTTAGTTCTTTCTCAATAATGATGACATACTGAAGGGGCTTGTCATATGGAATGGTATCCTTAAAGCAAGGGACCTGGCCAAAGCTAAGATAAAGTGGAAAGTGGGCGATGCTAATGAAATTCTCTTCTGGCATGATAACTAGTTGATTCAATGCCCCCTAATCAATAATCCTATTTTTATAAACTAGAAACATATTTGTATTAGGCAATTCAGTTTGAAAGTTAGAGACTATAGAACTGACCAGGGTTGGAAAGACCTATCTTTCATTTTGAATGATCTCAAGCCAATAATGATAATGCTGAATTAAATGATTTTGAATAACAAGAGGGATGAATTAGTATGGGAAAATAATCCTAGTGGTTGTTACTTGGTTGCTTCAGGATATATTCTCTTTGGAGCTTGAAGAAAAGCCCCCTTGGTCTAAAGCCTGGTTACCTAGCCTAACTCCAAAGATTAATATTTTTTCTGGCTAGTCTTACAAGACAAAATTCTTACTTAGGAAAATTTGACTAAAAGAGGTCATTATATCCCAAATAGATGTATACTATCTAAAAATCAATTAGAATTGGTCAATCATATGTTTATCCATTGTCCTTACTCTAAGGAAGTTTGGGATAGTATTACAAAGAATTTTGGGGTAAGTTGGTGCAAGCCAGGTAATGTGCTAGATTTCTTTTGTCAATGGAATAGAATGTATAAATGTAAAAATTTGTAGGATTTAAGTACCTAGTCTTTGCCTCATTTCTACTGGGGAGTTTGGAAGGAACAAAACAATAGATTTTTAGAGATAAAGTGGAACCTGCTTTTGTCCTGGCAGATAAAATTTATAGAAACATTAAGGAAAATCACCATATTAGAAAAGGGGGAGAGATTGAAGATCATGGTAAGAAGGAGAAGGATAAGGATAGGATGACTAAAAGATAGGAGGTAAAATGGATGCTCCCCCTTGAGGGATGGCATAAAGAAAATTTTGATGGTGTAGCTAAAGTGAACCTTGGTCCTTCAGGATGTGGAGGTATTATTAGAAATTGGTATGGTGGAGGGATTGTGGCTATTTCTCACCCTCTAGGTTATCAGACAAACAACTATGCAGAAGCCAGTGCTATTCTCCACACTATGAAATTAGCTTTGGATATGAGGGTTAACAAATTATGGTTGGAGGGGGATTCAAATAACATCATAAGGTGTATTAAAGGGTTTATCCAACCAACATGGACCATATATAATATCGTTGAAGAAATTCTCTATACTCTTGGAAATTTTGATAGCATCCATGTCAGCCATGAATATAGAGAGGCTAATTCCATGGCTGATTGGTTTGCCAATGAAGCAGTTTGATGGAATTATGATATATTTTTCATTAGTGCAAACACTTATTCTATCTTGAATGCTTATCTTGCTCATCACTTAGTCTCAAGTATATATTGAGCATTTAGTGGTTACCTTATAAGTTCAACAGGCAAATAGTTCTCATCGAGCATTCCAAAAGATACCAAGTGAAAAAGATAAACAAAGTTCTGCAGTGTTTTACCGAGTGAAAAAGGTAATCAAAGATTAGCAGAGTTTACCAAGTGAAAAAGGTAATCAAAGATTAGAAGAGTTTACTAAGTGAAAAAGGTAATCAAAGATCAGCAGTGTTTACCAAGTGAAAAAGGTAAACAAAGGATTCAGTGTTTACCGAAATAAGCAAGGTAAACGAAGAAGATAGTTTCTACTGAGTAACACTACATCTACCGAGTCACTAATGGCTATTGAGTTCCAAGTAATGTTCTGTGACTAGTATGAACCAAGTCTCTACTTCTACCGAGTGCATGACAATACCGAGTAATGTAGTGGATGTCGAGTATCATAAGGTCACCAAGTCAGTTCAGTGAACCTGAATTTACTAATGGGCCGACTCAATAATGTTTTGTTCACTTGTGTTTTGGCCAACCTTGTAACTGTAAAATATTGAAATGGTATATATGTAATGTATGATATCATTTTTGATATATGATACGGAATATGAATATATTGGCATGAAATAAGAAAGTATTGTTCGCATGAAAAGAAGGTATTGTTATTAGCAGTGGAGCAAAAGGAATACATCAAGGTCAGTATAAGGAGCAAAAAAGTTATATCTATCACATTAGGTGATCAATGAAAAAGGATCTTATCAAAAAACAAGTTGTAAGTAGATCCATTGTTTCATCCTAACAGGTGAATCATTTTTAAAAATCTTATAACAAGGTAGACTTAACAGTCTTTTGTAAATCTCCTAACAGAGTGCATACTTCACTGTATGTTTGTAAATCATCTAACAAGGTGGATCTAGCAATCCTACTTGCTCCTAACAAGGCATATCACCAAAAGTGATCATTGTAAGCTCTAACCAGCCAACTTCATAGTGTAGTAATGAAGTTTTGTGGGCATCATCCCCACGCTAGTTTTACTTTCTAATTGGAAGGTTTCTGGGTCACCAAATCATTGTGTTCATGTGTTATGAATGATTGATCTTTTATTTATCTAGTAGATTAGATGAATGAATGGTTAAAATGCATAAAATTTTATATGTTACTGATTCACCCCTCCCCTCTCAGTAACACATTTCATCCTGAATATTTCCAACAATTGGTATCAGAGCATTTGGTTCTCAGGACAAAGTTTGACAGCTTGAGCAAAGATCAAGAGCAATGGAGATATTCAAACTTGACAAAGCTATTGAAAATGAAAAGTTAGATCTAGAAATGATCATGGCTCAACTCAAAGAAGCTAAGGAGCATCTTTCTCAATCCCTGAAGAGAAGGAAGGAACTTGCAAGACAAATGAATGATCATCAGTATGTTGAAGAAATAATTAAAGACCTTTTACCTTCAAGTAGTTCAAATGAAGCTAATGAGGCAATCAAGAAACTCCTGGCAAAGAATGGTTCCCTATAGGAAGAAGTAAGAAAAATCAAAAGAGAACAAGAAATCCAATCAATGAGGCTATGTGAAGTCTTGGAACAAAGAAACAAGGCAAATGAAGACTTAGAGGTAAGAAATAATCAATCCCTTCGACATCAAGATCTTATAAATCAACTTTCCAATCCAAATGAAGCAATTATGAATTTGAGATCTGAAAATGAAGACCTGAGGAATGATCTAATCACTGAAAGACAAATTAATGAAAGCTTAAAAAGTGACTTGATATCTGAAAGACAAATCAATGAAAGTTTGGAAAATGACCTAAACACTAAAAAGAAAATCAATGAGAGAATGATGAAATCACAAGCAGACATGACTCAATTAAATCAGCTAAGTGAGCAAAATCTTCATAGACAAAAAGGCAAAGCTAGACTTGGTTACAAGGAAGAAGGTGAAACTTCCAAACAAGGTGCACAAAGAAATCAAAGGTCTACTTGTAATCACTGTGGTAAAATAGGTCATACATCAAACAAATGTTGGAGTAATGGAAAGGCAAAATTCAATGGCAAATGCTTCAACTGCAATCAGCATGGTCACAAAGAAAATGAATGCAAAGAAAAACCAAAATTTGAAGGCAAATGTCACAAATGCAAGAAACTAGGTCACAAGGCATCTCAATGCAAATAAAAGGTATTTAATCCAACAGAACAAATTATCAAAGCAATATTTGGTTGGGACTACAATACCTAGTGTAGATGTCACTATTGTGGAGAATATGGACACATCGGGATAAACTGTGCAAGACATCACCTAAGAAAGAAGGATACAACCATAAGATATTACACATATACTGAACTTGGTCATATAGCTAAGAATTGCATGAATACTAGAAGCATTGAAGATGAAAAGAAAGCAAAAGTTGATAACATTTGCAAGCAAATGAGATAACAATGGATTCCTAAATCTACCGATCAAGACAGTTCAAATAATGATCATGTCACTCAAGAAGTGGGTGACTCCATCATTTCCAATTGTGACTTAAGAAGACTCAAGAAGTGCATCTTCTAGCCACATCTTAAACAATTCTAGATTATAAAAATGGGTGCAAATGATCAATACAGTATTTTAGATACATGGATCATAGAAATAGTATCAATCACCAAGTTGCATGTACCAAGCAAGGCTGACTAAAGACCTTATCGAGCTAGGTCGGGAGTATCAAAGATTCTATTAGTCCACCGAGTTGCAAGGTTCTATCAAGTATTTCAATGACAGACTAGCACACACTATGTCATCTCATCTACCTTCATACCGAGCCTTAATGACAGTATTTCATTAAAAGGGCAGA
Organism: Cupressus sempervirens; assembly: GCA_028749045.1. NCBI lineage: Eukaryota > Viridiplantae > Streptophyta > Pinopsida > Cupressales > Cupressaceae > Cupressus > Cupressus sempervirens. The sequence continues at coordinate 867,394,446 of CM053792.1, read as the reverse complement.
ATTCAATTTCATTTTCTACCTTGACTTAAAATTCTCAAAGTCAAAAGGATTTCTAGTTGCATGCCAAGCGATTTGAAGCAAAATTCTTGCCAACTAATTGTTTGAAAATCTTTTCATCCACTGAGCAACAATGGCATCCACAAGCACCAGTAGTAGCAAGGTGAAGAAGGGTTCTGAAATGCTTGTAAAAGGAGTTGAATGGAAAGCGCCAAAATTTAAAGTAGTACCCACAGTTGCAAAATCACTTGACATTCACGAAGCTCAATCGAAAATCCCTCCTAAGGTACTTCTTGTTAATGATATTTGCACTCATTTCAAATGTTCTATTCAAGAAATTGGTACATTAGATATGGATAATGCCCTTAGGTCAATTATGTGTTGATGGAGCCCTAAAACCTGAGCACAAACACTTAGAAGGAAAAGGCTTGACCCATATTCCGCACCTACCAAGAAGTTTCTAGGTTAAATGGGTTAGATATGTTCTGAGTCATGTTCATAATGGTTAGTTGTGGTTGGAACAACCCATATTGATAACCAAAAAGATGATTCATAAAATCATGGGTTTGTCTATGCTAAGCAAAGCTAAAACCACTAAAACCCTAGGTCGGGATGAGTTACAAAAGATAACCCTAGTAGAGTGAGATGGTAGAGGACTAAAGCTTAACAATATATCTGACATAGAACTTAGATTTGGCATTTATGTGATTGCATATAAGTTATACAGTTCCAGCAGATTGAATAGTGTACCGTGTGAAGCTGTGGATTTAGCATTTAAGATTGTAAAGAAAAATCTTGAATTTGATTTGTTAGAATTACTGTTGAGATAGCTGAATATAAATATGGAAAGCATAAGGACTTCCAAGAATAACCCCTATAAATTTGGTTTTTTGTTAATTTGTTTATTCTTTTATTTACATAAGTTTTTTCCATTAAAAGGATCTGTAGTATGGAGGAAAGACACTCCAATTTTATATCAAATTAATGAATTCATAGCAAAAATGGGTGAAAATTTTGAAAAAGTCATGGATAAATATTTTGAAGATTTCAAGGAAAGGATGAATAACAGGTTCATAATTCCTCCTGAGCTTGTTGAGGATTACAAAGATGATATATGTTTCATGGTTGACTGTGACCATGTGTACATATAGGCAGTCATACCCTGAGTGGCATGGGTAAAACCATTGCCTTATGAATTAAATATTGATGATGCAAGAGATATCTTTGAGGCACTGGTCAATGAACCAACTATCCCTAACATTCCTACCTTTGGAACCTATGATGAAGCAAAGGCCAGAATAGAGCTTGAAATCAAGCTACCTCAGGCAATAAGAAAAGGCAAGAGGAAGATAGCCAAAATGAAAACTGCTACTGGTCCTCTTATGCTAACTGAAGATAAAGGTGAGGATGAAGAAGATGATGAAGAAGGAGGAGAAGAAGAAGAAGAAGAACAATAGTCTGTAGGAGAAGAACCTCTAAAGAAGAAAGGTAAGGTAACCATTACCAAACCTAAGAAAACACCTACTATAGTATTCTCAAGGAGGACCAGGAAAGGAAAACAGGAACCTGTACTGGTCATACCTTCACTCACATTTGAGGAAAGGCTCAAACAATTGGAAGAAGGGGCAGACATCACAAATTTCAAAGCTTTGAAATTTGAAACAAGAATAGATGCTGAGAAAATGCAGATAGAGGAATTGATACTTTCCAAGATGGGAAAATGGAAATACTCCCCAGACTAGCTTGCCTCTCAAATCTCCAAGGAACTATTGGAGAGATTGCAACCAACATGGGAAACAACCACCAAAATGGTGAAAGATATCTATGAACAATCTCTGAAAAACCTTCAACCAAATCTCACTGGATCAGAAATAAAGGCTGCAATGAAAAATCATGAAGGAAAAATGATGATCAGATTCCACACTTGTTTGATTTTAATCAAAGACATTGGGCATGTTGTAAATGGTGCAACAAACATGTGGAAAAATATCTATCATCTGCATAAGCCCAGTGAAGATCCAGTAGAAATCCAAGATGATGATAGCAGTGACAATGATGATACAACTGCCTCTCCATCCATCACATTCTCATCAAGAGAGCTGTATGCATTAATGGAGGAAGACAAGGAAGAAAAAGAGGAAGAAGCTGAAGAGGAAAATAAGGAGGAAGATGATCCAGTAAAAATTGCAGCAGCAATCATTGCATCTCTTCCTCACTTTCCACCTAAAACTATCACATCATCAAGGTTGGAGTCAGCTTCTGTAGGTTTGATAGCATCTTCATCAGATTTATCATCTGCACCTGCCACTTCACATCTCTAGGTATCATCAGTGGAAGTGTCTACCACTTCAACTACCGAGCTACAACCCTCTTCTTTAGTCCCTGAGCTAGCCTACTCTATTCCAACATCATCAGGCAACACATCAGTAAGTTCTACAATTTTTTTAGCTCCAACAATTTTGACAGCATTATCTGCATCTACTTCAAGTATAACTAGTTCAGATACTGCTATAATGGGTATATCATCATTTTTGGGAAGTATTCCAGTTTTTGATCTGGTAAATACTTCTATTGGCATTCATTCTTCAAGTCCTATCCCAGTTTCTACTGCTAGCCCTTCCATATCTACTATTGTGTCTATTCCTAAGATTAAATCAATGGCCATAGAAGTCAAACAAAAAAAACCATTAAGACTTCTGATAACTGGAAAAGAAATACCAGAAGAAATTGATTTAGACATAGATATAGTTATTCCAAAAATTGACTATGAAAATGCTACCATTGAAGAAATGAGGTATGCTAGTCAATTAATAGAGATAAAGGCTATGCAAAAGCAATTAATATCTAAAAGGGATAAGGAATACAAAATAATAGAGGATGCCAAGAACATTATTATAGAGGCTATAGGTGTTGAAGTAGATTCTACTCAACACATTTTAATTCAATTAGAAGAGGCTATAAATGAATTCAACGAGGACACCTCTGGTCATGATTGAACTTTCAGCAGAAGTTCAAATAGCACTCTCCTCCTGCAAAATTTTGCAAGAAAATTGGGATAAGACTTTGGCTCTTATTCTCAAGGTACATTCTGAATTCATCTCCCATTTTGGTATCTCTGTGTAAATATATATTGCTTAATTTGGCATTATTGTCAAAAAGGGGGAGATAGAGTTTAGAGGGGGAGATAGAGATATTTGTAAATACTCTGAGCATATTGTATGGGGAAGATATATATGTAAATAAGTACATCAAATTTTTTACATAAGTGTTTTTGTCACTAATGCCAAAGGGGGAGATTGTTGGAATTATGATATATTTTTCATTAGTGCAAATACTTATTCTATCCTGAATGATTATCTTGCTCATCACTTAGTTTCAAGTATATACCAAGCATTCAGTGGTTATCTTATAAGTTCAACAGGCAAACAATTCTCACAGAGCATTCTAGAAGATATCGAGTGAAAAAGGTAAATGAATTTCTGCAGTATTTTATTGAGTCAAAAAGGTAATTAAAGATCAACAGAGTTTACCGAGTGAAAAGGTAATCAAAGATCAGCAGAGTTTATCGAGTGAAAAAGGTAATCAAAGATTAGCAGAGTTTATCGAGTGAAAAAGGTAAACAAAGGATTCAGTGTTTATCGAGCTAAGCAAGGTAAATGACGAAGATAGTTTCTACCGAGTAACATTGCATCTATCGAGTCACCAATGGCTACTGAGTTCCAAGCAATGTTTAGTGACTAGTATGAACCGAGTCTCTACTTCTACAGAGTGCATGATGATGCCGAGTAACGTAGTGGATGTCGAGTATCATAAGGTCATCGAGTCAGTTCAGAGAACCTGAATTTACTAATGGGCTAACTCAGTAATGTTTTGTTCACTTGTGTTTTGGCTGACCTTGTAACTGTAAAATATTGAAATGGAATATATGTGATGTATGATATCATTTTTGATATATGATATGGAATATGAATATATTGGCATGAAATAAGAAAGTATTGTTCGCATAAAAAGAAGGTATCGTTATCAATGACAAAGCAAAAGGAATATAGCAAGGTCAGCATAAGGAGCAAAAAATTTATATCTATCACATTAGGTGATCAATGCAAAAGGATCTTATCAGCAAAAAAGTTGTAAGTAGATCCACTATTTCATCCTAACAGGTGAATCAGTTTTTTAAATCCTATAACAAGGTAGACTTAACAGTCTTTTGTAAATCTCCTAACAGAGTGCATACTTCACTGTATGTTTGTAAATCCTCTAACAAGGTGGATCTAGCAATCCTACTTGCTCCTAACAGGGCAGATCACTAGAAATGATCATTGTAAGCTTTAACCGACCAACTTCATACTGTAGCAACGAAGTTTTGTGGGCATCATCCCCACCCCAGTTTTACTTTCTAATTGGAAGGTTTCTGGGTCACCAAATCATTGTGTTCATGTGTTATGAATGATTGATCTTTCATTTATGCAGTAGATTAGATGAATGAATGGTTAAAATGCATAAAATTTTATATGTTACTGATTCACCCCTCCCCTCTTAGTAACACATTTCATCTTGAATATTTCTAGCAGCAGTTAAGCAAGAAAAGGTGATGATTTGGAATGTGGAAGGGGATATTGTAGAAGATTTGAAAAGTCTTATTGATTTGGAAAAAATCCATGAAGGTATGAGAGATATCTTAAGTTAATAATGAATATTAATGCAAGTATGGGTTTGAGTAATTGTAATTATGATGATTACGAAAGACAAAGTCAGATGATGTTATCAATGTTAAATTAAAACATTTCTTGGGTCAATTTTTTTCTTTACCATTTTAGGGGTATACAAAAACAAAGTGACAATTATCAGAGAGGCTTCCATCAGGGTTTTCAGAGGTTTGAGAAAGGTAACTAGTGGAATGAGTTTATGAGAATCATTAGTGCTGAGAATATTGAAATGGTAGGGGAAAGAAGTAGGAAAGAACCTATTGGAGAGGCATAGAAATGGAAGCAAAGGACTAAAGTCTGGGAGAAGTTAGAGAAGGGAGTAATAGCCAACTATATTGCTAAACTTCATGGATTTGACCCTACAATCACTAATAGTTTGGTTAATTATTGGAAGGATGGGAGGGTTAAAGTGGATGGGGTTTCATTTTAGGTGACTGAGGATATCATTGCTCATGTAACTGAAATTTTGGCCATGGGGTTGAAGTTTTACAGAGATAAGAAGGTGTCAGCAAATGCTATGAAGGATTTTGCAAAGAATACAAAGGAGAGAAAGGAATTGGTTAAGAGTGAAACTTACTATGAAATGGACTCTATCAAGAAGTTATGTAGGTATGTTTTGAGGGCTATTATAGAGTATAAATCTTTGGACACTAGATTTGATAGACTAAGAACACACCATTTTGTTTTACTCAATCATTTTTTCTATGGTGTCAAGGTTTTTTCCCTTTTTATTTATTTACTTCTATGAGTAAGGGTATTTTTGGGCACAAGAAAAAGACCTCTACTAATCTAGCCCTACATGAGGGTTTGCTACTTAGAATATATGAGCATTTCAAGGTTCAAACTAGAAGCAAAACCCTCACCTAGGCTGTAGATGCATATGTGGATATGAGAAGCTCTAGCTTTTTGTATGACATGGATGATATTTAGAGTATTAGTTTAGAGGATGAAGATGATAAAATTTCATCTGGAAAGAAGGCCAAGGCTTTTGAGGAGAAATCACCTTCGTCAAAAAAAACCCCATGTAGGAAAAGCCTTAGAGGGCTCAGGCCTAAAGCCTCAAGTCAAGGAGAGGAAAAGTACAATGAGGAAGGGGAGGATATGAATATTGATGATGAGAATGAAGAGGAGGAGGAGTCTAAGAAGGAGGAGCCGGTGGCTAAAAAATAGAGGAGGTCCAAAGAAAAAGATTTGCATTTTGAGGGGAATTTGGCTTTTGGAGCAGAGATTTCTACCATTCCTCTTTCCCCTGTTCATCCTCAGGAACAAGAATAGGAGAAGAAAGATGGTGAGGGTGGAGAGCTAGTAATTAAGGACAAGCACATGACCTAGAAAATTTTTAATGTTAGAACTTCCAAAATGGATATTGTCAGAGAGGCTATGAACCCTCAAATTCTTGAAGAAAAAAAGGGTCAGCTCTAGATGGAGGATCTCATTGATCCAGCTATGGTGGCCATTATAGATAATGTAAGGGAAATTGGCATGAATTTTCTTAATAATGCTAGAAATTATATGATTGACAATTTTAGGTCAATAAAATGGCTCTACCATGAATTGGAGGAATTCAGAGATAGAATGAATCAGCTGGAAAACAAAAAGAAGAATCCAGATCATGGTAATTTGAATGAATAGGGGGATCTCCTCAGCTTCGCTGAAATGAAAATTTAGAATTTGGAAAATTACAATCATAATTTGGCAAACCAAATGATTTCCATTCTAAATTCTATAAATGATAACATATCTTCCCTTGCTAGAATGCTTAAAGCCAGATGTTTACTAGATGATAATGAGGAAAAGGATAGAACTAGAGATAGAATGGAAGAGGACATGATGATGAACATTACCTTCAATACCCTGGATCAAACTATTGAGAAAAAAATAGGAGCAGATGGCTGAGGAGATACAGAAAGCCTATGAAGCAGCAGAAATGATGTAGGAGCTCAAAAGAAAGACAAAGGAATAACTTAGGTTTTTCTTTACCTATCTTTTGGACTATTAGTCTAGTGTAGTATTTTATTAGTTGGCTTTTTGTCTATCTGTCATCCTAGCTTTTTGGTTGGCCATTGTTCTATGGCTAGGCTTTTGTTGCTTATTTTCAGTCTTTTGAAATGTATTAACTTTTGGGTTTCAAGATCCCTATAAAACCTGTTTATCTTATCAAAAATTACTAAAGGTTTGTACCATGCTTAATGATGTCTTCTTCAGTCATCCATGTTGCTTCTACTCCAGGAAAACCCAGCCATTTCACCAAATAACCTTTGTATGTCTTGTTCTTAGTCTTCTTGATTGTCTTGCTATCTAAAATGCATTCAAACTTTAATGGTTTGTTCAATGGAAGATCTTTTATCCAATCTACCTCAATATCTACCTTGCTGTTGTCACAAGAATCTATGTTGCTATTGTCCCCTTTGTATAATTTTAGACCAGAAACATTGAAAATGGGTGATATGCCAATCCCTTGTGGTGGATTATTAGATAAAGAGTAGCAAATCAAGGTGTGATGTTTTGTTATTAATGGAGCAACAAAGTGATGCATTTAAATAAGTCATAAAAAAAAATTCCCATAGGACTTGTTGCAAATATAAGTACTCTTGTATCAAAGAAAGGTGATTTTGGGCTAGGGTTGAAAACACATGATTAGCATACCTTCATCAAGGTATGTCATGCTCTCTATTTACAATATATTTGTAAAATTGAATGTACTACCTATTGCATTATTTAATAATATATTGAAATGATCATTTTTAATGATTGTAGTATGTCTTATCTCTATCCCTCCCACACCAATTTGACAACAATATTAAACAAGTTATATATGATCTTGGAAAATACATGAGTTTAGAACTATTTTTTCTTATATTTGTATAATTTTATTTGAAATCTATTATATAATTTTATCTAAAATCATTTATATGTTCTTGCATGTTGAATCTCTTTTAGGTATTCATCATCTAAAGAAATTGATAAAAAAGATATAAAATATTGGAAGAGAAAAATTTCACAACTTATATGTGAAATAAAAAAGTGTCTACCTTCAACCTTTTTCAATTCTCAAGAACACTACCTCATACAACAAGTTGAGGAGATTGAATTATGTGGACTTGTACAAACTAGGTCAATGTGGATGGTTAAGAGGCACTTAAAGATTATGAAGGGTTGTGTTCAAAAAAGAGCACATCCTGAGGGTTCTATGATAGAGGATATATGGTATACTAGACCATGATGTACATTAGTGAATATCTTCCAAAGTTTGCAACAAATATCCATGTAGATCACATTTGGTATCCCAACTCTATTGACAAATTCAAAGGGGAGTACCTGAAGGGGAAATGTAGATTAAGGAGAGTGAGAGGTAATTAAATTTTTTTTTTTTTATAGTTAATTAATTCTTATCCATCATCAATATAAGTTGTTTTTAACTCGTGTAATTGTTTTTTTTATAGTTGGTCATGAGTGGGATGCACTACATTTGTATATTGCAAACAATCTTGATTGGATGACTATATGGATTGAATAGTCTCAAGAAAATGGTCGTTCATTAAGATGGGATGGTGTTGCATCATTGGTTAAAGAAACTCATTATAATGGAGATCCCAATGTTATTCCAATGGTACTTGATCTAGCATATTGCTTAAGAGATACAAAGGTATGCAAAAGATTACTAATCATGACCCATAAGTTTAAAATCAACTCATAGATCAATGCAAACAATCTTGAGATGTTTGAATAATTGTAGGTCAAACATCACAAAGCTATGTACTACCATGGCCATAAATTTTGTATAAAAAAGTTAGACCAAAAGAAGAAAACTTGTAATTCTGGGATAAGTACAGTCTTTGCGGTCACCAATATTTTATCTAGAACTAACATACATCCTCAACAACCTGAAAATTGATACCATGGAATTTTGGATGATATACTTGAGTGAAACTTTAATTCATTCAAATTATTTCTATTTTTTGTCAAATGGTACAAGCTATGACTAAATGAAAATGATCCTAATAGCACTATTATTGAATAGGATAGTGGATTTACAATGATTAATACAAGGTCATTTGAGCTAGTTGGAGATGAGCCCTATGTTCTTCCAAGCCAACGCGAGAAAGTGTTTTACTTTAGCATTCCACACAAACTAGGTTGGTCATTTGTTGTTAGACATTATCACGAACAAGATGGGTAAAGTATAATGTGTAAAGTATAATGTGTTGGAAGAAGAAGATACTGGAGAATCACGAGATGAAGTAAATGATGATCATGAACAACTGTTACCCAATGAAGAAGAAGAAGATGATAATGATGATTCTGGTCATGCTAACGATAATGGTGTTATGATAATCAGACCAAATTTTTGGCTAACTTAAGATAAATGATTTACATATGCAGGCTATTCAATGCCTTTGAAAAAGATCTTGCATAGTCACATGGATCAATAGGTACATATCAATAGACCCTATAGATACAATTTATTATGTTGATGGTAAAGAGAAGATATGAAAATAATGACTAATATGGGCTTTGGATATCTCTTGTTTCTTGTACTAATGGAATGATAAATTGGATGTATTGGTGTTATTTCATGTGGATTCTCTCATTTGCATTTTCTCACTATGATCTCTCCTTTGTGTCCAATTATGACAGTGACTACAACTAATTCTAACTAGTCACCATTCGATCACTAATTTGGTAAATAATTTTCCTTCCATCCTTTGGAACAATCTTAAGGCTTCTCCATAAACACTATTAAGATCATAAAACCTTTACAAAGCAATCCAATAATCAGATCCACATTCTAACTAGTAAGTCATTACCTATCACAATTTGAGATGATATTTCTAAAATTTTCAAATTAGATTTCAAGTGTATTTTAATAGAAACCAAAAGATGTATTTAATACCTAAGGTAAGGTTACTTTGCATCTTTAATGCAAGTTTTGAATGTGACTATCCTAACAGTGATATGCCACTTTTTGGTGAATGATGACAGTCCCATGACTAACTATGATAAATACATGTTTTTAAGTGAAAGGCTAGGGATTCATACCTTGGGCATACTTTTACTAGTGTATACACTAAAATATTAGATATCATTTACACATGAAGAAATGATTTCATTAAGTGTTTATCCTTTAATTGGACCTGTGTAATTTTTTTCTATTTTGATTATGTTATCACTTGAATCTTCAAAGTATATATGGATTTCTTATATCAATAAACAAAGAATTTATATCTAGTGTACATACTTTAGGACAATGATAGGTAGGTAGGTCTAAATGACTTACCAAAATTTTGATCTTTCCACATTATTCACTCTCCCTATATGAATTCTAGCTTCTACTTGTTCTTGTTCGTATCAAGGTTGTCTCATTTTTTCCATCTTTAGGTCTTTTGATATGCAAATTAATCATAGGTGTAACTGAAATAGAGTTGCTAATCCTCACTTGGAATCTCCAAGTATGTCAATGGGTCTTTATGGCTCAATATGTCTTAGTAGAACTCCATCCAAAAAAAATTGGAAGAGGAAACCATTGACGAATAGTATTAAACTATCTACAACATTAATCTTATTTTCTTAGCAGCATAGAGACCATGCAAGTTTTTACCATCTTCTAAATGACTAATCATGTCCAAAACAAGCTATTGTTGTTTCTTGGTAAATTCAAGTATATAGTAGCATCAATTCATTCAACATTACTAGAAAAACTATCTTCAAAAATGTGTTCAAGCAATTTAACATAAAGAAAAAAAAAAATTAGAATTCTTAGAATTTATAGAAGCTGAGATTATCTTATATCTGACTCTACATCTATTCGAAAACATGGATGTACAATGTGGTCATCTTGCATTTATAAAACTAAAATTGTATTATCCAAACTCACAACAAATTTCTGATTTATTAACCTTTGAAATAGTGTCCATGGCCCTCAGAAGGTAGCACTAGCATTAGGTAGAAGGGCATTCTCTAATGAGCATATATACTCTATTTTGTTGTGCATACTATCTTATGTTGATCATCCTCTCTTACCCAAGTCTAATTAAATAAAAATTATCTACCAAGCATGGAAAATATCTTTGAGTCTAATTATTATTTGAAGTCTTTTTTCCATTGGCGGGAATGGGTAATGATCTTTCAATTATTCTTTGCTAATGTCCCTGAAGCCAACAATGGTTGGTCAAAATTCTTGTTCCTAACTCAATCTAGGTTAGCTACCTAGAGAATGTTTGATTGGGAATATGATATCCACTTTTATAATACATTTAGAGAGTTTTTCTTGCATGAAGAGTTATATCATATATTTTTCAACCTAAGTTTGTATAATGGGTTAGCTTCAACTTCCAACTTAAAAGTATATTGGATAATGTTCCATTTATAATCCTAGAGCTCCTATGAACTATGACATCCTTGTACATGAAAATTAGTTGTTGATGAATATAATTTAATAATAGTTTATTCCTTTTTTCAAGTTTTTTGAATTTAGAATAATGCACAATAAATTGATGCATTAATTACAATGTTTCTGTTCACCTCCCTTGCAACATGATTACACCAAGTGAGTACTTTGCAACTCAAAATAGGATATGCATGCCTATGAGTGATTGTAAGTTTTTATAATGGTTTTCTGCATGATTTCATTCATTTCAAACTTTTCTTATTATTATGCTTTCTAGAATGTTACTAATTTATTTGGAAATTTTATTATTGTCTTTAATTGTGTATTCCCCAGTTCATCCAAAAATGTGGAATCCCATGTGGTCTATCTCAAGGTATATATTAATTTTGATTCAATTTTATTAAATGATTATGTTCACATGAATTTTGTATGTGTCTAATTTGGTGAATCATGTACAGGTTATTTCTATGCCAATATTGTGATTAACTTATTATTGTTTATTGTGAACACATGGGTACATAATTAGATACAAAGACTTATTTCCTTCATGGTAAGTTTAAATTAATTCTATATTATCAACAATTCATAAAACTATCATATTACTCATCACTAGTTTTTTCCTGCATTTACCTACCAGCCAATCAGTGTTGGTTGAACATGAATTCCCATGGAGTGAAAATAAAAAAAGGAAGAATGTGGGGCAACATTTGGCAAGTTAAAAGTCATGGTGGACTGTTTAAAATTTTCTCCGACTAAACTCTTTGTGCATATCAAATTGTAATCATGAACAAAATATTTGATGTTGTAATGTTCTGTGATAGCAATTAACAAAAGGCACACAAGGCATACACCTAATAGATTTGAGTTGGACTAGGAACTAAACATTTAGCATTCTCTAGCTGGATTTTTTAGGGGTTGGCATGATATATGCAAGTTACGACTAAGCCATATTGATGGAAAATCATGGCAATAGCATTCTAAGCATATGGATCCCACAACTCTAAATTTTTCTCTACTATTGTTGCATATTATTATTGTTAGCATACTTTTGCATTTGGTAGAGATTAGCTGCAGGGTGGCCCTTATTCACTTATATTTATGGGTTAGGTTATAACATGGATGCAATGAAAAATAGTACTACACGAGTATCCTTTTGTGTTTATTTTTACATACAACTATTCTAGAGTTTGAATTTAAGAGATTTAAATAAGATCTCATACCATTAACCTAATTGTATTGCTTGGTGTGTGTAGCGTGAATTATTTAAATTGAGACATGCAACTCATGTTGGGTATCAACACTGCTACAAGGTTTTTATTTGTATAATAAAATAATCCTTTGGTTTCATGTAATCTAAAGCAATGACCATCATTTATAATTTTATAAAGAACTTATAATAGTTTTCAAGATGTTCTATGCTATAAATATTCTTTCTGAAAATGACACCCAATTTGTTAGCTTATGAAACTATGACTACAATAATTTTAAAATATAGATATTAGTCCAAAATGTTTACAGTTGCGGGATTCCTTTTTGGAATTGAGACATTTTATCCTTTTTATTTCTTGCATCTACCATCTTGCTACTAGAAGCCCTTTTCATTTATCTTTTGCTAACCCACTTGTCCACCAAAATGATGAGATCCTTGCTATAGTCACTCATTTGTATGCTTTGAGCCAGAACTATTGCACTGCATACATACATTTTTGAGGAATGAAGAATTGTGGTGCATGCTTGCCTATGCTTTTCCTTTGTATTTTCCATTTGGACCATCTTAGCTGCATCAATGGTAGCATAACTAACCTTATAGCTCAAATGGCTTATCAAAGTATATTAAAAAAAAAAAAGTGCTTTTAGTTTAATATTCTAACCACAGTTTAATTAGTCTAGTAATTGCTTAAGTTCTTTGGTTAAATATTTTTAACTATTACTTTGTAAGGACTAATTTGCATCACTTAATGTTTAGTACTAGTCTCTTACAATTTGATTCTCAATTTTATCGTCATGATTTAGACAAAATTCTTTTTTGATGTGAATAGTTGAAAAGTAGATTAGTTGCCTTGGTGCGTGTGCCTATAAAGTTGCTCAATTCTCCACAATTTTTTGCTTGAGTTATTTTAATTCAATTTAGGAGCTCTTTTCCCATGCTAATTACTAGGCATTGAAGGTTTCTGAACCTATTCAGAGTCTATCTCACACTCTTCTTGGTATAATACTGGGCAAGCCACCATTCGTTGCCTTGCACCTAAGGTATCTAGAACAATTTGATTTAAGAGGATATTTCTTTCGTGCATGTGCATGTGTGTGTGTGTGTGTGTGTGTGTGTGTGTGTGTGAGAGAGAGAGAGAGAGAGAGAGAGAGAGAGAGAGAGAGAGAGAGAGAGAGAGAGAGAGAGAGAGAGAGAGAGAGAGAGAGAGAGAGAGAGAGAGAGAGAGAGAGAGAGAGAGAGAGAGAGAGAGCTAATTTGATTTGTTCTCAACTTATTTGGTTTTAGTAGTTATGCATGGTACTTGAAAACCTTACTTTTTGAGGATTATAGATTGATGCCAGAGAAAGAATAATCTTTGTATATGTAAAAATAAAATCACAATCTACATTGCATTGTAATCGCACATTTGTGGTATTATTAAATTGTACATGATGAGATCTATAACTTGATAGTAATGAAATAAGGCTTTGAAGGTGGTTGTAAGAGAGCTGAGTAGAGCATTTCATAAATGTTAAGAGTGATAAAAAAGTTTTAAAAAAGAGGAACACAAAATGATTAGAGCAATAAGTGAAGGAATAATGAACATTATTTGTTATTTTCATCACAAGTATCTTGTTGCTAGTAGTTAGTTAGGAAAATATCTCTAATTAGTTGCACAAATCATTTCTAGAAATGTAAATTTCTTCTTTGAATTCAATATCATGGGTTTTTAAGAGTCTTCCACTTTTATATTATCTTGTTGTTGATAGATAAATTATAGGTCATCAATCATTCTTATAAATAATAAATTTTACAAGAAAACAAAGAATCATGAATATGATGATTGCATGAAGAACATTGTGTAGGTCAAAACAAGAAATTGATGTATGAGTCTATAACATAAGTTTGGTTGAACAATTTGGCTTTGGCTAAGGAAGATTCAAATTTACATGTGATGCAGGGGTAGATTTGGTGCAACTCTAATTTTTTTATTCATGTTTGTAGTAGTGAGGAGCAATCAATTATTTCCTTGTAGAAAAGTCTCTATGTTTAAAGGCACCAAGTCAAGCTTCCACAAAGAGATTGATTTGTTGGCATTTTGTTTGAGATGGTTAGTGGTGGATGGTGTTGGATTGTTGTTTTAGGAATTGGCTCATTTATAAAGATACCATGCTCATGGGAAAGAAATCATGCTTTAGGGCTGAAGGGAATCATCAAGAGCCATATAGCTTAGAAGATTTTCTTTGTTGAAGGGAGGTAGTGGCATTTGTTAGCAACATTTTTCAATTTCAAAATTATATTGGTCATTGAATATGATGTTAATTTTTTAAGTTTCATTTAGTGATCATTTGTTGTCTTTTGTACTAATCTTATTTTCATGTTATAATGACTTTTTCTAATAAGTATTTTGCTAGTTTTGAATAGGATCTTAGTAATTTGACTCTGATTTGAGATCTATTAGCTTCCATAGTCAATTTCCCTTCATTGGGGTCCTTAACCATTAAATTGCATCAAAATGTATATATAAGTTTAAACTTGGTTTTCTAATTCACATGATATTTATGCTCCTACTTTGGAGTTTGTAGACATGTGCTTAGATGTTGTGAATCCTTAATATTGTCCTAAGTTTATTGAGAAAATATAATCTTCTAAAAATGAATGTAGTTTGTTGTTTATTATCCCATGGTTGTATCTTTCTATAAGGCTCAAAGATTTTTCTCTTTTGATGTTTGAACTGAAATATTGATCAAGATTATTCTATCCTAATTTAAACATCATTTTACTTCCTCTTAATAGGGAAAGTCTGGAAGTGATCTACATATTTATTTGGAGGACAATGAATCCCCATGTAATGGGGAACTATTGTAGGTTCTCTTTAGCCTATAGGCTTGTAAGATCATGAAGATGGATAATGCTCTCAAGATATGAAGATGGCTTCAAAAATAGTTAAATAGATGAGGGGTTGTGGCTGTATTCCTAATGTAAAAATGTTTAATCTTCTCCTATATGGTTTAGTTTAAAAGAAGTAGGTAAGTTCCCATTCACCTTTGATTATTTGGGACACAATGGTGTTAGAGTGTAATATAGTCAACCCTCAATTCAAGGTTATAGAAAAAAAGAACTAGATATTTACATCATTGAGTACTGATATATTCTCCTATAATGCAAGAGAGAAATGATTCATCTTATATTTAGGATTGCCACAACTTTCCTCTTTTGTTTCAAATAGGCAAGTAATTAAATTGCCTTTGATAGATCATTGAAATTCTATTTCAAAGTAGATGGATAATACTCTCAAGATTATTGATGACATATCATTGGCTAGAGTATCTCCAAATGAGCGTACATACACCATTATAATGCTAGGTTATGCATCTATTGGTGAGATTGGTAGAGCTTTTGAGTATTTAATAAAAATGGAGAGTGAGAGTTTGAAGCTTGATGAAATATGATATGGAACCTTGCTTAAGGCATGCTATAAGGTATGAAGGATGCAAAGTGCTCTAGCAGTCACAAAGGAAATGAATGTGGTTAGAATAAAGAAAAATGACTATATTTACAACATTCTGATTGATGGGTACTTAATATTTATTACATGTAGTCCTTATTATTTTGAATTTGATTTTGCTAGGTTACTAGAAAGACAATGACATTCAGTCTACATTGTTCTAGATAGTAATTTATAAACTTCTTATAATATGATCAGATTTTGTTATATATAATTTTGTGAGGAGGGTATTTTAATGTCAGCTAGGACTCATTCTTTTAAAGAAGTTTTTCTTGGTGAAAAAGCATTTAGACTATGGAAATATGGGAAAATAATAGATGTTGATAGTATCAATATTTTTTTACTACATTTTTGGATTTAATTGGTAGCATTCACTGATATTAGTTGGGCATATCTAGTTTAGGAAAGTTTCATTTAGTCTTGTTCCAAGTTTTATTGATGTGATTCCATATCAGTTGTTTCCATGCTTTTCTAGTAGGAAAGAGTTAAGATTCTTTTAGGGCCATTTGCAGTTCCTTAGGAAAATAATTAGGAAGCATCTATGACTAGGAAGAAAATGCTTTATTGTAAATCCTTTTAATGAACTTCTTAAATGTTAGCATGATAAATTTTTACCACTGTAATGCACCTCTGTCAATAAGATGAGCTCTTATTGCAATCAAGTGAAAACCTACAACCTATGTGCACAATGGTCCTATGAAGACACATATCTTGCAAATATGTCAGCCCAATGAAGACACTTGAGCTAAGGATGCAATGATTCAATGATAGTTCAAATTTTGGCAACTATCACAACAATGATCTCATTTACGTTCAAACCTTGTTGTCATGGAAGATCTTCATGTGCCTCCTTTTGGTGGTTGATTCTTTGAAGGGCCTCCCTAAGAATATCAAACTTGATTCCCCTAATGGTTCATGGATTTAGACTCTACTCTTAACGATTCATCTATGGTTGGTGATGGTACCAATACCTCTACTCTATCTGACTAGGCTTGCACAATACAAGCTCCCCTACTCACTTGCACAAACATCCCAAGTGCTAGATGCAAGCTCCACCCTTAGAATTTATTTCTAGATCATTGTAATGATGCACTAGAACAATAATCACTATCGAACCACACTCCCCAATTTGTGCCAATGGAGTGAGAAAGAAAAAAATCTATAGGGAGTTGCGCATAGTAAATGGGCTGCTACTTCATTATGCTCTTATAGATCTAATGTCATTGATTTTATTTGGAATCTAGTACTATTTTCATTCTTTGTTCATTCTTAGGAATGGCTCTATTCAATGGAAACATGGAGCTTCTAATAACAAAATCTCCCTTGGCACTTTTGATAAGTAGCTCAATTGCTAGGTGATGGCTCATCCTTCAGGTCACTTTCTAGGTAACCACAATGACACGTTGGAATGATAACCACTACTAGATCATTCCATAAATTGTGCCAATGAAGTTTTATAGAGACAACTTTGGGGAGCCCTCACATAGAAATCAAGATGCTTCATGACCCTCCAATAAAAAGGATGCTAATCCCAATATTCAAATTCTAGAAAACATGTCTTTCTTGAACACCGACACTAATTTTATTGGAGGGTCACTTGAAGCTTCCATTATCAAATCTCCCATTAGCTAGGATAGGTTCATAACAAATTTTTAGACTTCCAAGAAGACACCTAATTCTATATGAGGGCTCATCATTAGATCAACTTCACAATCGCTAAAAGATGTGCTATAGAATGGAAACCACTACCAAGACTCTTTTGATATTGCATTGGTCGAGTGATCAAAGAAGATGATCTAAGAGAGAATCCATGGGTAAGAATTTATTGGGGGATTCATTCACATAGAAAATTTCTATAGTAGCTATGTAGCATATTGATGGTAATCAGTATCACTGCAACCTGCTACATTTTTTTAAAACAAATTACTCCGATTGAATTTTTGACCAACTCATCAAGATTTTTAACCAAGATCTGGTTAAAATTTTGACCAATCCTTTGGTCTTGACCATGGCATCCTGGTCATGGCATGGGCCAACATTGGTCAAAATTTTGACCAATTCTTAAATATTTTCCACCAAGATTTGGTCAAAATTTTGATCAATCCTTTGATCGTGACCATGACATCTTGGTCATGGGATGTAGGCTAGAATTGGTCAAAATTTTGACCAATTCTTGAAATTTTTCCACCAAGAATTAGTCAAAATCTTTACCAATCTTTTGGTCTTGACCATGGCATCTTGATCGTGGGATGGGCCAGAATTGGTCAAAATTTTGACCAATTCTAGGAAATTTTCCACCAAAATTTGGTCAAAATTTTGACCAATAATGACAAATTAGGTTTGCAAGAAATAAAAAATTGTCAACCAAAGCATTGGTCAAAATTTTGACCAATTGGAAAGTTGGCCAGAATTTGGATGAGAAAAATTGTGACATATTGCTTGGTCGCACTTTCGACCAACATGGGTCAAAATTTTGACCAAAATTCATCAAAAATTGGGGAAAAATTTACTACTGAAATATTGGAGAATTGTAGATGCATGAGTATTGAATTCCCAAATTCAATGCAAAGTGTTGATGGAAGTTCTTAGGTGGGGAAAGTGAAGGTCATGCTAGACACACTTGGAAAGCCTTAAAACCCTGATTTTAGGCATATTTGTAGGTCATATTGTATAGACAGTTTGGGAGCCATAGACCTTGGAAATATTTTAGGTCTCTAAAAAGGGTGTCTAGATAATTGCTTAGTTTCCCTCCTTGTTAAGAAAATTTTCAAATTATTCAAGATTCTCATCAAATGTAGGCCTCATTGCTTGCAGCTCTATTTACAAAGAAACTATTGTGTTTTTTGAACTTGATTAGGGTTCCAATCTCAAAAGTGGTTGTAGGTCTTAGAAAGGATCTAAATTAATTCCTAAAGGTCTATATATATTTGTGGATTTTATACTTATCATGTGGAGGCAAATAGTGGAGCTAGTGAAGTGGAAGCAAGAAGGGTTAAAGTAAGCCTAGGAAGAAATGTATGGAATTGTTATTCTATCCAACTGGTGTTCACTAGTTGAAGGAAGTAGGATCTCAAAACTAAGTTATTAAGAAGAGTAGGGTAGAGAGAAACCCTATTAGGTTAGGAAAGAGACCTAAAGAGGCCCTAGGGAAAGTTAGGGTAGGAGAAAGAGTAGTGTTACGCCAGAGTGGTAATAGAGTAAGTTATGGATTTGGGAATCTAGTATATGTTTGCAACTATTGGGGAGAGAGTAGGAGAGTCAAGCATGGTAAAAAATGAAGAGCTAGCCAAAGAGGTTGATGAGAAAAAGGAGAAGAATAGAATCCTTGAAGAATCCTTAGAAGAAATGAAGATAAAGTTAGATGTACTTATTGATGCAGCTAATAAAAAAGAAGAAGAGAGAAATGATAAGGGTAAGTAGATAGTAAAAGAAAATGTTTTCCCTAAACTAGACCCCATCTTAAATGAAAAACCTTTCTTGAAGGCCATAAAAACAATAGGAGGCAAGGCCTTGGAAGATGTTTCACTGTTTGGTGGGATAATGTATATTAATACAATAATGGATTGGATAAATGGAATGGAGAACCACATCAAATGTGAAGGAATGATAGAAGCACAAAATCTTAAGGTAGCTAAGTCAAGACTCAGAGAGTTAGCATTGACATGGTGGAAATATATCCAAGATGAGAGGATTAGGATGGATAAGAAGCCCATATCTAATTGGAATGCAATGGTGACTAAACTAAACAATAATTTCCTACTAGAGGACTATAAGATTCAACTTTGTAAGAGGAGACAAGGACTGAATCAAAAAGACATGGATGTGGCCTCTTATAGAGATAAATTCCAAGGGTTATGTCTTAGGTCCAAGAAGTAAGAAGAAGATCCAATAAAAATGGCTAGATACTTGGGTGCTCTAAAGTAGAACATTCAAGAAGAGATAAGTTTGTGGACACCTACTATTGTTCAGAGATGCCATCAACTAGCCTTAAATGTGGAAGAAAAGAACAAAAAGAAGGGGGACTCTACCTTCAAAGATAGAGGTAAGGGAATAAACTATAGGGGTCAAAGAGTAGGATACCAAGGTAGAGGTAGTGAGCAGAGAAACCAATGTAAGACCAAGCTCACTAAAAAAAGTATTGAAAGAACTCTAAGAGGGGACTCTAATAGAGGAAGGAGTAATCAAGGAGGCCCTAATAGAGATAGAGGGTTAGGAAGAAGTAATTCTTACTTTTCTAGCATGAAATGTTATAACTGTGGTCAGTTAAGCCATCTAGCATATAAGTGCCCTGATAAACATTCTCCTTCAAACTATGACAAGAGAGTGGCATATACTCAAGAGGATAAATCTAGTGGCAAAGAACCTGAAGTGGATCACATAGAACAAGAGAAAGGGGAAAATATTATGTTTAGAAGGGTTTTTATCAAGAAACTAGCTCAAGATGAACCTATGCATAAGAGAATTATGTTTAAGATTAGATGCAAGATTCTTGGAACAGTCTACAAGGTAGTAGCAGACTCTAGATATACTGACAAAATAATATTAGAGAGGTAGTCAACAAGATAAAATTGAACAAGATACCCCATCTGAGTCCATATAAGGTAACTTGTCTCAATAAGGGTCAAAGTATTTTCATGAATGAACAAACTTGAGTTGAGTTCTCCATAGCAGGGTATAAGGATAGGTTGTTATGTGATATCTTACACATGCATGTTTTCCATCTAATGTTGGATAGACCTTGGTAGTTTTATAGAGACATAGTGTATAATGGGAAGGAACATTCAATATCATTTAAGAAGCATGATAGAACTTTCAAGATTCAGTCTCTGTTGGAAGGAGAAGAACCACAATCCAAAATTTCTAGTGTGTTGCTATGTAGTGGAAAGGAGTTTGTTAAGAATCTTAAGGATGATGAGAGTCAAAGATATGTAGTTTTAATAAAGGAGAGGAAAAGGAAGTCAAAGAACCATTTCCAAAAGAGATACATGCATTGCTTCAAAATTATAAGGAGATTGTAAGTGATGAAACTCTTGCCACCTTACTTCCTAGAAGAGTTATAAGCCATCAAATTGATTTTGTCCCTAGTGCATATTTACCAAAAAAGGAAGCATATAAGCTCACTCCTAACAAGAACTTAAAAGTAGTAAGAAAAGTACAAGAACTCTTGGATCAAGGCCTAATCAAGAAGAGTATAAGTTCATGTGCAACCCCTATTATACTAGCATCCAAGAAGGGATGAAAGTGGGTACTATACATAGATCTAAGGGCTATAAATAGAATTATAAGTAGCTATATATTTATCATACCTAGGATTGAGAATCTAATGGATTGTCATGGAGGGGCAATGTACTTCAAAATTTTGGATTTGAAAAGTGGATATCACCAATTCAAAATTAAGGAGGGAGATGAGTGGAAGACAACATTCAAGACAATAAATGGGTTCTTTGAGTGGCTTGTGATGCCATTTGGCCTCTCAAATGCTCCTAGCACATTCATGAGGGTCGTGAATGAAGTCCTTCAGGACTTCACTAGAAATTTTTTGGTTGTATATTTAGATGATATACTAATATTCAACAAAAAAAGAGAGGAGCATATTAAACATGTTGAAGCTATATTGTAGATGTTGCATGATGAAAAGCTTGCTATTAACCTTGGGAAATGTAGCTTTTTCAAACAAGAGATTATATATTTGGGCTTTGTAGTGTCAAAGGGGTCCTTGAAGATAGATCAAGAGAAGGTTGTAGCTATTCTCAATTGGCCACCACCTACCACATCTATTGAGGTAAGAAGTTTCCATGGTCTGGCCCAATTTTATAAAAAATTCATTAGGAATTTTAGTCATATTCTGCACCTTTGTTAGATATCATTAAGGGTGGGGTCAAGTCTAAATTAAAGTGGACTTTAGAAGAAAATAAATTCTTTGATTTTATGAAAAAAAAAGTAGCCACACAACCTATCTTATAGTTGCCTAGTTTTTAAAAGGTATTCACCATAGAATGTGATGCGAGTGGCTTGGAAATAGGGGGAGTGTTGAGTCAAGAAGGTAGGACAATAGCATTCTTTAGTGAAAAATTAAATTACGCTAAGAAGAAATATTCTTCTTATGATCTAGAATTATATGCCTTGTTTAGTCTCTTAGGAAGTGGAGAAATTTTTTTTGCCCAAGGAATTTGTTTTATTTACTAATAACCAAGCCATAAGCTACATAAACACTCAATAAAAGTTTAGTAATAGGAATTTGAAATGGATGGAGTACTTACAAGCATTTAATTTCACAATCAAGCATAAGAAGGGGTAAATGAGAAAGGTAGCAGATGCATTGAGCAGGAGATTGTTAACTGTCCAAGAAGTTCAATTACATAGCATTGGGATAGAGAGTTTCAAGAATCTCTATAAGGAGGATGAAGACTCTGCAGAAGCATACAAGGTATGTTCTTATTTTGAGAACCATTTCCATAGCAAGTTCTCTAAATTTACCTTGCAAAATAGGTTACTATTTAAGGGTAATTGATTATGTGTTCCAAGAGGATCAATAAGGGAAAATATGATTCAAGAAAATCATAATAGGAGCCTAAATTGTCAATTTGGTGCGAACAAAACTCTAGAGCTAGCGCAAAGATTTTATTATTGGTCAAACTAGTCAGGGATGTGCTTAGGTATGTTGAACAATAAATGGTGTGCATGAAATCCAAGGGTGGAAGGAGAAATGAAGGTTTATACCAACCCTTAAACCAATCCCAAATAGGCCATGGGAGTGTGTAAGCATGGACTTCATAGTAGGTCTACCCAAGACAAAGAAGGGATATGACAATATTTATGTAGTGTGTGACAGATTCAAAAAAATGGGGTATCTCATACCATGCAAGCCTACCAATGATGCTAGCCACATTGTGCACTTGTTCTTTAAGGAGATTGTGAGGATTCACAGACTTCCATTGAGTACTATTTCAAATAGAGATGTGAAGTTCATGAGCCATTTTTGGAAGACTTTGTGGAGTAGACTTGGTACAAACCTTTCATTTGGTTCAGCCTACCATCCTCAAACTGATGGCCAAACTAAGGTGGTTAACAGAGTGTTGGGTTGTCTATTGAGGTGCCTAACTAAGGAATATGGGCAAATATGGGATGTTATCATTACTCAAGTAGAATATGCTTACAATGATAGAAAGAATATAATCACATGAAGAATCCCATTTGAGATTGTGTATGGGATGCATCCAAGGGGTGTATGTGAACTAAGAGATCTTAGAGGCATAGAATATAGGAGTGGTCATTCTGAGGACTTCACTCAAACTATGAAAGAAATCCAAAAGTAGGTGAAGAAGAATATCCAAGATAGTACACAAAAGTTGAAAGCCAAGGTAGATGAGAAGAGAAGAGACATTCAATTCTCTATAGGAGATTATGTCATGGTGCACTTGAATAAATCAAGACTATAGAAATGTGTGCCAACTAAAATGTAGATGAAGAGAGTGGGACCTTGTAAAATAATAGAAAAATATGGAGACAATACATACAAGGTTTATTTTCCATCAGATTTGGGCATTTCTCTTGTCTTCAATGTTCAAGACTTGGCCAAATTAAAAGGTCAATTTCCTAAGATTGCTCAAAATAGTAAGAGAGTTAATACTGATCTGAATCCTACTGTGGTGCCTTCCCCAAACAAGTTGGAAGATAAGAAGGTGTTGGGATCTAGAGTCAAGAAGAATACCAAGCATAAGGTGTACATGGAACACCTTGTAGGCAACTTGGATTGTAGAGGTAGACTTTGACAAAGTGGGCATTTCAGCAGATCTACTATCCACAAGAGTGACATAGTTTTCTTTTGTGGGGGAGTATGGTCCAAGAGAACCTAAGTAGGGCTCATTGAAGACCTAGGGTTCCTAAGTTGTTTTGGGTTATAGTGGTACTAGCCACACCACTAGATTAATAAAGGGACTAGCTTGGTCATAAATTGAGGTGTGTTAGAATAGGAAGTTTTAATAGGCCTTAGTTTCCCTTAGTTACAAGTATGCCCATATTAGGTCAAATAGGGTATTTTTATGATTTTGGTGATAAGTTGACCAAGAAAGGGTTTTGAGGTTATTTTTCAATGTTTTAAGGCCTTATTTAGGCTTTTGGTGAAGTTTTGTGGTCTTAGGATCAGGTTTGAAGGGAAAACCTAGAAAGATGTAAAAGTTGTTAGAAAGTTGACAATGTTGTCATTGACAACATTGAAAATGTTTTGTTGCATGAGAGCAACTTCATTCATTGGGTTTCCTAACTATTTGAAACCATTGTTTTTGAGTCTTGGTCAACTATTTAGGATCATGCTCTATCTAATCAAGGGGTTGGAAGAAGTTTGGAATGGTGTGTATGCATTGGATAGCAATAATAATAGTCATAATTCTTGATTTTCTTATATTTTAGTGGTTTAATGGATTAGATGAAGTGTGGAAATCAATAGAAGTGTTAAAGCAGTTTATTTTAAGATTATGTGTGATGTTATATTTGGATTTTGTAATATTTTAGTTAGGTCTATAAATTATTTTGTTTCTTATTAGTCTGTTATTCTAAACTAGGTAACTAGCAAAGATGGGGCCATAAATCCTCATCTCACCATGGAATCTGCACAACATTTTGGGATTAGGGAGATGAATCCATGCAAATATTTTATAGTGAAGGATGGGCCCTACAAAGAAAGGAAATTATTTTTGAGGTGATGCCCTAGGCAAGCCAGAGTTGCCTAGCTAGTGATGATAGTGAGTTGTAGAAGTGTTTGGATGGATTAAAGGCATTGATAGTTTCAATAAAAGCTTGGAGAATGGTAGATACATGAATATTGAAGTAAAAAATTAAATGAGAAGTGTTGATGGAAGTTATTAGGAGGAAAAACTAAATTTCTTGGTAGATAGGCTTGAAATGCCTTAAAACCCTAATTTTAGGCATATTTGTAGGTTGTACTATACAAAAAAGTTAGGGGCCATAGACCTTGGAAATATTTTAGGTCTCTGAAAAGGGTTTCTAGATCAAATTATTAGTTCCCCTCCTTGTTAAGTATTTTCTTGAATTATTCAATATTTTCATCAAATGCAGCCCTAATTGCTTGTATAAGCTCTATTTGGGAAGTAACTATTGTGTTTTTTAAAACTCAATTAGGGTTTTAATCTCAAAAATTTTTGTAGGTCTTGGAAAGGATCCAAATGAATTCCTAAAGGTCTATATCTATTGGTGGAGTTTCTTCTGATCATGTGGAGGCAAATAGTGAAGTTGGTGAAGTGGAAGCAAGAAGGGCTAACATATACCTAGGAATCAATGTATGGAGTTATTGTTCTATCCAGTTGGTGTTCACTAGTTGAAGGAAGTAGGATCCAAAAACTAAGATCCTAAGGAGAGTAGGGTAGAGATAAATCCTATTAGGTTAGGAAGGATGCCTAAGGAGACACTAGGGAAAGTTAAGGTAGGAGAAAGACTAGTGTTACATTAGTTATCCTATTATTTGATTGTTTTAATTGGTAGACATGTGTTCATTATTGATTTATATTTGTGAGTTCATAATTATACATGTTCTTGGTTTAATTGGTTTACAATTAGTTATTAAAAGAAAAATAGAACAATATCAAGGGAAAGTTTTGTTTTGTGCAAATACACTCTTATTCTACAAACTTGTCCTGACAAGACATTGGTCTTCTTTGTCTTGGAACATATCGTAATATGTATAATGGATAAGGATCACACACATCAAATGAGGAATCTTCAAAGTCCTAAGAACCTATAGGATAGGTTAAAATTAGCATATAAGCATTTGGACCTATTTGTAAGACTTCCAAGAATGACATAATTATAAGTCTTTGCTCAAGTTTGGTCAAAAGTGGTCAAATGAATTAAAATCTTAGGATATTTCATGTTTTCATGTTTTTAACATCTTTAGATCCTATTTGGTTCATTTAGGTAAATTTTAAATATGTTTTTTTCACAAATTGCAAAAGTTGCATGAAATGCAAAAATTGCTCAAAAGTTGTCAAGCAACTTTTAAGCAAAAATTGCATAAACTTGTAATATGATCCCCAATGGCCAAAAATTTTGTTATGACCATTAGGGATGCCTACATAAACCCTTTTAGGTGGGTGGTAGGTATGATGATGCACTTTTGCATTCAAATTAATAAAAACAACTTAGATATCCTACCATTTTCATGTTGTACCAATGTGTACGGACACACCAAGGTGACCAATCTAGATTTTTAGATAGGTGGATGAATTATATTTATAATGCACTTGGTTTGAGGTTCTGATCAATCCCATAACTCAAGATATTGGATTTTTTTGTAAATATTTCTCTTAGAAGTTGTCATACATAGGGTTTTAATAAGAATTTTCCATATCTTAGGATTTTTGCATGGGAATTAGATGGACTCTGGTGAAACCAAAATGTGGATTATCTACTTTAAGATGTATTTGATCTTAATTTTTTATGTGTAGGTGCTAAAATAAAAATTTGATGGCCTAGCCATGCAAGACCCATGTGCATGCCCATAATGCTAATCAACATCTCCCATAACTTGCTCCAAAAGTGATACTAGGTCTTGAAATTAGGTTTTCAACCTTTTTATACTTTTCCCTTCATGATCAAATTATTGGTTTGAAGATTGGGCCTTTGAAAATCATACCTCCTTTGTATTTGGAGACCTAATAGGGCTAATTGCCTAGGGAAGAAATAGGGAAAACCCTAATTTGTTTGTACTTCCAGTCTTGGTGTGTTAGGATGTTTTGTAAACCCCAAAATGGTATTAGAATATGTGATTTATTTATAGATTTATGTAGAGATTGCTCAAGTTAACCCTAAATTTCATGAAAAAGGGCTATAAACATAATATGGTGAATTTCTGAAGCAACCATAAGATTAATGTTGTATTTTTTTGGTTTTAACCAGCCATCAACCTTATATTTGACCTAAATAGGCTACAAGTCCATCCTTGAGTCTCCCCTAGTCTTATTATGTTTTTTTGGGGTGTTGTGTCAAAATTGTCAATTTTGTGCTTATTGGGCAATTGTGATAAATTGTCTTATTTGAAAGGGTCTTCCTTGTGATTGGGATTTCCTTGTTTGGGAGATTGCTTATGATAACCTAACATCCTATTTGGACACTTGTGATTGGTTCCCAAGCACATTTGACTATAGAATCAAGGACACTTTGCTTGGCATATCTTCAGTGAAGAGGATCTAAGTACTAGTTTATCATCAAAAGGACTACTCCACTAGGCTCCATTGCATTAATTGGTATCAAAGCCATGTATCTTACTAAAGAAGAAGAAATACCTACAAGGGTAACTAATGAAAAACTTGCAAAGATCATGAAAGAACAAAGAGAAACTAATGTTGCTCTAGCAAAGAAGTCGAAGGAACTTGGAAGAAATTTGGATAAGAAAAAAGGGGCACAATCTAAAGAAGACCAGAATGATGAGGAAGATGGTGAAGTTCCTTTAGAAAAAAGACCTTGACTGAATTCTCTCAAGTACATGGGAAAGAGGACAATGGAGGGGAAGTTGGATCTACCAACTTTGAATGGTATGATGAATGTTGATGTGGCTTTGGATTGGATTAAGGCCTTGACCAGTTTGTTTGAATGTGAAGAAATTCTAGAGAAACAGAGAGAAAAAGTGGCAAAGTCCAAGTTGAAGGGGGCAGTGCTAACGTGGTGGAACTTTATCCAAACCAAAAGGTTAAAGAAGGGAAGAAGCATGATCTCTTCTTGGGATAAAATGGTGGCACTAGTCAAAGAAACCTATGTGCCTAAAGACTATGGGGTACAATTCCATAGAAGGAAGCAAAGTTTGAAACAAAAAGACCTAGATTTTAGTTCCTATATAGAGGAGTTCCTAAAATTGCATATGAAAATTAACATATTGGAGGATGAGGAAGAAAAACTTACAAGGTACATGAATGGCCTCAAGGTACCCATCCAAGAGGAACTAAGCCCACATACTTCTACTTTTGTAAATAAGTTCTATCAGTTAGCTACCAAGGTAGAAGAGAAATGGAAGAGGAAGTAGGACCAAAACAAAAAAAAAGGAGAATAACAATAATAAGTACTTCAAGAGAAAAAACAACTCTTGGAGCAAAGGGAAAAATAATGACAATAAGACTTCTGATTAGAAAAGGATTAGGGATAGTCTGTTCGAAGGGAAAATATAGAGGAGAAAAGATCTTTGGTAGAGGTAGAGGAAGAAGCAGTGGCCTAATAAAATTCTACAATTGTAACTAGTTTGGTTATCATGCAATAAAGTGTCTTGAAAAGAGGAACAACAATCAAGGGGAGAGAAGAGCTGAACTTATTGAGGAAAATCAACTTGACTGTAGGGATCTTAAAGCCAAGGAAGGTGCATGTCTAATGATGAGGCAAGCCTTCATACAAATCCCTCAAACCCAAGAACCACCCCAAAGGAAGAACCTATTCAAAACAAAGATCAAATGTCAAGGTAAGGTATGTAGTTTGTTAACTGATTCTCATTCAACTAAGAATTTGGTGTCCTCTGAAATGGCTAAGAAATGTAAGTTACCTAAGAAGTCCCATCAATTCCATTATCATGTCTCTTGTCTCACAAAAGGTCAACAAACCTTAGTAATTGAACAAGTTTGAGTAGATGTGAGGCCTTGCCCTGGCCCATCATAGCATAGTGATACATTACTATTATGCTGATATTCACGACTCGAGATGTTGAGACTTTATCTGATGCTTAGAACATACTATACTATTTAATGTTGTGTGATGTTACTTTCAGATATATTTGATGTTTTTCATTTAATGTTTCATGTATATGTATGTTGATGAAATCAGTAAATGTAGGATTGAGACTTTGATTTAAGAGATTTTAAATGGTTAAGAATTAAGCAGGATGAAGAAACCCTTATTGATGTATGTTTCTATTTATGTGAATTTTTGAAATGTATACATATATGTACATGTGATTTTACGAGACTATTGATGTGTGCAATGAGTGTGCAGATATTTTAGCCAAGAAACCCTACAGAGGAACATAACTAATCTCTATGTGCTAATTTTGGAAACCTTGTTGTTCGTAATTCTATTATTTTATTGTGAGATGTATGTATGTATCTCTCTGCGTTCAGTGAATGTTAGTGTTTGTAACTATGTTCTTTTAGTGTCGCTTGACACTCATAAATTGTTTATGTTCTTCAGTGTGCTGATTAGGGTTAGTTGTATAACCTTTGGACCCAAGTTGGTTTAGGTTGCTATCAGTTTGCTATTTGGTTCTTAATCTAGGTTAGTCATCCCTTAATCCAGATTAGTGCTTAGTCTGCAATGTTAGAGTAGTTAGATGGTCCTATTTTATTCCTAGATTTTGTTTGGCTCTAAACCTATTTTCTAAGGCTTAAAATATGAAATAATTATACCCAAAGGGTATGGGTATGGGTTAAGGGTCTTTTCCAACCCCTAAGCCCCTTTTATTGACTTTTGAGGCCACTCAAAAGGTCTCATTTTACCTTTGTGCGAAAATTGACTATGGCTATCATGAGTTGCCTCACCTGACCTCCATTTAGTGTTTAACCATAGTGTGGGTTGAGTTAGGAGCTTCCAGATATGTAGGTGGGTGGGTGTAGTTATTGATCCCTTTGGCAATTGAGTTTGAGGCTTATTTAGAGGCCCTTCTTGGACTAGTGGAGGTTGTTACCCAATCTCTACATTTAGAGAGGAGTCTTGGAAGATTGGAGCAAGGAAGGGAAAAACTCTACTCAAACTTGTTCATTGCCATTACCTCTTTGTGAAGGTAGGAATTCTCATCTTCCTTGTGTAGATTTTCATGTTTGTTTCATGCTTATGCTACCTTGTTGTTATGTGAATGTTTGTATGATTGTGGGTATGTTGGGAAGATTTGAAAATCATGTTATTTTGGATGATTTCCTTTCATGTTTATGTTTGCAATTTTTGAGATTTTTCTTGCATGGGTGTTTTGGTATTACTCACCCTTGGATAGGGCAGAAGTGACCAATTTTGGGAAAGGTCTGTTTAGTTGGACTCTGACCAGTGTAGAGTCTCTTCTTAGGATGAGAAGAGGGAGAGAGGGTAGGGTGTTATGGGCCCCTACCTGTCAGCACAAACCTCATATGAGTATGGCATGTTTAAATGGAAGAACAGAAGTTCTTGGTTAATAGCCCCAATTGGGCATCTGATTTGGTGTTGTGCTTGACTTCTCCTGTTGGAAGAATCCACCTTTCCCTAGTGTTGATTCATTGTGAATCATATTGTGAAAACCTTTTATGAATATACATGTTTGAATTGTTCTTGGTTATGCTTTTGGTCACCTGATTAGATTCTGTTCCCTCCATGGTTCTAGAAATGTGTTGCAGAAAATGTTATAGATCCCTTGATGAGGGTCATGAAGAAAATTCAATTAAATTGTTGTAATTTGGGATTGATATCCTATGTAATTTGTATTTTAAACTTTGTTGTAAATGGAAACGAAGCTAGGTTTTCTTCCTGGTTCTTTCTCGGCCGAGCCTTTGAATCAGGATTGCCAATAAAATTGGTGTTTGAGTATAATTGGTTATCATGTGATTTAATCTTGATTTAAATTTAGATGGATGCATATCAAAATAGGATGGAATTGATGTTGTTTTAATTTGGCAAAATTTCAAGTTTTCTTGTATGTTGAAAACAAAAATTATGATCATGCATGTAGATTCAGTTTTCATGATTATTAAAATCAAACAATTATTGCATTATTGAACAAAGTGAATAATTCAAATTCTTGGTATGTTAAGGTTGTAAAAAGTCTTTATAGATTTTCATTAAAAAGAAATTAATGACAAAGGTTGAATTACTCCAATTTAAGTCATATAGGAGATCAATTGATTTTGGTGTCATTATGACTCAAGCTATGGTATAAATGTTTTAAATCTATTCAAAAAAATAAACCTTAACATTTAGACCAAAAAAAAATTATACATATACTTTGCCTTGTAATCTATACTTAGAAGTTTTTTCAAAAAATACACTCCCAGGAGCAAAATTGCTCACTGGAATTTGTATGGGAGACCATTTTAATTTGAAATGGAACAACAAAGGATATTCCTTGCATTATCCTTTTTATTTAAATTTTGTAAAAAAATAAAATAGAAGAAAACATAGATATACATGATAAAAATTACAAAGAAATTCAAATTTTTTTTTTTATATAGCATCATATATCTAAATATCCTATTCTTACCAAATTAACTTTCTAATTTAATTCTTACCCCCCCCATGGTCTCTATCTACCCTTGTTTCTCCCTAGGTGATTGATTTGTTGGTGTCATCATGTATACTGATGACATCACCCATGTCCCATCCCCATTTTTTTTCCCTCACCAAAGTGGTCGCTCATCTTCTTTGTTAAGAGAGGGCTTTAATCAAAGATGTCATGTTTTTGTTTATTGCAGACCTTGCTATCTCTTTGGATGCCCTAACTAGGAAGGATAGAAGGTACTTTTCCCCACTTGGGCAGCACGCCCAACCTTGGGGAAGCACTCATTTGGGGGGGTCTAATCAACTTGGCTAGTGGGCAAGTGGGATGGTAGGGTGTAGGGTAGTTAGTAGAGTAGGGTTTAGCGTTAGTTAGGTGCTAGTTAGTATTGAGGTTAGTGGTAGATTTAGTTAGTTTTAATTTTGGTTAGTTGTTTATTAATGTAGTTTAAGTTTCATAGATTTAGTTGATGTTATTTTAGATTAGTATTAGTTAGTAAATGTTTTATTTAATTTGTTTTAGATTTTTGCATTTTTTTTAAAAAGTGGTTAGTTTAAAATTAGTTTAGATGAGTTGTTTTTTTTAAAGTATTAAATTTAGTTAGTTTCTTTTTTTATATTTAAGATTAATAGTATTTATAGTGTTAGTTAAGTTATGGGTTATTGTAAGAAATCAATTAGCTTTATTTTAAAAATATAGATGAAAGTTAGTTTGTTTTCGATTCTTCCAATTTTAGATATTATGAATGAAACCATTAATTTAGATTTGATTGTTAAAACTTTGAATGTATTTAATTGGTAAGTAAAGTTAGATTTAGTTAGTTTTTATTTATGTATTTGATTAAGTGTCTTTTCAACATCAGTTAGATTATCAATCGATAATTGTCTATGAGTTTTATAGTTGAACTTGTTTAGATGTTTTAAATTAATTTTAAAACCGAATTCATTAACATTGTTATTTAAATAATTTTTATATATGGTTGAGAAATTAATGAAGTAACGTGATTAATGATCGATATCGACCTTTTAACGAAAGTATAAAGTCTTAACGATGTATTTATCCCCTAGAGTTTTTAAACTTAAGTCGTAACGTAGAGAACCTATACTTTCACTATGATCACAAACTTATTAAACTTGAGCATTTTAATTTAAAAAAAAATATTTGTGTGTTTTTGCCCTCGTAGTTTGGGCATGACAGTAGATTTCTCTATTGCATGTTTTAAAGACAAAGAACCTATACCAAATGAAATCAAGGATCTACTACTTAAATATAGTGATGTCACTACTTGTGAATTTCCTTCAAGCCTCCATCCTACAAGAGATGCTAGTCATCAGATTGACTAGATTCCTAGTTTATCCTTGCCTAACAAAGCACCCTAGAAGATGACACCAATCCAATATGAAGAGATTGTGAAACAAGTCAATGATATGCTAGAGAAAGGTCTGATTTAGAGAAGTCTTAGTCCTTGTGTGATCCCATCTATCCTTTTCCCTAAAAAGGATAAAAAGTGGAGGTTTTTTATTGACAATAGGATAGTAAATAAGATCACTATTAGATATAGATTTCCCATGCCAAGAATTGAGGATTTGTTACATAAACTAGGATGTGCTTTCTATTTCACAAAAAATGACTTAAAGTTAGGCTACCATCAAATTAGGATCAGGCTAGGAGATGAATGGAAGACAACATTTAGGACTACTAAAGTCCTTTTTGAATGGTTGGTAATGCTTTTTAGGTTAAGTAATTCACCTTGTAAATTTATGAGGCTTATGAATGAGATATTCATTGATTTCATTAGAAATTTTGTTATATATCTTGATGATATACTAATCTTTAGTCATAGTAGAGAAGAACATGTTGACCATGTGGAATAAGTTTTTAGGAGACTTCATTGGTACAAGTTGGTGATCAACTTGGGAAAATGCATATTCATGAAGAAAGAACTTGTGTTTCTAGGCTTTGTCATCTCACAAGGCACCCTCAAGATGGACCTTGAGAAGGTTGAATCCATTGTCAACTAGCCCCCACCAAAGAACCAAGGTGATGTAAGGAGTTTCCATGGCCTTGCCACTTTCTATAGGAAATTCATCAAGAATTTCAGTCGTGTGTGTGTTCCTATGCTAGACACTATTAAAGGAAGAAGGAAGAAAAAAATTTCTTGGAGAAAAGAGGCTAATGATGATTTTCAATATTTGAAGAACATAGTTTTCCAATACCCTATCTTGGTGCTCCCTAACTTCAACAAAGTCTTCACTATTGAGACTGATGCAATAAACCTGGCGATAGGTGTAGTCCTAAGACAAGAAGGCAAACTAGTAGCATTCTTTTTAGAAAATATCAATGAGGCAAAGAAGTACCCTACATATGATCTAGGACTATGTGCTATGATACAAGCCCTAAAGAAATGGAGACACTACCTAATCCATAAATAGTTTGTAGTCTACACTAATAATTATGCATTAAGTTTCCTTAATTCTTAGGAAAAATCATAAGTCAAACATCTCAAATGGATGGAGCAAATGCAAGAAAACACATTCATTATCAAGCATAAAAAGGAAGAAGCAAACAAGGTGGCTAATTCCCTTAGTCAAAGAGTGGGATTGATTGAAGAAGTTCAACTCCAGACTTTGGTCATAGACTCACTAACGCATTTGTGTGCAGCTGATCCATCTTTTGAAGAATCTTTTGAAGTTTGCACAAAAATGGTAGGTAAGTACCATATTGACTTTTCTAAATATTCAATTTAGAATGGACTCCTATTCAAGGGGGATCAACTATGCATCCCTAAGTGTTCCATGAGGAAAAATATCATAAGGGAGAAGCATTGTGGTGGCTTAGGTGGTCACTTTGAAATAGACAAAATAACAAACATGCTAAAGAAGATTTATTTTTGGCCAAAGACGAAAAATGTTGTCAAAAAGTTCATTGAAACTTGTACCATTTTCCAATAACCCAAAGGAGTATCCACAAATTAAGGATAATATCACCCTTTACTAATTCCCACAAGGTTTTTGGGAATCCATTTCAATGGATTTGTAATGGGTCTACCTAGAAAAAAACAAGCATTTGATAGTATATTTTTCATAGTGGATAGATTCAGCAAGATGATCCACTTTGTACCCTGCAAGAGTACTAATGATGCATCTCACATAACACATCTCTTCTTTAAAGAAGTAGTTATAATCCATGGCCTACTTGAAACTATTGTATCAAATAGGGATGTAAATTTTTAAGGGCATTTTTGGAGGACACTCTTCAAAAAGTTGGGAACTAGACCTGTATCTCTTCCTATCACCCACAAACTAATGGGTAGAGTAAGGTGGTGAATAGGTCACTAGGAAACCTCCTAAGATGCCTAACTAAGAAACATGCTCAAAGTTGGGATTTTCTCTTGCCTCAAGCAGATTTTTCCTTCAATGACTTCATGAATAGGTCAATAGGAAAAACTCCCTTCCAAAGTGTCTATGGGCTGCATCCTAAAGGTCATTTGGATTTGGTAGAGTTGCCTTTAGATTTTAGAGTTAGTGCACAAGGAGAAGAACTGGCAGATTCAATTGCCAAGGTACAAAATGAAGTGAAAGAAGCATTGCAAAAATCCATACTAAAGTACAAAGAACAAGTAGACAATAGAATAAGAGAAGTCCATTTCAAAATTGGAGACAAGGTATGGGTATTCATGAGGAAAGAGAGACTACCTAAGGGTAGGTATACTAAAGTTCACATGAAAAAGGTTGGGCCATGTTCTATACTAAAAAAAATGGGTGACAATGCCTATGAAATATCTCTTCCCCCCACCTTGTAGATCTCTCTAGTTTTCAATGCTATAGACCTCACTCTTTATAAGGGTATGACAAGTGCAACAAGTGAATAGGGTGAGCAGACTAGAATGGATAAAGATTATGTTACTAACCTCCCTCAAAGAAGAATTTGAGACAATATTGGATACAAATTTTTTGAAACAAACAAGGCATAACAAATAGATGCATCATCTAGTGAAATGGAAAGCACTCCCTAACATTGATGCAACTTGGATGAGAAGATCAAATCAAGCAACATGGCACCTCTATTGAGCAATTAACTAAAAGAGGGAGCTTGAATTCAAAAAGTCAAGGGAAGTATGGTGTAGGAGCACCCACATCAAATGAGGAATCTTCTAAGTCCTAAGAACTTTTAGGATAGGTTAGAATTAGCATCTAGGCATTTGGACCTATTTGTAAGACCTAGTTCCAAGATCGGCATAATTATAAGCCATTGGTCAACTATGGTCAAAGGTGGTCACATGACTTAAAATCTTACAATATTTCATGTTTTCATGTTTTTAACATTTTTTTTTATCCTAGTTGGGTTATTTAGGTAAAGTTTAAACATGTTTTGTTCACAAATTGCAAAAGTTGCATAAAATGCAAAAATTGCTCAAAAGTTGTCAAGCAACATTTAAGAAAAAATTGCAAAAACTTGTAATTTGATCCCGAATGGCCAAAAATGGTTTGAAAAGCTTTTGCAACCATTGGGGATGCCTACATAATCCCTCTCAAGTGGGTGGTAGGTATGATGATGTACTTTTGCATTCAAATTAATAAAAATAACTTAGATTTCCTGCCATTTTAATGATGTGGCAATGTATACAAATGTGTACAGACATACTAGGGGATCAATCTACATTTTTAGATAGGTGGATGAATTATCTTTGTAATTCACATGGTTTGACGTTCTGATCAATCCCATAACTCAAGATATTGGGCTTTTGTAAAGATTGCTCTTAAAAGTTGTCATGCCTAGGGTTTCAATAAGAATTTGTCATATCTTAGGATTTCACCATGGGAATTGGATGGCCTCTAGTGAAATCCAAGTGTGGATTATGTAAATTAAGATTTTTTTTCTCTTAAGTTTGTATGTGCAGGTGACAAATAGA
Source organism: Cupressus sempervirens (assembly GCA_028749045.1). Taxonomy (NCBI): domain Eukaryota; kingdom Viridiplantae; phylum Streptophyta; class Pinopsida; order Cupressales; family Cupressaceae; genus Cupressus; species Cupressus sempervirens. Next base: position 867,358,523 of record CM053792.1, on the reverse strand, counting down.
AATTTGATGACCTAGGCATGCAATACCCATGTGTATGCCCATAACATTGATCAACATCTCCCATAACTTGCTCCTGAAGTGACATCAAGTCTTTAAACTAGATTTTCAACCTTTTTATACTTTCCCCTTAATTATCCAATTATTGGTTTGAAGTTTGGGCCTTTCAAAATCACATATTTAGAGGCCTAATAGGGCTAATTGCCTAAGGAAGAAATTAGGAAAATAATAATTTGTTTGTACTTCCAATCTTGGTGTGTTAGTATGTTTTGTAAACCCAAAAAGGGTATTAGAATATGTGATTTATTAATAGGTTTATGTGGAGATTTCTCAATTTAACCCTAAATTTCATGAAAAATGGCTACAAGCCTAATATGGTGGATTTGTGAAGCAACCATAAGATAAATGTTGCATAGTTTTGTTTTAACCAGCTATCCACCTTATATTTGACCTAAATAGACTAAAAGAACATCCTTGAGTCTCCCCTAGTCTTATGATGTGTTTTTGGGTCTTGTGTCAAAATTGTCAATTCTGTGGTTATTAGGCAATTTGTGATAAATTGTCTTATTTGAAAGGGTCTTCCTTGTGATTGGGATTTCCTTGTTTGAGAGATTGGTTGTGATAACCAAACATCCTATTTGGGCACTTATGATTGGTGCTTTAAAAAAATTGACAAAAAAATCAAGGACACTTTGTTTGGCATATCCTCAGCGAAGAGGATCTAAGGACTAGTTGATCATCAAAAGGACAACTCCACCAGGCTGCATTGCATCACATAAATCCTCTTCTAAAATAAAAACCCTTTAAAAATAAATAACACAAATACCTTCCTTGATGAAATGGTCAACATTCCTTGTACTAAGACATCATATCATAACCGATATTTCAAGTTTCATATATAACTATGTCTAAGATGATTAATGTACTAGCACCATAATTTTTCTTAGTTCATGATGATTATAGACTGAAGTTTCAATAGCTCAATTTTATTTTCCTATGGCCTATTGAATCATGATAGATAGTATAATTGAAGAAAAAAATAGGAAGACACTTGCTAGATTGTAGTCTAATTTCAAATAAAGAGGCATTGGAGAAATTTAAAACTTGCTAGATTATAGTCTAACTTGCAAAAATTGCAAGGGCCTAAAGATTAGAAGAGTTAACATCAAAATAACTAAGAGACATTTTAGCAACCATGGTCACATCATAGTATACAAATTGTGTAATTTTTAACTAACATAAGATACTTGTATTACATATGAAGGAGCCTTGTCCCCTTTCCTGAGCATCCCTCACAGTCACATGGATCGACATGTATAAGTAAATACACCATATAGAGATAGTTTATTTAATATAACTATGAATAGTAAGATTAATGTCTTGTAAGATATCTCTCTCATTTATAAAATATCTCTCTTTCTCTTTATCATCTATCTCTCTTATTTGATGGAGTGCAGATACTAGTAAATAGTTATTTGTTAGATGTATCTTCCTCAAGTGAGGGAAATATAGGAATGAAGACAAAAGTGTAATATGTAGTAGCCCTTTAATCAAGACATCAACTAGAGGTCAAAAGATCAAAAGGAAATTCAATAAATTCATGAAATTTTTCCTTTCTCAAGGGGGGTCATGTTCTTAAGATGACAAGACCAAAGGTGACTTCAAGGTATCCTTTAAGTATCAACATTATAGAAAAAATGGATACCCAAGGAACTTTCTCTAATAAACATTGATTTTTGTGTTAGCAAGAGGATATATCATGTAACACTATCATAATTTTATGGTTTATGCATATTATTCATTGATGGAGTAAAGGTATCTTACAAATAAGTTATCGAATTAATGGGGTATGTTGGACCTTATTATGATTACAAAAGTAGGATGCAAATTATTTGATATAAACAAAGTATGCATAAGTATGCACTCTCTAATAATTATATATTATAAAAATCCAATGATCAAAGAAAAAAATTGGCTAAATACATTGATGGAAAACAAAAATAAACAAGGAATATTGTAGGTTTTATAAATAGTACACAACCTAGGTCAACTATTAAGAAACCCAATTGCATATTTGAGGTGTGCAAGGGAAAATGTGAATTTGAATGTGTTATAGAATCAATATGTGCATGGGAAGACTTGTTCATTGATTACAATTTGAATCACATAGATACAAACACATCTACTATCATGGGGATGGTACATACTATGCACCATATAAACCAACCTCCAAACAATGACTTCGACACAAAATTTATTATTAATTTTATTTCTAACATTTTTTAATATTTAATGTTTTTCTTACAACCACATGGACCAACATGGAATAAACAAGGATATTGATACTCCTAGTAAGTAAACTTCATTGTAATTTTTGAAATTAGATAGAAGAAAAATGTTATTTTATTATGATATTTTCTTGAGTGAATTGGAGTAAGTTTGATAGTGTTAATATTATTGTTGTCACAACAAGATAATCAAGGAAAATGAATGGAAAATGCACTAATTGTAGTGGAGAGATTTAATGAGGACTATGATGCTATTGGAAAATGCACTAATTATCAAAGAATCTATTGACCTGGTTGCTGAGATTAAAAAAATAATAAAGGATGTTACATCAAAACTTCTTAGAGAGATGAAGGGTGAACATATTTCTAGACCAAGCAAATGCCTTAAGGGTAAGTAGTAATAAAATCTTTAATTATTAAAAAAGATCAATAATGGTTTATTTTCTATATTCTTTTATGTCATTAACTAAAATATGGATGTGTTGTTTTTACCATTTTTTTACATAATCATGAGCCTTCTCTCCTTGAGGTGGTACAGGTGATGCTCATGTTCTATCCCCCACTTTGACATTCTATTCATAATATTCTCATGTGGTTCCATCCATTTATCCTAGGTCATGTTAATGGTACTATGTAAATTCCACCTTTGATGAGGCCACACACATATGGACATCCCACTACAATGTTGGAAACATCAAGTGCATATTCATCCTCTATTGCACAACATATTAGTACATAGATCTCTATTTTTTTATGTGTTTATTTTTTTGAATTGATTTTTTTTGGAAAACAATGCACAATGCATTCATTTTATAAAATATGTTTAATGCACACACAAAATAAAAGTGTGAGGAATCCATTGGTAGATTAATTATTTCTAATGGTATCCCATATTATGCATCACCTTCCACTTATTTTAACAAATGGTGAAAGATAAATTGAATATGAATCACTCATTTGTACACCTTGGTGAGTGTAAGCTACAAACCATCATCCTAGATGAAGAGTACTCAAGGGTTTCTTTTTTATTTGAGGATATGAAACAAACTTGGGTAAGGATGGGCTTCTCTATTATGATGGATGGGTGGATCGATGTTAAAAATCGGCCACTCATCAATATTATTGTCATATCCCCTGTTGGCTCTTATTTTCTGAAAGTCGTAGATTTCTCAAGAAAGAAGAAGGATGCAAAATTCTAGTTCACCATTTTAATAGATGCCATAGAGGAGGTTGGGCCGGCTAGTGTAGTACAGGTTATTACAAATTTTGCAGCTATGTGAAAATTAGTTGGTTTGATGATAGAGGGTGTGTATAGACACATCTTTTGGACCCCTTATTGTGTTCACACCTTGAACAATGTATTGAAGGACATAAAGAAGATTGAATGAGTGGAAGAGGTAGTGTTAGAAGCTAGAGAAGTGCAAATTCCACTAGTAGTATTGGGCTCTATTTTTGACAAAAAATGGTTGAATTTTCTACCCAAATTTGTTGAATGATCCACAAATGATTTTGTCGATATTTTCTCTGTCAAAATTTTGATGAATCCTTGTTGAGGTCAAATTTTCTCACAAGTATTGGTCAAAATAATCATCTACATTTGGCCATTGTGGTCATAAAAAATATGACCATTGTTGGTCAAAATGCCTCACCCATCTTACAAGGATGCCAAACCCATGACAATATCCTGGTCGATCATTTGGTCACAATTTTGATGAAGGTTGGTCAAAAGTTAAACCAAACTTGGTTAAGGTTTCAAAATATGAATTTAGATTTAGCCACCATGGGAAAATTATAGTCATCAAAATTTTGATCAATGTTGGTCAAAAATCTAGGCCCATTCGACTAGGATGCCAAACCCACAATTGTGCCCTTGTCAGTGATTTGGTTGAAAGTTCAATGAAAGTTGGTCAAAAGTGTATGCTATGAAATATGGTGTGCTAAGAACATCAAGAACTAATATAACATTCACAAAACAGATAAACTAGCAATACTTTTGATAAGACAAAGGAAAACACTATAGAGGAAGGAAAACCAAGAATGGTAAGCTCCCAGAGTGTGACCTTGATGTTTCGATGTGTCCAAGTGATGATGGATGTTTTATCAAACATGCTTCAATCTTCAAGTGATGGTTTTCTGGTCAAGCATGGAGATGGGTGAAGGATTCAACAATGGAGGTATAGATGAATTTTGACATGGTAAGTATGCAATGGATTTACTTTGGTACCTAATTGAGCATTATAAGTTTGTATTAAAGTGGATGATTTGTGAGAGGAGAAGGGTCCAATTTATAGGCCAAGGGGTAGTTAAATGTAGTGTCAAGATGCAAAGATTGATTTTTGGTGAGGAAGGGCTAGGATGCAAGGAAGGGGGAGCACATGGATTGTGCTTCTTCAAAGCCATAACCTTGTGACAAGTTGTTAGAATACATTATTGATTTAACTAAGAGGGGGGGGGGGGGGTGAATCAATTATCCAAATATTAACACAAACATCAACCTTAAACAACCTTAACCATGTGAGTAATATAAAATGAAACCATAATAAAATACTCATACACAATTAACACTAGATATGCTAACTAGGGAAACCCTTGATCAGAGGGAAAACCACAGTGGGGATGGCACCCACAAGATGATGTACTAATATAAATATTCCTTGTTAGAGGATAGAACATTAGGAGTCTATTACAATATTCAGTACATATGAGTCCCTATTAGGAGACTTAGAATCCCTGTTAAGAGATTCCAACCTTGTTAGGTGTTGTGGAAGACATCTGGACCAACTTCCTAGACAACTTCAAGGTTAAGACCAATGAATTCACTATCTAAATGATCTTTTTATTATCCCTTTTAGATTAATAGAACTAAAATATACTTCCTTCCTCTATCTTTGTCTTATCATCCAGACTCCTACTCCTTTTGATCTTGTAACCAGATCTCATACTGCGCATCCAATAATCCCTTGGATCACTTACTCATATTTGGTAAGCACTCTACTCCTTCTTGCACTTTGCAAATAAAATTTGAATGGATACCTCTTTAAAAATAAGGAAAAAACTTTCCTTTATACCATATCTTTATAATAATTCCTTGAGTCAACTTTGAGGCTTTCCCAATTAATCATAATAAGATAATTAATTAAATTACAATTACAATAGCACTTTTTTAGCTCACAATCTAGAGAAAAATTCACGTGTGCAATACCAAGGCTTATACACTTGTTGATGTCACCATACCACTATCTTTTGTCATAGTGTGATTGTACACTTCTTCATTACATCTTAGATGAAAGATAACAATTAATCATCATAAAACTATTCTTCAATACTCTATTTTTTCACTACTCTCAGTAAATCAGCTACAAATATCATACTCCATTGCCTTAGAGTTTGCACACTTAACCACATAATCAAGACATAGTCTTGAACATGTCCTTAACTATGCATCACTATAAAATCAAACCACTATCCATATCAATAAGATCTCTGACTGTTGTTCTCCCAGTCTTCATAGAAACATTGCTATGTTGTCATCAATGACAAACACAGTCATGAATGCAACATGCTAATACTCTCCAATGCTTAGGATACTCCCCCAATGTAGTATTATCAAATTAATTCTAACACAAGTGTCAAAAGGGGATTGGATAGGGGAAGATGGTCAAAATGGGTGGTTAAATGGATTTATGAGGGAGGAGTATGGAAGAGGGATGTAAGAGCATTAAATGATCCATTAGTGTATTTAAGAGCCATTAATTCTCTTGGATAGGAAAGTAAGAGGATGGGGGAGGACTTTGACTTTTGAATTTGACTTGGGTTAGAAAGTCTTAACCCATGTTTAAGGTTGTGCACATGTTTTGAAGGGATATTAGGCTTAGCTTAGGAGTGGATTAGGAGGCAAGTGGGTTAGGACTTAATGAGATAGATTAATTAGTTGGTTAAGAGGGGTTAGAATAGGTGAATAGGTTGGATTTGGATAATGATAGGTTTTAGGGATGGTTAGGGGTTTGGGAATGGATTTATCAAATGATTTATTTAACAAAAGGGGGATATGAGATTAAATTAAATAGATTTATGCATTTATTTAATTTAATAGAGGAATAAGGGTTTAGTTGACATATTGATTTTGGGTTATCCTTTGATTTTATCAATTGAACTATAGTTAATTAATTAACTAGGGGATGATGATTAATTATTTAAATATAAAATATTTAATCAGTAATGTCCTAGAAGATGACTAAATAAGATTACTTAGTGGACTAAGTGCACCAAGATGGTGTAGAAAAAAGTGGACACCCCCCCCACCCAAAAAAAAAAAGAAAAAACTAAAATTTTCAATAACCCGATCGGGTTATTTAAAAGTGAAATATTGGCCAGGCTTGGTATTGAAGCTTGGTCATTATACTTTAAAAAACCTGATCGGGTTATTATATAATATAATTCAAAACACTCGATTAGGTTTTGTAAAACCTAATCAGGTATTTAAAATTATATACTTTACATTACCCAATCGGGTTTTCTAAAACCTAGTCAGGTTTTTAAAGTTATATACTTTACATAACTTGATCGAGTTTTGTAAAGTATATATCGTGACTTCTATTTACTTTTGAGGGCACTTTTATACCCTCAAATGGCAATCGTAACGTGAATTGCGTAGAAGAACACCAAAACCCGATTGAGTTTATCATAAAAAATGATTTTTGATTGCATCTCCATCGATCATGCAACACAAATAAGGTAAGTCTTCATTCTATTCATAATGTATGTACTTTTTTATCAAATTTTATAATTTGGTTTTGTAACTTATAAGTTTTGTAATTTTATTTTTAATTTTTAAATATAGACGCATCATAGAATCCAAGAAAAAGATGGAGAGAAGAAAGACCACCTCCTATACAATCAAAGCCTCCACCCATCATGACACAACCACCAAACACTCCACCTATTGTGACACAACCACAAAACCATCCATTCATAGTGACACAACCAAAAAAACCTCCACTCAATGTTCCCATTCAACAACCACTACCTCCTATAAACCCTCTGTGCATACAATTACATCATTTAACTACTACACAAGTGGACCTTATAAACCACCTATCACAAAATAGTGCTAACATAACCCAAAAGGTCAATAGGTTGCAGTGATCTACAATTTTTCACCACTCAAACCTAGAAAATACACATAAAAAAATAGCCCAAAATGCAAATGAGGTGTCTAGGGAGGTTACAAAATGGTGTACATGGAGGGATAGGTGTCATGCATTTTATGCCGATGGATTATCATAATAGCAAGTGAAAGATAAAGACATAAATAAAGGTACTATATGTTCTCTTTTCACTGATCCTATATCTAAAAACTCCCTATTACACACAACCAAAACTTTTCCTATTCATTGGTGCACTCATGCTAGGATGAGATCATGTTTTTGGGATAGATGGTGTATGGTATTTGACCTAACACCATGTAATAATTATGAGGTGCCTCTATATTTTTTTAGAAAGCTATATTGTGAGTTCATCCTTGGCAAGAAGCCAAATTAATTTGACATTTGTTAGTTCCAAGGTAGAGGGAGAGGCTTTGCACAAGATAGACCTAGGGCTCATAGGATGGTACCACAACATGAGAGGAGATGTACAACATAAAAAAGCATGCCTCATTTTTTGATCCCATCAATTATAAAGGAGTGTATTGATTTACATAATCTTCATGCAGCTACATCATTGACATATGTTATCATCCAAAATGGCTCGTAGTTAGGCAGTTTTCCTTCACGTATGGTATGCTGACCATCATCAGATGCACCTTTAGGGTCATCAAAGCATGTGGAAGCTCCATCATCATCACCTATGGCACAAGGGTCATTGAAACATGTGATAGCTCCTTCATAATCATCAATGGCACCTCAATCATCACAGCCTACGATAGCTCCATCAACATCACCTACACCACCAGTGTCATCTTTTCTTGTGTCACCTGCACCACTAGTGTCATTTCTACTTGTGTCATCTACACCACTAGTTTCAAACTCACTTGTGCCACCAACATCATCATCATGTGCATCATTACAATCTTTAGGACCCAATCAAAATTTTTCTTTTAGCTATCAGCACATGTGTGATGGGATATATATGGAGGCATCTTAGCATGGAGTGCCATCTCATCCATGTGTACATTGTGAGCATACTTGTTATTCATACATAGGTGGGGATTTCACACTCATAGATGATTTGACAATGATGGTCTTTGGTGGACAGGGGACATAGGGTTGTTTTTTTGTGTTTTGACATGATATTATTTAATCACCCAAATATCATGAAAGTATATTTTTATTATTATAGATCACTGTAGATTGATATGTGAACAATATGCAATGTAGGGTGTAGTAAGCAATACAAGAACATCACATAGTACTTGTTCTACTATAGGTGTGAGGCTAGGAGAAAGAACACCTGAGGTAAAGTTTTTTAAATATTCTTAAAATTAAAGTACAATAATACATTGGCTTCAAAATATTATTTCTTAATTGGAATGACACTAACAACCTACTTATAGATCCTCTTCCATCTCATACCATAGTTGAAAACCTCTCATTCATCAAATCCATCCAATTCCCATCCACATCTCTTGCTCCTAGCATTACCCAAACCCCATCTAATGAACCTCGTGAGTTTTCACATGATTTCTTTAATCACCTAAATATCGTAAAAGTAAATTTAAAAAAAAAAAAAAAATTATAGAGAACTGTAGATTGATATGTTCAAACAATATTCAATGCAAGGTAAAACAAGTAGTACAAGAACACCACATAGTACTTATTTTGATAGAGGTGCAAGGCTAGGAGCAAGAAGACCCAAGGTAAAAAAATTTAAATATTCTTAAAAGTACAATAATAAATTTGATTTGAAATATTGTTTCTTAATTGGTATTCTTAAAAGTACAATAATACCTTTCCATCTCCTACCATCATTGAAATCCTCTCAAATTCATCAAATCCATCGAATTCCCATACACGTATCTTGCTTTTAACATACCCAAACTCTATCTAATAAACCTCATGACTTCGTCCTCCATATACCCATTTTCATCAAAGAACCTCCATATAAAATAGGGTGTCTTTTAGGAGTGTGGAGATCATGAATCTCCACTTTTATTTCTTGACAAGGTGCCAAAAGTTCATTTGCATCTCTCTTTTCCTTCTCGGTCTCTTTGTTTTCAATTTCTAGGCCTTGTACTATCCTTCCAATATTGTCCTTCAAGTCCTTTTATTTCCTTTCCCTCCTATTATCTTCTTGTTATTATTGTTCCTTCTTTCCATTTATAACAATACTCTTTACTATTTTATAGGGCTTGTCGGGGGCTGAAATTTCTCAAATTGATGATGCCATGCTTTCTTCCATTAACTTTGGCCTTGAGAGCTATGCAGTATCATAGCTTGCACACCTATCAAGTTTATTATTTGAGTTGAACTCATGATGTGTCTTATTGATTCCTCTTGTTTTATATTTTCTTCTTCTTGAGGGTAGTCGACATAGCTTAATGTTTGGAGGAAGGGGAAAGAAATCAACAAGAACACTGAAACAAAAAAAAGGTATTAAATACAAGTCAAGTTTATACTTTGAAATTTATTATGAATGAATATATATACAAGTACTCGATATTGATGAATACCTCTTAACTTATTTTTTGAATATATGTAGAAATAATTTAGTTTTGTAAATTTGGAATGCACTCAAGACTACCAATGTTGAGGCACTGGAAGAGGTAAAATTTCATATTTTCATTCACATAAATTTTAGGTTATAGTATGTATTTGTTCTATATACATATTAAATAGTTGCATTTACAAATGATACCATGTTTTTTTTTTCAGTTTTATAATAATTATCAACAATTTGTCTTATTAACATGTGTTATTTATCTTTTATCTATTACAACACTCTTTGAGACTTTGTGCAAATCCTTTCCCATGTCATTTTGTTACGAGTCTCGAGCATCAAAGACGGGGTCAAACACAATAAAGGCCATAGGTATGTATGTAAATTCTTAGTTGAAGCCCTTTTGTGATCTCATTTTGGATTGCTTGTGTGTGTGATAGAAATACCTAATGCCTACTCTACAATTCTAACATTTTATTGTACCAACATTAATTCATCAGTGGTTGTACCTCCTACTAGCATGAGAGATCTAGCTCAAGATGCAATACATTTTATTGTTTTTTTACTCTATTTGGAATCCCTAATTCCACTCTATAATGCTAACATTTGATCACTTATCACATAGGTTGTGCCTCATACTAGCATTGATTCATTGGTGGTTGTGTGTCGTGTGAGAATTGATTCATCAGTAGTTATGTCTCACATCATCACTCTACCTCATCATTTTGTTAGGAGTCCCACCCATCGACAAAGGAGCCCATTACCAATATCATTCAATCCAACTATGGGACAAAGGGATGAGGTAATGGACAATTCAACTATCCATAATTTAGAACCTAGTTTCTAGTTATTTTTATATTACTTATAGATAAGATATTTGATAGTGTATTTTAATTTTTCTTTGGCAGACACCTAGCAAGCCACAACTTGCATCAAATAGGCTCAATTTTGATGATTTTGCATAGTCATAGATTTTGATAGTGATATACATATGCAGTTGTGGTCATCACATGAAATTGACATATATTCAACTTTTGTATTGTATATATTCGAGATTTATATTGTGGACATTTGACATTTATATTGTACACATTCAACATTTGTTGGGTATTCAACTTTTGTATTGTATATATTCGATATTTGTATTGTGCACATTCAAATTTCTATTGCACACATTCGACAGGTATTCAACTTTTTTATTGTACTGATTAGACATAACATCTTTTTGTAACTATATGATTGATATAACATAATATATTTTTTATTTTGATATACATTAAATGTGGATTTCCATCCAACTTGTTCAATGTGTGCATACAAACATGTATTTCAGCTTACTTTCTTGCAATTAATCAAACATATGAACATTCTTTATTTTATACAAAAAATGTAACATGTTTGTCAAATTAATTATAACATACAATCATATGTCACTTATTTTTATGTAATAAGACATGAAAAGTAAAAATATGTCATGATTTTTGTATCTATGGTCAAAGATTCCAGCCCAATAGTGCATACAGACCATTAGGGACACTTCCATTCAGCATGGTCAATACTATTAGAGGAACATTGTGGCTTGAATAAGGTTGGTCCTAGGCTTAACCTGACCAACTAGAGCTAATGGAGTAGATGATTCGATCCTAGGACCAATGGTCTGAAATATACATAACCTTGCTCATTTTAACTAAGAAATATTACAACTTTTGGCAATAGGCAAGATACGGATGCCAAATCCAAACAAAGTTGAATCTCTAAAAACTAAGATAGGTCTACAAGACCATTGTTCAACCCACTCTATTGATTCACATTCATCCCATAAAGGATACATACACGAAGAGAAAAGCATGCAAGCTTTCTAGCATGAATAACTAGTGACATTGCATTTGAAATTTGAAATGAAGGCATCTTAATTGGTCCTTTAAGTGTACAAAAATCTTGAAAATTTTCAATTTTAGGTTCACATATCAACCAAAAATATCTAGAAACCACAGACTTACTTGTATTATATGGTCCCATCATATAATTGCACCATTGGACAATTGCTTCAATATTTTCTAATATTGTGCCACTTTCGTACTTTAATTCCTCTCTACTAAGGGCTCCTTTCACACATGTTCCAACACCACCATGCTCTCCCTTTCCATGTCCTACCTTAGTGAAATTCCAAAAAAAATTCACTCCACTTGTAAAATGAATCCTACTCAACCAATAGAACATCATTGCATTCTTGAATTGTGCAATTCAATTGTCTGACCATATAATGTGTTGATTGTATCTTTCATATATTTCCCTCAAATTGTCATAGAAAACTCTAAAATATCCTTGCACAAATTATGATGAATGACATTGATCATCTCTAATATAGAAGTGATACTCTCTTAATACTTTTCTATCATCCTCTGTGCTATCATGTGCATGAAGAAATGCTATGTGTACAAAAATTGACACTAGTATAGAGTTGTAATACATTGGTTACACTTCATTTTGAGGTTTTAGTGTATGGTTTTTAGTGAAGTCAACAATTGAGACAATCATATCTGAGGGAAAAGTGTCCATACACAACTTGAATTTCTTATCTAACCATTTATTTCTATGTGTAAGAACTATATATTCATAAACTATTTTCCCTTGAAAAAATTTCATAAAATTAGCTACATACACATCACTTTTCACTAATTCACACATCTTTAATTCTTTTCCATCTTTAACACCATATATGACTAATTTGTACTTTCCAAGAGAAACTAGTGTCTTACCATTGTCATGCATGTTATCTAGATGTAGGAATCTATGCAACTTTTGCAAACCACCACATTGATGGGAAAAACCTTTCAAACACATGATCTTATAATAAATGCACCCATCATCTAGTACACTTGCAATAAATTCTCTTGGTGACTTATGAGGTAATTGTAGACCACATTCCTACAATATTGTGTTAGTATGCAAAGTACAACATATATAATGATAAACATCATAATGGATAGAAAACTCAACATGAACCCTACAACAACATGTAATGAGTGTACAATTTATCTTAATGTAGAATGGTTTTGTCATCTCAAAAAACCTTTGGCTGATTTTAATTTGAGGAAATCTTTGAAGAAAATTTTCATAAAATTGTGTTTGATACATATTAAAAAATGTTTTGCATGTGGCTCACAATTTGTTTTTCCAATTCATCTTTTGACAACATCTTTTTGGTTTGGTGAAGCCCTTGTTTTGTAATGCAAATTTTTTTTAATTAATTTTCTTAGTGCATTAATAATAACTTTATCCTTACATGAGAGTCTACCTTGGAATGACCAAACATAAGTCTCATTAGAATACTCAATTTTCTCTTGCCTCACTAAGGCTTTGACTAGTTTTTCTCTACTTATCCTTAATGATTTACTTATTTTTCTTATTTTTGGTTAACAATTTGTTCTCCTATTAGATTTGATAATCTTGACTCTTTGATACCCAATGTTTGGAGAAACAAAAGGATGTTTATCAAAAAATAGGTCAGTGTATGTATTCTATCAATAAAGGATAACCAGGTTGTTTGTAGGCACAAACAACTCAGGCAAGATATATATAAATAACCTATCACACTCAATGGAATGATTGTAGTAGATTATCTTGATATTTTCTAACTTCTAATTCTATTCTAAATACAAATTAATCATCTAAATGTAGAAGTAGGAAAGAAAGGATAATATTTATGAGGGGTAAGTGGAATTGCTTTGGCTATTAGCCTTGACTGAAATGGAATTCAACAAGTATCCAATAGATTTGCATACATTATCCTTTAATCTCCAATGAAATATCTAACATGTATGAAACTAAATGAACAAGAGAGGAAGCATAATCTTATATGAAAGAAGTAAATGCAATTACCTCAACTTCAAATATCAAAATGAAATGGAATTCATCTCATTATCATAGGATCACATATAATTGTCCTTCAACTCTTAATGTGAAACTAATCTATGCATGGGCAACAAAATGTGAAAAGAAAATAGGCTAAATGGAATTACAGACCAATTCACCATCAAGTTTGCTGACCTTTTTATTATCAAATGAGATTACATTTATAGCTAGTTGTTATCCTCTTCTAATTCTGGCAAAGCAACCATCATATAATGGAAAATGAATAAAATATAAAATTATCATGATATGAGAACTTGGTATTTCTTCTACTGACAATCCATAATATTCCTGAAAACACCCCATGACCTTTCAGCTTCTTGCAATTTCATAAATCTTGTAGAAACCCTTTAATCTTTCATATTATACTATTTCATGCCAAACTACATATTTGACATTCCAACAATTACTACCAGTTAACATTTTCATCTTTGATCTTAGATGATTTGACAATCATGATGAAACCTTTATTACTTTTGTTATGATTGCACAACAAATACTTTTGATGAATGAGGGCCTATAGCTATGTGTCAACAAGTTGCTTACCAACATTATTTAAACTTCAAGCATCTTCAAAAAGAGGGCAAGTGTCATTCATTGATCTTCCAAGATTGGACAATCATGTAAGGCTAACCAACTTTCATCATGTTAGAGAAACTAACCAATTGTAGTACACCAATTTGATATCTATTCTAAAAATCTTCTTTTATGGCTTGTAAACTAAATTTGGCCCCACAACTACATGTCTAACCATCGCTTTCCCATATTGTCTAAACTTTGAGAATCTTTGAAAAGTAGGAAAGTGATGTTTGTAGATCTCTTTATGATCTGACAGTGAAGGCATCCAACTTTCATTTAATATTTAAATGGGACTTGATCTGATAGGTAAGCATTTGGACTTTTCAATTGGCCAATAGCATGATTTCTTTCATTTAATTGACTTTTCAAATTTGGTCTTCACCACCTTCGACTTGGTTCTTTCACCATTTTTGCATTTTCAATGCTTATTTTGTATTCGATCTAATTGATTTCACCTTTGACTTGTTTTCATGATTTGTATATCAATCTTTAGTCTTAGTCTTCAGTGCTCTACACTATTGTTTGCTCCAAATATGCCTATGATTACTTCATTCTACCTACATCAATGCCTTCAATGGAATATTTGATCATAGAATTAGGGTTTCTTAAAGAGTTGTAGAAATATTTTCATGAGGGACTACCTCTCAACATAAATCTTTGTCTTTCACATGATTGGAAACAAGGAATATATGAATCTTTAGAACCTTTAGACCTTCTTCTCATCAAGAAAAGCATGAACAAACCCTCCCAAAACCCTAATCACCTAGCTTTGGCTGATGCATTGATCATATGATTCCCATATTACGTTAACTCTAAGGAATGATGAGAAGATCATCCTATAGGCAGTCTTGACTCAGACTTAAGACTTTGCCACTTGACTTGATTCAAAACCTTAAGGCAAAAGATATGAACTGAAAGCATCATGAATTTTATTATACCAACCTTTCTAACTATCTGAGACCAATTTATTTAAAATATTAATTAGATTTTTATTACTAGACTCAACTTGCCCATTTCCTTGAGGGAAATAATCAGATGAATGTCCAACTTGAATACTATTATAATAGTAAAACTCATTGATCTTTGAAGAGGAAAAATAAGATGCATTATCCATTACTAACTTAATAGGAACTCCAAACCTTACTAGAATATGTTTTTTGATAAATTCACATACCACCTGTGAGGAAGTTTTCTTCATTAGCTTTGCCTCTACCCATTTTCTAAAATAATCTATGGCAGTGTGTATATATGAATGTCCTTGACTAGAGATAGGATTAATTGGGCCTATAAAATCTAAACCCCATTGATGAAAAAGAGTTTCAATTACTACTAGCCTAAGAGGTAAGGTAGCCAACTAAGGTTTACCAATAAACATCTTGCATTTTTCACAATTAACAACCCACTTATATGCATCTTTAAACATACTAGGCCAATAATAACTTTGTCTTAAAATTTTGAATGCAGTGACATTGCTATAAAAATGTCCTCCACGTGCCTCA
The DNA here is from genome assembly GCA_028749045.1 of Cupressus sempervirens. Lineage (NCBI taxonomy): Eukaryota > Viridiplantae > Streptophyta > Pinopsida > Cupressales > Cupressaceae > Cupressus > Cupressus sempervirens. The sequence goes on along the minus strand of CM053792.1, from coordinate 867,342,592 downwards.
TCATGAAAAGATCTTAACAACTTTACCTATTGTTCCTTATCCAAACAACTTTAAAATGTTCCATAAATTTCTCTCTTATAGAATACATCATCATGAATTACATATTTTAAAGCTTTAGTTTCTAGATTTCTTCTTTGTTTAGTAGTCAATTCATTAGGGCATTCACCATATGTTAGAAAATAAGCAATGTTTGAGAACCAGGGATCCTGAAGACTTACCATAAGAAATTTTGGCATATCTTTTTCTTTGAATTGTTGATCTTTTGATAAAGCTTTACAGAGTGCATTTTCTCTTACAAGTTTAGTTGGTTTTATTTCTATATCATATTCTTGAACTTTGGCTATCCATACTCCTCTATTATTACAACCAACATCTTGTTGCATCAAAATACTTTTTATTGGATGATCTAGCACATATATTACTAAATGAAAATGCAACACATAAAACTTGAAATTCTTAAGGGCTCTCACCACTGCATATGCATGTTTTTCCATATGTGAATATCTCATTTCTTGATTCTTCAATGGTATACTCGTGAAAGAAATTGGAGCCTATAGTCTCTCTTTATTTTCTTGCATTAATATAGCTGACATAATATGTTCTGAGGCATAATAGTAGATGATGAACTCTTTGGTGTAGTTAAGATGAACAAGCACAAGGGCTTTGAAAATGACATCCTTGATATCTTCAAAGGCATTTTTGCCAATATCACTCCATTTGAAAGTTTTATTTCCTTTCATCATATCTACTATATTTTTAACTATCTTAGAAAAATTAGGAAGAAATCTTCTCAAGAAATTTACCTGGTCAAAAAAGAGTTCACTCTAGTTTTTCTCAATGGCAAACTTAGTTGTTGAATATCTCTAACTCTATCTAGATCAATCTTTACTCCTTCTTGGGATACAATATGACCAAGCAACTTGCCTTCTACAACACAAAATGTTGATTTCTTTGGGTTCAGATAGATACTATGCTCTTTACATCTTTATAATACCTTGTCTAGATCCTTGATATGATCTTTTCTCTTCTTGGAAAATACCATCAAATCATCAAGATATATGATAATAATTCTATCTTTCAAACCTTCAAAAGCTAAATTCATTCCACGTTGAAAAGTTGTTCCTACATTGATTAAGCCAAAAGGAATTCTATTGTATGCAAATGTACCACATGGTGTGGCAAATGTAGTCTTGAATTGATCTACTTAATTTACCCAAATTTGATTGTATCCTAAAAATCCATCCAACATGGACATCATCTTTGATCCTACAATAGTCTATAAAAGATTATCCATATTAGGGAGAGAAAAAATATCCTTTGGCAAGGCTTGATTTAAGTTTCTAAAATCTACAAAAATTCTTATTTCACCATTCTTTTTTCTCACTTGTAAAATATTAGCCACCCATGTGGAATGATGAATATGATTTATAATCATGGCTTGCAACATTTTGTCAATTTCCTTGAAGATTGCCCCTTTAACTATAGGATTATAATTCCTTTGTTTCTGTTTGAATGGTGTTGCCTTTGGTTCAAGAGGGATTTCATGTTTGAACTTCCCACCCATGAAATTCTTTAAGTCTTCATAACTCTAAGAAAATACATCTTGAAATTCAATAAGTAATTTCTTGATCTCTACCCTCTCTTCTGAGGTGCAACACTTTCCTACGTTTGTCATCTTTGGACTAACTTCTATCTCAATATTAATTCCATCATATTCACCATAGGTTTTTCCTTTTTTATCTCTTTCCTTGTTTATGTATGTATCATGTCTATCAAAAAAAATTTCTGAAGAGATTAGATGAGGTGGAATCTTATTACCTTTTAATTGAATCATATTAGGCTTTGTTTTCTTCTTGTCATCTATCACTGAATCATCACCATTTGCATTAGTGTTTCCTTCAAAATAAAACCATTCAAAAGGATCTTCCCCTTCAATAAATTTTGATATGTGTTTATCATTTTTAAGCACCTACTGTGAATCTTCATTATCATGGACATTAGGCCTAAATAATACTTCTACTTTATAAATTTGTTCTTTGAAATTAGGGCGTGGTAAGAGCAATGATGTAGAGACTGCCAAATAGTCAACTCTAGAACTAAATTCTCTAAGTACTGATGTAATTGAGGAAGTATCAAAACTCTCAATTTCATCTCACACCTTATTATGATAGCTTCTCAATCTTGAATTCTTCACTGCATATTGATTTCTGACTTGTCTTACTACCAACTTTGCATCTCCTTGTGCTTTAAGCATCTTGACTCCCTTTTATTTTGTTGTCATTATACCAAGAAGGAGAGATTCATATTCTATATTATTATTAGTGTTTTTGAAATCCAACTTATAAGAAAAATAAGTCATTTCTCTATCAGGTGATATCAACACCATGCCTACACCTAATCCAACATTTACACAACTACCATCAAATTCCAGGGTCCATAATTGATCACCTTTATTTGTTTTTTATTCTTCTAAGATCTCAAGGGTACTAGAGAACAACACATAATTGTCAAACAACATTTCATGATACCATATTTGTGATTTAAAAATAGTGAATTTTTCTTTCTCTTTTGGTTCTAGCTTCACCTTTTTGTCTCCAACTTGTATAGTGTCACTAGACCGATCTAATTTTATTTTTCCCCCCATGTCTTTGCAAAAATTTCTACTCAAAAGCATTTCATAGCTTGCATGGACATCTACTACTAGAATGGTAAGTTTCAATCTCTTAGGGGGGTAAGTAGTAAGGGAAACTTGAGCATCTCTAATCTATCCTAGCAATGACGCTTCTTTGGCATCCATTGAGTAACATCTACCAAAAGTTTTATTCAATGGGATTCCTAAAGCTTTTTCAATAGAAGTAGGCATCACATTATTAGAGGCTCCTGAATCTATGATGCAATTACTCAAGCTATTTAAATTGATGAACAAAGAAATATAAAAAGGATCTGGCTTTTAATTTTGGCAGGTAGCTAAAATAGTAGATTCTTCTTCTTGAAATAGTCTAGGAATTGCAAAACTTTCATTATCAAAAGAAGCTCCACTAGTGCTAGCCTTATTATGATGTTTGACATTAGCATTAATATTAGCATGATCTATCTCTTTACTATTGCAATGCTCAACTAATATTTTCAATTGATCAAGATTAGCTTTCAAATAATCCAACAAAGATATTTGAATTCTTGTTTTTTCATAATATTGTACTATGTCAAAGGAATTAGCAGAATTACCTTTATTCTCCTTTTGTGAGGATGATGTTATTATGCCACTATCTTTATCAACTTTATTTGATGGTGCTTTATTCTTGACATGAACTGAGTTATTGTTCTGATTTCTATTTTTCTGACTTTTGGTCATTAGTATTAACTAATGTCCTTATAGAGTAGCAAAAAAATCTCCTCCTTCTCAATCTGACTCATAATCTAAGAAATAATTTTCAGAGTTGCCACAAGGAGCATGATGATCCTCACTTTCAGGATATTCAATTTTTTGTTCTTTGTTGTCCACCATCTATCTATATATGATCATATCAACACATGTATCTCCATCATGATCTACTCTTAGGTGAAAAGTACTCATATTTTATCTTTTTGGTGTAGGTTCAATTTCTAGTCTCTATTGAATAGGTGGTATTTGTAATGATTTACCTCCATTTGGATTTCTATAACTTTTTTGATGAGGTTGATTAAAATAATGAGTAGGACTATTAATTTGTTTCTTCAATGAAATGAGTTCATTAGAAATTTTTTTGAAGCACGGCTTCTATAGTATTGGAAGCACTAGCTATATTTCTCATAGTTCCAAATTGAAACTCTCTTTTCTACTTACTAGAGGCTATCATGTCATCCTCCATCTCCATAGCTAGTGTTTGAGTAGCTTGCAAGTTGGCTACATTTTCTCTTCTAATTTGGTATCCTAGATTAGGTGGCATGGAGCTAATGTATAAATTTTTCTTACTATCATCACTAGGTGCTCTTATAGCAGGAATTCCTTTGAGAAGTTTATTGAATTTTGCATTGAAATCTCTCATAGAAATTGAGGTTTCTTTCTTTATTTATGCCAATTGTAATAACAAGGTTTGTGCATCTTCTATGATTTTGTATCTTTCATCAAACCTTTGTTTCATGGTGTTCCAATTTGTGATGCATCTTCTAGGTAGGTGTTGGCAGAAATCAACAACATTATCCACTAGTGTATCTACAAACATTCTGATTGCCACATCCTAATGTTGAGGATTTACTACACCACAAGCCTTATGGAAAGCACTCAAGTGTTATTCTATAGAAGTAGGGGCATCTCCATTGAATCTAGGAAAGTTCTTCCTTGGTGCTCTTGGAAGATCATTATTAGCCCCAAGGGTAAGAGGACCAATAGCATTTCCCCCTTATTGTGCCATAACTACTGGTATGCTGATTTAATTTTTTTGAAAAGTAACAAAAATAGGAAGAGTAGTACCAATCAAAATCAAAGCATAAAAAATAGAAGGAATAGAATTTTTGACAACAGGAGGAGTAGATGATTGACTTCTTTGTGTTCTATTTGGATCAACAATTGTAGACAATAGAATATCTTGAAGTTTTTTTTATTACAGATTCCCTTACACATGTTCTTCTTCTTCTAAAAAGGTCCTCTACGATAGGAAAGTTAACCTTCTTGAGCTCTTCATATATTGAGTCAATACTTCCTTTCTTCTTGGCACTCCTAGTATATTTGGCATCTAGAGTGTATCAAATATTTAGATAAATTATGTTTATCAATTTATCTTACTAGTCTTCAACTTTGAACATGTCTCTACTTCTTCGACAGGTTGAGGCTATAAATTGGTATCAAGTCTGTATGAAAAAAATTTGAATACCACAAGTTTTTTCTTGCAACTCAAATATATATTTTTTGAGTCTAACTAATTATGAAGGGAAATTCTTTAGAACCTTCATTTGAATTCTCCCCAGTAGAGTCGCCAAAAACTGTTGGTTGTTCTCCTATTAGATTTGATAATCTTGACTCTTTGATACCAAATGTTTAGACAAACAAAAGTAAGTTTACCAACAAATGGGTCAGTGTATGTATCCTATCACTACCCTCTAAATTGATTATGTATAGCTCCCTATGATTCTTACAATAATATGCAAGAATGTGTCTTTATGTGATAAAAAACTTGTGATATTATAAGCTCTTAACCTGAGAGTAGTAAAGGATAACCAAGTTATTTGTAGGCACAAATAGCTAAGGCAAGATGTATATGAATAACCTATCACACTCAATGGAATAATTGAAGTATATTATCTTGATATTTCTAACTGCTAATTCTATTATAAATACAAATTACTCATCTAAATGCAAAAGTAGGAAAGAAAGGATTGGGGCAAGTGTAATTGCTTTGGCTATTAGCCTTGACTGAAATGGAATTAAAAAAGTATTCAATAGATTTAGATACATTATCCTTTAATTCCCATTGAAATATCTAACATTTATGAAACTAAATGAACAAGAGAGGAAGCATAATCTTATATGAAAAAAGTAAATGCAATTACCTCAATTGAAAATATCAAAATGAAATGGAACCCATCTGATTATCACAAGATCACATATAATTGTCTTTCAAATCTTAATGTAGAACTAATCTATGCATGTGCAAAAAAAAATGACAAGAAAATAGGGTAAATGGAATTATAGACCAATTCACCATTAAGTTTTCTGACCTTTTTATTATCAAATGAGGTTACATTTATAGCTACTTTTTATTCTCTTCTAATTCTAGCAGAGCAACTATCATATAATGAAAAAAGAATAAAATATAAAATTATCATCATATGAGCACTTGGTATCTCTTCTACTAATGATCCATAATATTCTTGAAAACACTCCATACCCTTTTAGCTTCTTGCAGTTTCATAAATCCTACAGAAAGCTTTTAATCTTTCATATTCTCCTATTTCATGCCAAACTACATATTTCATATTTGAATGGTTACTTCTAGTTTAAATTTCCATCATTGATCTTACATAATTTGATGATCATTATGAAACCTTTATTACCTTTTTTATGACTATGTAGCAAAGATTTTCAATGAATGAGGGCCCATACCTATGTGTTAACAAGTTTCTTACAAACATTGTTTAAACTTTGAGCATCTTCAAAAAGAGGGCAAGTGCCCTTTGTTGATCTTCCAAGATTGGATGATCATGTAAGAATAACCCACATTCATCATGTTAGAGAACCTAACCAATAATAGTACACCAATTTGGCATCCATTCTAACAATCTTCTTTTGCAGCTTGCCAACTGAATTTGGCCCCATAGCCAGCTGTCTAACCATTGCTTTCTGACATTATCTAAACTTTGAGTATCTTCAAAAAGAAGGAAAGAAACATCCATAGATCTCTTTTTGATCTGATGATGAAGGCATCTGAATTTTGTTTAATATTTAAATGGGACTTGATCTAATAGGTAAGCATTTGGACTTTTCAACTAGTCAATAGTATGTTTTCTTTCATTCAATTGACTTTTCAACTTTGGTCTTTGCCACCTTCGACTTGGTTCTTTCACCATTTTTTCATTTTTAATGTTCATTCTATATTAGATCTAATTGGTTTTTCCTCTAGATTATTTTCATGAGCTGTATATCAATCTTTAGTCTTTGTCTTCAATGTTCTCCACTAATATTTAGTCCAAATATGCTTGTGATTACTTCATTCTATCTGCATCGATGCCTTCAACAGAAGATTTGATCATAGAATTAGGGTTTCTCAAAGAGCTATAGAAATATTTTCATGAGGGACTACCTATTAGCATAAATATTTTTCTTTCACATGATTGGGACACAAGGAAAATATGAATCTTTAAAACCTTTAGACCTTCTTCTCATCAGGAAAAGCATGAAAAAACCCTCCCAAAATCCTGATCACCTAGCTTTGGATTGATGCATTGCTCATATGATTCCCACATTAGGTTAACTCCAAGGAATGATGAGAAGAAATATCATCCTATAGGAAATCTAGACTCAGACTCAAGAATTTGACACTTGACTTGATTCAAAACCTTAAGGCATAAGATATGAACTAAAACTTGGGTAACACTTACCATATGACTTTTTTCCCATTTCATTTCCCATTATGGTTGATGTGAGGACTCGTCAAATTGTATTAGCATCTTTAGTACATGCTTTTGAACCAATGGATTTGTATGCATCAAAGATATTTCTAATGATGCTTTTTTCACTACTATTTTTAAATGTTCTTAATGCCAAAATTCTCATTGTTTTTAGAATTACAATAGGAAAGGTAACCTTCTAGTAGGGGGGGCAGTGTGGGAAGTGAATCAATAGTTTAAACTTGGACTCATAAGACTTTCACCACCATTCATTGTGTAAACTAAAATAACATGTAAAACACATTTATCTAAATCATGTAAGAAATTAAACATTCACCCACATATGAAACCAGATATAATTACCTAGAAACCCTCCAAGTGAGAAGGTAAAACTAGGGTTGGGATGAAACCCACAAATCTTCACTACTACAGTAATAAAGTGTATCCAATCAAGGTTACAATGTGTTGATCATGAAACATGATCTACCCTGTGAAAGGTATGCCCTGTTAAAGGGTTACAAAGACTATTAGGCCTCACCTTGTTAAAGGATTTCAGCACCCTATTAAAAGTGTGCCTTGCTAAAGGACTTTAACTCACAATTAATTAAGCACCCCGTTAAAGGATTTCAATATAGCCTATTAGGACTACTTTGTTAAGAGATTTTGATTGAAATCACCTATTATAATGTCTCAACATTGATCCTATGGTTAGCCATTGATCTTGTGGTTAGCACTTGATTTCCTGATAAAAAATTACCCCTAAACTAATGTCTTCTTGATCCTTCTTGACTAGATGTCTCTTTATTGTATTATATTCACTTTCCTCTATTCTTCTCTTACTAATTCTACAATTCAATCTCATTTCATAACTCGTTAGCCACCATGAATTCTCTATTTGCACATGAAAACTACTCTATGTTCTTCTTAAACACCTTACACTCTCACTAGAGAGTTTAGGGTTTGTCCTTCTTAACAAGACTTTGGTGACTTAGGATTAGGTATGAATCTACATCTAAGGTTCATCCATTCTGTTGCTTAATTCTTCCCATTTTTTGATTGGCTACATGTAATTGCATTTTTAATCCAACTTAAGATTTTTTGTTATGTCCAAAATATTGTAATTCATCCTTAAGTCGGCTCAAAAATAGTTTACATAGTTGTTTGTGCCATTACAAAAAAATATGTCAAAACTATCTTACTCAACATTTGAAGTCTTTGATGCTCGACATACACTGCTCTTTTAGCTATGACTCAGTATTTGTATCACTTGGCTTCCACTATTTACTCAGCTCCTAAATCACTCAACATATACTATCTACTCGGCACTAGAGTGAATTGGCACATGAGTGGCTTAGCACTCACTATGGACTTGATATGCTTTATAATATACATATTGTGCTTGACATGCCCTACTTTTTTGGCATAAACTAAGTAAACAACTTAAGTATGTTGACACTCACTTGTCAAAACCAATTTGAGATCAACAATCTCCCTCTTTGACATGAGTACTGAAAACACTAGATTATGCATTAATATCCTTAATCTCACAAGCATATAATATCTATAACTCGACTTATATAAAAAACTTTGAAATTTCAAAATTTTGCAATAACTTGAACACCTCACAATCTAATAACTCCCCCTAAGTTGATTTGTCTATTTTGTATCCAAATTTCTGTACTCCTACTAAGTAAATATGCCTCAAGTGGTACTCTTTGAATTCATACTATTTTGTGCTTGCTCCCCCTTAGCTTTTTTTGTCTTTTCTCTTCTCCTCTTCTCTTTCTTTATTACTCCCCCTTTTCTCCTTGTATCTCCCTTTTAGTTATTCTCTCACAAAATATTTCTCCACCCTTTGACACTTATGTCAATGGGCTATACACCTAGGATTATCTTGAGAGCTACATCCCATTTCTCACAAGCTACATCAAAAGAATTGATTTGGATAGAAAACTTGACAACAAGGTGTATTAGACCATCTAGTATAGAAAGATTTGGGTCTTTCTTCATTAGGGTTTCAACATAGCCTAGTTCCTTGTGCAAAATTTCCATATTGGGGGTCAAAGTGGTCTGGATGCTAATTAGCTTGGCCCTAATATTGGCCTCATCTACTGAAAATATAGCTAACTGACTCTGGGTTTGAAGCAATGTCCTAAAATTCTTCTCACTCTAAGCTAGATTGATAGGTCGTTTTGCACCCGATGAATTGATTTGACTTTCCAAGCTTAAGATGCAACTTCTAGTTTCTTGGGTGAAGAGTGTTGGATTATAAAATTTAGTGTACAATGAGAATATATTGTTAAGTACCTTCTTCACATCCTCAACCTTAGTTGCCAATGCAACTTGTATCAGTACTATATCGCCTAATATTTTCCCATTGACTTTTCTTTGAAACTTCTTTTTTGACCATTCAAGTAATTTTGCATTTGTATTTAGTTCTGCATCACTAACCTTCTCCACTATGTTTGTCAACTATTCAATCAATGGCTTGGTCTCAACCAGAGTTGGTAGACTAAATGCATCTAAAAAGATGTCTTTGATGTCCTATAATGGCTACCTTTGCTTGTGATCCCTTCTAAGCATTTCTTGATGCTTCTTCTTTGCTAGGGCTTGTTGGAGTATGTCCATTTGTTCTATGGTCATTGTATCATAATCATACTTGGGAAAAATGATCTCTTCATCAAGGCTCACATCTCCATATTGAATTACTTCTTCAGCCTTTGATGAACTTGGGCTCAACACTAAGATCTATAATGGTGTTGCATCTATGCTCAACTTTTGAAGAGTGTGACTTGATGGAGTACCAGATACTGGTAAGGTTACCAGGGCTTGGATAGCTATTTTCTCCTTTAATTTTGGTGTCATCTCACTCTCTTCATGCTTGCCCTATTCTTCCATAATGACTTGACTTGTATCTTGATCTTGTGTTGTAGGTCCTCAACAATATCAACCTTGTTTGGTGTAGCTTTAGATTCTTTGACCAAAGGTTGTACATTAGTAACTTGAGGGATGATAGAAGGTGGTTCTTGTGGATTCACTTTTTCCCTTTTAGTATTAGTCATTGTCTTCTATAGTTCATCCTCACTGACCAATACATGATTATCAAAAAAAATTTCCTATAGTGTTGACTGATCTAGAATATTTTTTATATCTTCCTCTATTAGGGGATTGATCTTCTGAGCTATGATGTCAAAAAAATCCTTAACAGTTACTATTTCAGTGTTCTCACCTATTACATGTTGAGGACTGACACTTGGCAATTGTGTGTCTTGCACACTCTTTTATTCATGTTGCTCTTCCTTAGTTGTTTCCTTTTCATCTCTTTGCATTTATGTTTCTCCCTCAATAGTATTTTCTTGATCATCTTCTTCATCATCATCGATCTCTATGAGCTATTTCTCTCCTTCCTTGACTATAGTGAACCCATAAGTTACATTCCACATTTGTGTGGACTTCTTTACTACATCCTCAATATTATTTTGCAAAATGTTGAAGGTGTTGTATTTAGATACAAACCTAACTACATATTTCTTCACACCCTTAGAAATCTATGCCTTAGTTAGTTCAACCATCACCTGTGCTAGAGATGTTTCTCTAATTTGTCTCTCCAAGTTTAGAGAATAGTATAATTTTTTCTCAACTCTATCATATAGGCAATCTCTAGTGCCACATATTCCCTTCTTAGTTTTTTCTATACTTGACCTCCTTGCTTTGTAGTTTTTGTCTTCTCTTTTTCATTTTTTGTAGTTGCATGTGTACTAACCCTTGTAGTAGAAGTAGTAGGCTTGGCTTGGTTTGGCTTGGCTACCTTCTTGGATTCTGTCTCTGGTTGGGCTTTAGCCTTCCTCTTCTTTGGCTTAGTAGGAGTAGGTCTCCCTTCACTTCTTCTTCCTTGGCACCTTCATTGACTTTAGTTTCCTCCTCTTCCTGTTAGTCCTCTCCCACACCTTATGTCAAAGCTAGTGGTGCTTATGTTTGAGAATCTTCCTCCTCCTCATCCTCTTCTTCTTCTTCTTCTTCTTGCTCAACACTTCTCCAAATTTAGCTTTTAGCTTCTTCACCAACTTATCCTTCATTTTAATAATAGAAGTTGTCTTCAATTCCATGGTAATTTTTGACTTAGCCAACTTATAGCTCCCAAATGCCTTTGTAGTTTTATCTACCTCTTCTATAAGTAAAAGTTGTTATAACTGCAAAAACATCATCCACATTGATTTCATAACCTAAGGGTCTTAACCATCTCACCCTTCGTTTAGCAGCTTGTAAAAAAGTATAGTCGGTATCAACTAGGAAATGAATGTCATCATACTATTTATCTAGTAGTGATATTGGTATTCTCAACCTCTTCTTCATTAACTACTTGAAGTCCTCAAAGTAGCTAGTCATCACAGATTCAAAGTTCTCTTCCAATTGTTTAATGTATTCAACTATTTGCACTACTACTAATCTGTTGGTTTTCCATGCAACTATTCCAAATGTAAGGAATGTGTTTTGCACATAAAATAATATGCATATCAGTATAGAACCAAATTTACATTGTGCACTCATTGTCTTTCTGATTGCTCCTAGGTTCTCAACCACCTGTTGCAATTATAGCCCTGCTAGATCATATGTGTGATATTTCTTTACAATTTCATATCCCACATCCATAGCTATACATGGCACACTATTTAATCTACTAGATTGGTAAAACTTGTGTGATATAATCCTCACAACAAACTCTATCAATGGATCATTAATTATATCAATTTTCATGCCTCTCTTATTCCATACAGCTCTAGTATTTTTCTCAATCACCTCCTTTGAATCACTTCTTAATATCTTAGGCCGATCTAGGGTTGGGTATCTAGTAACCCTATGGATTATCATCTAAGTATTTTTGATAGGTCTATTATCTAGCCATAATGAACTATCATGAATTCAGCTAAGCACTATCCTAATCCATTCAATCTTGAATACATTTGGAAAATCTAGGGCATGATTGAAGCCTTTCCTCTCTATAATTTTGAATTATTCCTTCAATACACCATTATCATAGAGTCTATTATATGCTTCCCTAATCTCCATATCACCAATTCTTCCTATCTTGTAGTTATAACATTTTCTCACATCTGGCACCATTAAAACATTCAGTGGTATCATGGATAACACACTAGAAGGGTATTTCTTGTAAGAAATATTAGGAATAGCTATGAAGATTAGTTGCATAACTTTATTACTCACTAATTGAACATTCAAAAACTCCTTTCCCTCTACATTCTTCTAACTTGATGCCATAATGTGAAACTAGGGTTTACAAAAATATAAACTACATAGCTCAGCTCTTGATAAATACCTTGTGAGATCTAATGAACTAGTGTAGAATCACTCTTCTGCAATTTCTTTCAATGGATTTCTAGACAAGCTTCTGCTCTCCTCACTCTTTCTCAAATTTTAAATGATTTGAAATGAGTCAAAAATTGGTCAAATACTCTTTGAAAACACTACAATAAATGTTGATTGCTTACATAGCTATAAGCTCAACATCAACCAATTTTAGGTTCACTCAACATCCATTAACATTCCATTCACTCAGCATCCATTATGAGCTTGGCATCAACTAGCCAATCTGATAGCTCAACATCTTCTAGCTTTTTACTTGGCACACATAGGAAATATTTCATGCTCAATAGTGACATAAAAAAAAGTTAAAGATTTTTCTTGAATTCCTAATAACATCTTGGATCTTTATTCATGCTAATGTAATCTTTTCAGTACTAAATCCTTCGGAACTAGTGTATGATATAACCCTTGAATATCAATCCCACTTACCTCTTGATTTCTTAGTTTGATGAGGTGTGATCACCTAAGTCATTGGGTGAAGTGATCTCTTCTCCATTTGATGTGTTGCAATCACCTTTCTTCTTCCATGTCTTGTTCATTTCATTTATGATATAACATCTACCTTGCCTTTTCCTTTATCAAATTCATAACTTGGTGCCTTTGACCTTGTTGGGAAATATCTACTAAAGTGACCAGTCTTCAAATAGCTAAAACATGTGGTTTGACTCACACAACTATTGTATTCACCTCTGAAGTGTGTCCTAATACAATTCTTAGGAACATGTCCATATTCTTGACAATAGTGATAGTTATATCTTGTATTATAATCCTAGTTATAAGAGTTTTCATTGTTCCTTACCTTTGTTTTCCTTTTTGATGACCACATGGGTTTGGATCTACACTTAAAAGCTCTATGTCCATATTTCTAATAGTTATAACAATATCCTTCAAATATTTTTGTGTGCATGGTCTTGGTTCTGCATTCATGTGCCTAATGACCTTCTTTGTTGCACTTATGGAAATGAACCATTCTCTTATGTTTGACATTTTGATTTGTAGTCTTGCTCCTACACACAGTAGTAGTATGTCCTTTCTTACCACAATTATGACAAGTAGGTTTGGAGTTCTTAACTTTGTTGTTCCTTTCTTTAGAACTTTTGGATGACTCTCATTCTTTAGTGCTTGTGTAACCCAGTCCAAATGTGTCATTATTAGATCTAGGGGATCTCAATAATTGCTCAAAGTATTTGATGGCTTCATTAGGTTTATTGAAACTTTCAGCAATATCCTTTTCCCTTTTTAGGTCACTCTACAATTCTTCATTCTATAACTTCAATGTAGTTATCTCAATGTCCTTGACATTCAATTCATAGTTGGCATTCATCATTTGAGTTAGAGTATCCAATTCATTGTTGGAGATCTTCATTAGTTCTATTGACTTATCTTCCAATCTATTGGCCAAATTATTTTTTTCTTCTTCAATCATAGATTTGTGTCCCATGGCTTTCTTCTTCCATTTAGTCACTTCACATAGTAGTATGGCTTGCGATTCTTGCTCTAACTTGAGATTTCTGATTTCCTCAACTTGGGCTTTATTTTTTTTCCATTAGATCTACAACTACTACATCAAATTCATTGGATTATCCATCTAAAAATATCTTAGTAGTGTCTATCTCTTTGTATTGTGTGTCATTCTCCACAATAAGAATTTCCTTCCTTCTCTTCAAGGATTTATTTAGTTCTTATCTTGCTTCATTCAGTTGATGTAGAATGAGATGTATTTCAATCCCCTAATTCTCAATAGTTTTTCCCAAATTGTAGACTTCCATTACAAAATCTTTCCTTGAAGCTTCAAAGCTTCTCTTTTAGAGAACAAGGCTCTGATACCAATTGTTAGAATTACAATAGGAAAGATAAACTTCTGAGAGCGGGGGAGTGAGTCAACAGTTTAAACTTGGACACATAAAAATTTCAACACACATTCATCTCATACATTCAATGTGTAAAATTAAATAACATGTAAATCACATATATCTAAATCATGTAATAAAGTAAACATTCACACACATATGACACCAACTATGATTACCCAAAAACCCTCCAAGTGA